>KE525340.1:1596384-1654281 GCA_000441895.2 Anopheles sinensis | reverse complement strand
GTGGCTCCTAACGATCATGGAGAGGTTCTCTCCTAAGCCGTCCACATACCTTGTGGTGCTTAGTAAGCCCACAAATGCTCCAAGCTGTTTGTTCGCACCTTTAAACTCGTCCACCGAGTTCGCTGTGCTGCGAATCGATGTTTCGATTTGTTTTATTTTATTATAATATTCGGTGATTGTTTTTTCCCAAGTGTTACATAAAACAAGGATTGGATGTGGCTAGCCAGATCCCTCTTGTCTCCGTATGAATGGAGCAACACTTCCTTTATTTCCGCCCAGTTACTAGGATTGCCCGCCGCAATCAAAATTTCCCGGGCATCCCCAGTAATTTTTCCTTTCACGGCTCTTATGAGCTGTGGGTAAATGGGTTTGTTTGCCCACGTCTTAAAGAGTTCCAGGGTGTCTTCGACTTCCTCAACCCATGTAAGGGTTTCCCTTTTATTGCCACTGAATATTGGCAAATTTTTGATAGGGTCAGGAGTCTTATAATATGACAGCGGGTCTGGTACCGCTGCGGCTTTTAAGTTATTTAGCTCTTCCATCAAACTCTGCTGGTTACTATTGAGCTGCGCAATGTGCGCGAGGAGCTCTTCGTTCGTAGCCATGCTTCGATTTTTTTGAAAAATCGAGTGTCGTTTAGATTTCGTGTCCAGATTAGAGGTTGGACAGTGCGCAAAAAATTACTCACTTTCAATCTTATTCACAGAGGAAAGATATTGCCACTTTTCGCTTTTGTTTTCGTATCGAAAATTATCAATAAATTTGTAAATAAATTTGTCCGGATTGGTCGAAGGACAGGGTACACAATATTACCGACTTTCAATCTTATTCACAGAAGAAAGTTCTGGTAAATTTGTTACTTTTGCTGGTTTCACAAAGATATTTTCACTTTTCGCACTTATTCACAGATTGAAAATTACTTATAAATTTGTAAAAAAAATTTTACTTACAGGATGACTTTCATTCCTGGAGTTCTTCCTTTCCGTGTGGTTGAGCGGCTCGTAGGTTTTTTTTCTTCGGTGATTCGCGGTGGTACTGGATGGCGGGGGGTCCTCGACTCGGAGCTGAAGTGCTGCGATGCTTTCGCGGGGCCGCTTCACAATCACTTTTTCTTTGTGCTGCTTTCCACTGTTCACTTTCTCACTCGCGTTCTGATACCAAAGGTTCCGACTGCGCCAGTTATAACTTTATTGTAACTTAGAGTTTAAAAAAATACAATTTTATTAGTGACCACTCTACTCGGAGGTCCGGAAAGAACTGATTACAAGCTAAAGGCTTAATTCTATCGATCTGGTCTGGAAGCGCGTGGCCTGCAACGTCAGCGATTGGGTGTGTGGCCTGCGTTGGCTGCTTCGCTGGTCCGGAAGCGCGTGGCCTGCATCGTCAGCGATTGGGTGTGTGGCTTGCGTCGGCTGCCTCGCTGGTCTGGAAGCGCGTGGCCTGCAACGTCTGCGATTCTGCGGGTCGCTAGCCTCGGTTTGTGCCACGTGACCTGATGTCTGCCGTGTAACTTGCATAAGTAAATGGCACCCCGCACTAGACTAGACCGTGCCTAGCTTCCTTGTGGAAGCGCAAAGGCTGCAAAGGCAGCACGCGGGACCGTAAAGAATCGGTTCGGTGGAAAATATACACATGATTAAGGCGTATCATCTTCTTGGCAAGCTGATTGGCAGGCATTCTTGGCAGGTTGGGTGGATGGGAAAGGGATTGTATAACTTGCATGTGTTTATATAGGACATAGCTGAGAGGATGAGGTTGTGATTCCTATGCCTGCAACAATGTATTCAAACCGGAGAAATATTGTTCTTCAACATCTTAATTAAAACACTGTTCAGGGAAAATGTTTCCTTCGCTTTTCTTTGGTATTGGTTTTTAACGTCCGTGATAAATATGAATGATTCAAGAGGCTACAGTTATACCTCAGTCTCAGGACTATCGGAATTCATAAATATCTCAAAATGTAGCATAAGTTTAAAGTAGTATTTATCCAACGGTTAATCATTTGATGGTACATAAATCTTTAGCTTATCTTGACTCTCGTAATGCACCTTACCGTTCTTCCAGGTTCATACATCTATTTTCCATATTTGACTCGAAAGATTTGGCTTTTCAAGTTCATACACGCTTTACAATTTAAATTCAATCGTTAAAAATGCTCAACCATCCGTAACTTTGTCCTTCGATAATCAAGTAAG
This sequence comes from Anopheles sinensis, assembly GCA_000441895.2. Classification (NCBI taxonomy): domain Eukaryota; kingdom Metazoa; phylum Arthropoda; class Insecta; order Diptera; family Culicidae; genus Anopheles; species Anopheles sinensis. The sequence continues at coordinate 1,652,086 of KE525340.1, read as the reverse complement.
TTAGATTAATTAAAAACCCCCCTTAAAATGTGTGTAGCAGCCCAAGTGCAAAAAATTCCGAGGCAATCAATCGGTTTAAAATTGATCCCCCGCTTGCACGACCGTACAAAACATGCCAACGGTGGGAAAAACTGGTATGCGAAAAAGCGAATGACGGAAGGTAACTACGCTCACCGAACGGGTCATACGGGAGCGCCATGCAGGAGATGAGGAATTTTCATTACAGGTTTTAGGCCGGATTAATTAACTCGTACCGTTCCACTTTTTGCACGTTGTTGCACGCGATCGGTATCAATCGGGCCAGGTCGGTTTATATTTATCACATTTTTCATCACACCTAGCGAGGGGCGAACGGTTCGGAGGACGTGAGCGAGACGACACGGCAGCAAATCAACGGCCGCCGGTCGTGATGAAAGGCATACCCGGAGTGATTTCCTCTCGTCCTGGCGGGCGTACGGGAAAAAAGGGGAAAGCGTGCTGTCGAGGGGGAGTCGAAGGCAGGGTGTTTGGACGTACGTCGAACAGGTCGAATGGATTGGATGGAAGGAAATGAACTTGCCCCGCTCACCTCGGGCCCGTGCCAACGTGGGGCCACATTCACACATCATCATCATCATCATGGTTGTGACAGTGCGAGCAGGATCATGATTAAGTTTAACCTGCGAATCCTGCTGTGTGCCGGGTGTCCCGAGGTTCAAGAAAGCTGTGCCTCCGAAAGTCCCCAAAGTGTGTGTTCACCTGGGGTGGGGGAGAGGGCAGAGCATGTTCTGGGTAGGAATGATTATGGTGGTTGTTGTTTCTGTTCTTCTTGTTTGTACCGGAAAGCCAACCACCCTCGATCCCGACCCTGGATGGAAGTAAAGCATGAAAATTTAATTTCTACCAAGATCTTACGTCATTCGTCGTCGTCGTCGTGGTTGTTGTCCTTCTTCGCTGGTCGAAAAAGGGCCTCGATGGACCGCTGAATAAATTGAGGCACAAACAAACGAGAGAAAAGAGCAGGAAAAAACTCAAGCACACACACATCTCATCATCAACACCGCCCAGCCGAAGCGGTTCCAATCGCAAAAGTGGTCCTTATTTGGCAGATCTTTCATCGTCGCCGTTCACGAAAACAAGGATGTGAATGTGTGCTGGCGGGCTGGTGGGTCGGCAGGAAGGTCGTGGTAAAAGTGGGTGAAAAATAACCTATCCCGCCTGTTTCGAGCCTCGTCACGAGAGTGGAAACTGAAAAATGAAAATAATCTTGAATGTAAAAAGGAAAAATAAATAAGCAGGAAAAAGCGGACGAAATGACGAACCAAACCGATGGGGCCCACGGTTTGGGTTGAATGGCAGTGAAAGGCCGGCCACAAGAGATCTCTCCGCCAGGTCGGCGACGGGTTCCGTGCCGTTCGTACCTTCTTTCCACCCCTGCCCGTGATGGCCGCCCGGTTTGGAAAATTGATCCCCTTGACGAGGTGTGCAACCATAAAGCAGCGGGAGAGCGAGCGAACCGAACCAACGACCTGGCGAGACCAGCGCCGTGTCCAAGTTAATGGTTGTTGGGAAAAATCGAGCACGACGGAAAACTCCGACCCGGGCCGGGCTCGGCGGGACGTAAATTGCATGCCAGCAGAGCCGGGTTCCGCGCGAGAGTGGGCGGTGGAAATCGGGGGAGAAGGAGAAAACTTCACAAACCATGCATATTTTACGTGCCGTTTTTAGATTATAGAAAAATTATCAGATGCAAGCAGGAAATGCGCGACGATAAGCGTATCACATTTCCCACGCCAGCATTATCGTGGCAGACGGGCGAACCGCGTCTAGATCGCGTTATTTGTTACACCGTGGTACCCTTCCTCACCACCATCCCCATCATCACCTCGGTGAATTGGAGGACGGATGTAAAATAGGGGATAAAGTTTCCCGAGGACACACAAGGACACATTGACCGAGATGTTGTGCCGTTGTTTAGCGCCTGCCGGGAAGAACGTGTTACGTTGCGCGAGAACAAAGGATGGGAAAATGTTTTCCTGTACACTGTACCGAGGAGAATGAAGATAAATGTGCGTTTGTTACAGTTTTACATTGGAAAACATCAAAAGAAGATAGGAAAACTATGTATGGAGCGAATCGGAAACGACCGTCATCCTTCTTGACTCATGGTTCTCTAAAATCAACTGTTCAAAACGCGATGGGCTGAGAGATTATCTTTCTTTTAACAGTTTAGCTCCATGTAGGAAGTGAGAAGGGTAAATGTTTGCCTACTTCAATAACGGCATTTAAGTAACTCTTTTGCTAAGCTCAATGTAGATGAGAAATTTTATTGTTTACTTCGTTGTTTCAGAATGTCTAGTCATAAAACTCATATGTTTATGCGTTGTAATTTCAACCAGCGATTTTTTTTTTTCACCTCAGTACCTTTTTTACGAAGGAATCACAACAATCAGCACGATTGTCTTTTATTCAATTTGTTTCATTTTAGTTACTCTATTATTAGCTTTCCCGGTTAGTGATCAAGCGTTTCATCTTAATGTGATTTTCGGTCAATTATACTTTTGGTTTCGAAGTTTTTGTTCGTGTTGTTGGCTATTCTATATTTGATGTTCGTATTCGAACCGTTTGTGGTTTTTCTGTTTTAAGCTTGATAGCTTTTACAACGCGCATGCACGTAAAAAAAGTACACTTCGAGAATTTCGAGATTTTTTCAAAATTATTCAAACCTTGACACTTAGTTTGAGTAGAAATGGTGTATAAATTTGTTGTGTTGCATTTGTTAGTTGAAAAAAAAAAAACACATGTATAAATACAATCAGCCTTTCCCATGAAAACGATGCACGCTGAGTAAAAGTTTATCAGTGAGCAAAAGATAAACTGTACACGTTGGTAGTACGACGCCTCGAAACGAGCCGGACGGTACATTATGCTCGCGCGATCGGCCTGCATTCACTCGCGTAAAGAAAACTGCTCTTACTTAACCGAAAAAAGAAAAAAAAGCACACCACACATGATCTCGTGGGGTAGCCTGGAGCGAGTGAGAAAACATTGAGTTATTTATCGGCGGTACGTGCTATAAATTACGCTTTCTGGGCTCTTAAGCCAGATTCGCAAAGGGTCTGCCGCCGAAGGGAGAAACACAAACCAAATGAAATGGATAGTTCTTGCTCCACAGCAAATCTGTGGAAAAGCATCGCGTATTTTGGGACGATGATTGAGAAATGAATATGTGGGCGGTTTTTCTGTTTTTTTTTTCTCTCAGCAAGAAGAACCGTTTCCAGCAATTAAGTAAAATGCGATGATAACGATATTGGTTCCGCGGTTGGGTTTCTTGGGGCACATTTGTGGAGGCAAAAATTGAAATTGAAATTCCAATGGGCTCTTGCTACTCAATGCTGTGAACGAGATGCATAAATCTTTATGGGACATGCGTTACCGAATATGGGGATGTTGAGCCACATAAGAAGTTACCGAATAGGCTAGCCAAAACACATAAGTACAGATTTGAGAAGTTTTGCTATTAGTAAACAAGGATTTTATATTTCTTAATAATTTTAATCGTTAAATCGTTACTTTGCGAAACATCGCAGTATTACGAAATAAAATACAAAAAGTAAAAGCAAAGGACTTTAAGTCTGAAAACCGTTTTTATGTGATGTAAATAAGTCTCCATATCAGAGACGCATTCCCGCGCAGGGGAAAATAATGTGCGACTACCGGTTCGGGTCATCGTCCTTACCGAATGTCCTTTTTGACACCCTCTTTCCGTCCCGAGAGCTCAAGTTTCCGACGGGCGAACCCGGTAGGCTGACTTGACTGGCATTCGTTTTCATCATCGTCACTGTCATTGTCATCGTCATCGCCGGCGGAGTCATTATTCTCCACAACTGGGGCGAGATAATATAAATGTAGGAATATAAATTTCCTCCAGTCGGGCACCTTTTTTCCTTCTTTTTTTTTTGCTTTCCTTCCCATCCATCTGCCCCAAGTCGTTCTATTCATCCAGCTGAGTTCTTTTTTCTTTTTTGCTTTTCTTATCGTGATTTATTTTTCCTGCCTCCGTGCCTCGGTCCCTCGGCCACCAGGCCTTTCCTTTTCCTCCCCGACCGAACCACCTTTCTTTTCCATTCGCTGTTTATTCCGAGACAGCACAATCCAATCGCGCTCGTCCCCCGAACACTGAATAAGCGGGCCACCGACAGCCAGCTTCCTATCACGCTCGAATCGAAAAAGCATCCTTCTGTCGAGCGCCGGAAATGTTGTCTTCGGTGCGCGCCGCGGTCCGGCTCGGAGTCCGGTGAACTGGTTTTCCATCCGCCGTCCGAAAACGGTCCGCCTGATGGGGCGATAGTTATGATGCTTGCGTTCGGGGTGCTTCTACGCCACCGACGAAGTATGCTAAGCGTGCACAATGAACAAGATTATATAAACTAGCATAAATGGAGGATTGGAGCATTATAAGTCATTTTGGGTTTCCACGTGTTTAGGTGAGCCGATGCTGGTTTTTGGCGTGTTCCACTTGAAGCAGATATTGTGTGGAAGCGATTGGTTAAAATTTGAGCCTTTGGATGGCTTTTAGGAGCAATGCAAGTGATTTAAAATTATGATTTTTTGTTACGGATTTTTGACAATGCCTTAGAATATTATTTAATGTGCACACATTTCAGTTTTGGTTGCGATGTATTTTTCCAGTGCTTTCTTGGAAATATCAACATGTTATCAATAATCTCCAATAGAATCAATGTTTCATCTCAGGCGGAAGTTACCCATTGCTGTCAATGAATTGAAGCTATCGTGTGATCTATGGATGTTATATTTTCTTTGCTTTAACAGTCTTCCATGTTTAATCTCGTGTTGGCTAACACTGACAGGTCTTGTTTTTTGTTTTCCTTTGGCGTAACATATTTCATGTACATCGTTGTGCAATATGGTTACGACATATTTTACTTTTTAAAAGCCAAATTAAGTGCTCTTATACGCGCATTTTTTATCGCGAATGTTTTACGCCACATCTCCACATCATGCCGAAAAGTCTTAGCCTGTCTTCGGTTGGACTAGAATTTTACCAACAAAGCAGAGATCGTAACTGGCGAGTGATGGTTATTGCTTCCTTGCTGGCGAGGTTAAAGAGAATGTATTTTTTGCAGTAAGTTTAACACCGTCACAAAAAATTGGCAGCTTTGAGGTAGCGGGTCGGTAGCGGTGCGAGGCGTTGCATTTTACCTCGGTTCGCTTTCACCATCAAGATAAGTCTTATTTTTCTCTGCACAATGCGCTGAGTGAACCGATCGAAGAGCAAAATGGTGGTGAGAATCCGTCGTACGAGAATGAAATTTATTTTTATTAATATTTTAATGAACTTACAAAACCACACCAGGGTGCGGAGGGAAAGAAACAGGATGGGAGGATTATGGGCCTTCGAGAAGGTAGTTCTGAAGCGTGAAAGGACTACAAAAGCGAACCAAAAAAAAATAACTAATGAAGCTGATGACTTTGTGGGAAGTAAATTTCCATGAATCATCACTTTTGTGCCCCAACAAAAAGGATTTAAATTTTTACTGCCCTTCGAATGCTCTGCCGAAAACATAGAGCACGCATGCCGGCTCATGATGCGGTACGGGTTTTGCCGTTTGATTTGAGGACATCCGTTTCATCTCCACCCATGGCCAGACGAAGGAAGTGGCCTAAGGCTGCTGTAATAGGGGAAAAGGGTGGTTCGTGGAAAACAAGGATCTGATTTTCGAATCCACAGCAATGTTTATAACATTCCGTTGAATTGAAAACCGAAAAATAAAATAAAAGAGGCACAAGATTATACGCCGTTTTGCGGTATGCTCGGAAAGTTTGTAAAAGTAAGCGACCGGCGACCGGCAGGGAGGTGAAATGAGGCGCTGAGTGGAGGTTGGGGCGCTTTTTTCCCGCCCGTTTCGAGTTCAGTCTGTATGCTTTGCAGCCAGAAAAAGCTGCTAGCTGTCCAATATTGTGGAGTTCCTTATCAAATCGAAAGGAACTGCCTTCAGCTGCTGAGAGCAGGCCATCAACGGCAACGGCACGATAAAAGCTAGGGGCAGCCGAACAGGAACCGGAACACCATTACTGCGAGGCCTGCCGCTGTCGACCGAAAGGCCTTCGCAAAACAGCCGGAAAGCGCTGTAAGCTAGCCGTGGAGCGGAATGGGGACCTTTCGGAAGCAGCAGAAGTACGGAGCAGGGCAAAAAAACAACAACCTTGACGCATATTTTATTTTCGCTTGCGTAAACTTTATCCCAACTCCAAGGGGACCGCAGCTAATTTGAATGTAAATTTTGTGTCTGTTGTCTGATTTTGAAATTCCAGTATTGGAATGATATTATGAGTAGGTAGGCCCATTTTACGAGCCCTTTCTACGGGCACTGTTTGATGTGATCTCGTCGAGCGCCCGATGGAACAGCTACCCTTAATGGCCGTAAGGGAGGGGTTTGCGATGGTCGAGAAAATGAAAAAAATAAATGCTTCGGAAAGAGAATGAATTTGGACTGGTTTCCATTGACCAGGAACGTCCATTGACCTACAAGCATTATAATTTTAATTTCTAAAGATAAATAGCTTCTTTCTTGTTTTACAGTATTTATTTATAACTTTAAAACAATTTGCATAATTTAATAAATTTACAATAAATTTTTGATTCCATTTTATGTGGGTTGAAAATTTAGAAAATTACGCTGTTTTCTTTCGCTTACAATATTTTCTCAATTCCACCCAATACCCTCAAGGGTACTCTACATGATTTGGTTTTACACAATTCATACGGTCCAGAGGATCAGTGCCGGAGAAGGGGTTGAACCTCCACCGAGGTGTGTCGAGCTAAGAGTACTCCACAGGGAGCTGATTTGTTTATCACCGAGACCATTTACATTTTAATGTGATCCGTAATCGCATCGTAAATACTAGCGGCTTAGGTGGTGTTAAAATCCGGAACGGAAGACACAAGATAACTCACGGTGCAAAATCGCGCTGGAAAATTGTTCGCGCGGAGAATTTTTCGATTTTGAACCCCAATTCTTACTTTTCATACTGGAAAGTGAACAAAAATGTTTCTTCAAAATATTTTACAGCATGCAGGCCTAAAGAAAAATCGATTTCTTTGAGTTGAGTTGAAAAGTTAGCAGTGTAATGGTATCTTACTGAGTTAGCAGAAGGAATAGTTTAAGAAAGTAGCTGCAACTTTTGGCGGCGTTGGAATTGTGACGATTCACTGCAAATATTGGAAAGAGCCACCACAAGTCACTGGACTTACGGTGATTTATAGCAAGTGAAATCAATATTTGAGGAACGAAAACTACATGCGGGACAAAGTTTGTACCATCGCTAAGCCCAGTCCTTTGTTGGGCGAACGACCCGACGGTCTTGTGCGGAACGGGACCTGCCAAAGACAGTTCTAGAAATGCCAAGGGGCTTGCCGACGGAGTCGATTTGATCGAGCCGGGCGCACGGAATGACATCCGTGGACAGGAAATATGCCATCGTTCGGAGGGATCAAGGGCAAGACAGTGCTTGCGAAACTCTTATTATTATGTAAAGCAAATATTGCTCCTTACTTTGTAGTGAAAAGGGGAAATTCCGACCGAAACCGGCTGGCCGCTCAATCCCAGCACTCTTTTGAGCCTGATTTATGGAATATTTTACCCGTGCACAGGGAACTCCCTTTTCAGACCCGCGGCCGAAAAGTGAGTGACAGCCCAGACAGGCAGAGATGAAAGAAAAGCCAAAGCAACGAGTGCAGCTCTGAAGGGAAATAAAATTACGACCACATCCGGCCAGGGCCCGATGCAGAAAAAGTTTTATTAGAATTTTTGGCAGCGGTCAATTTTTGCAGCATTTCTTCTGTCGCTGGCATTCGTTCGTTGAGCAATTCCGGTTTTGCCAATCTTGTAATCAGTGGATAAAAAGCCAGTGCATTCTTGCAAAGCTATTCATTTGTCAGAGACGTCAGGATCGAAATTTCAAATCATCTTCCATTGATGGTGGTTTTGCAGATCAATTTCTCAATCTCACTTGAATGCCAACAATTTTAATAAGGAGAATATTACTCATTCTACTGTTCGAATGTTTCATGTAGCTTTTGTGCCCTGTTTGTGTTCTGTTCAGGGACTTTATTAAGAAAAACTAGTTTTGTCATAAAGACTTCAAACGAATTACATAAATGTAATTGTTTTGATTTACATTAATTTTCGTTCTGCAAATGTCAGTCTCAAATCGAGTCTCATTAACAACAATGTTATAATGTGTTACTACTAACCATTTTATCCAAAATTATGACTTCAGTTCCCAAAAGAAATTACTTTTTCTGTACCTGAAAGTAGATATTACCTTCATGTTAATGCTTTTTAATTCAAATTTCTGTAACACAAAAACTTTAATCTACAAGTTTGCCTCTCGTTGTACGAGCTTGTACTTTGTTGTCCGAATTCGTACCATATCATATGCTAGTCACTAAGCATTCTCAGCTGTGCCGTAAAACGTGTGCGGCTGCGATTGATTTCGGCATCATTTTGATTGCTTTCTGCGCATCCCGCACCGCACAGCAGTACGTGAAACCCTTGCGGACATCCTGAAACTCCTTCTGCTGCCAGCCGTACCGCGAGCAAATATCTTCACACAAAGTCTCCCCTCCGGCGACGAAGGGGTTGTTCAACGTGATCAGGGCGATGCCGGAGCCGGTTGGTCGGTGTACGACCACCTTCCAGAGCCACTTCGGTACCTCGACCAGGCCACCGTCGGCCAAGGTAATTGGAACCGGCCTACCGGACGGGCCCGGCAGCCGAAGAATGTCGTGCACGCCGGTATACACCAGCACCGTGTCGTTCAGCTGAGTGGCCACTTTGCGCACTGCATTCTCCACACGCAACCAGTTGCCGACGTTGATGGCCTGCAAGCAGAAGACAATGCCCCGGTGAGTAGGCTCGTTAAAACGCCTTTTAATGCGTCCCAACACTCGGTGATGGCTAGAGCGAAAGGCTAGACCTCCGGTGACTTGCCGTACCATAAAAGGGCACATTAATGGCATCTTATTTGTGTCTCTCGTTTGATGTCGGCAAGTGCACCGCACAACCACGGGGACACCTACATACCTGCCACTCGGGCGCCGCGTTGATGAAAAAGTAAGTTGCGGCCGTCCAGCTGTCGACAATTGCATCGCCATCGGGCGTAAGGTGGCCTTTGGCGAGGTACGACGACGAGTTGATGTACTGGCTGGCGAGCGTCTCCGAGCCGAGCAGGGTGGCGAAGCGTTCTTGTTGGTGCTTTCTCGTGTAGACTGATGCCAGGGACACCTTCGACGGTATGCCACCGACTTTGAACGATGGCCGAGTGTTGCCAATTTGGGCATCTACGGAAGAGTCGAGGAGCGTTATTATACTCTGTAGAGACACTCTACACACCTAACGGACAACTGGGTCACAACTTACGGCTCAGAAGCTTCCCCGTAAGCAGATGTTCGCTGTAAATAGCTGATAACTTTTCCAGATTGTAGCATGCCGCGAAGTACCTGACGAAAGGCAAACCGTTTACGTCGAACCCTAATTCGTAGATCCGACCCGTACCATCGGCACAGGTAACATTCCGCGTCATAATGGCACCGGACATTGGGGAATTGCAGCTGATTTCGCTTAAGTCGAGCCGTTTGGAGTTCCTTCCATCGAGGCTAAACTTCTGCGCGTCGATGCAGGTTAAGTTTGCTGTACCAGTTCCAACTGAAAGTAGTTCAACACGACAGGTTAGGTTGGGATCACAATAAAGTAGCACCTCAGAACTTACTGTTTGTGAGCACATTTTTTCCCGTCGAACACCCGACGACAACTCGCTCCCCTGTGCTCCACTCGAAGAACGCCCCGGAGGGTTGCAAAAGCTCGTACTCTCGGGAACTACTGGAGGACTTGAGGAACAGTGGCGCATTCGGTTGCGTGAGATCCCCGTTCAAGTTCACCCGACATCCTGTGAAATCAAATCTAAATTAGTTTCCCCCCCACGGAAAGGGGGTTGAGCTTCAATTTATGGCGACAACTTATGTTCTCGGTACATGTAAGCACGCTTGTTAACACGGCGAACCTCGGCACTGGGATCGGGTAGCACTTGGAGGTAGGATTGAATTGATTAATAATTTTGCCCCACTGAATAAGCGAGTTGGGTTCTAAATTAAAATAAATTAGACTAGCCTACAGGCAGGAACCAGTGTTGAGGACGCGCCCGGAATAGTTTATGGCCTCGCGCAAAACGCCCCGACGCCAATCCTACTTCATCTTCCTTCGCGCACAAAGACAAAACCGGCACCATTGTAGCGAGATGGAGAGCTATACCCCATGATACCCTTCACTTACCGGCCAAAGTAGGATGCAAATGCGCAGATAACGTTATCAGAACAACGGCGTACATTTTCACTCTGTTGAACGCGCGTTCTGGCTCACTCGCGGCGAGTTCTAGCGACGGACTGAGGGATGTACCACCCGGATGGACCACCCCTTCATGTTATTACCCTGTGTCGGTACCTATGTTACACTTACACTGCAGCTTCCCACCGCATCGCCCGCACTCACACGAACGGGCCGTTACAGGTGCATTTGTTGTTAAATCAGCTGGCGGACGTAATCGCTGGCCAGTGCGCGATTCGCGAGACACGGACGGATGGTGTTGAGTCACCGCTTTGTTTTGTGAACAGAGTCATCACAACGCGTGCAGCAGTTGGGCCGCGTTCTAAGCAAATAATCATCACTTTTACAGCCCGTCAATGTTGTTGTTCGCTTGCGCAGGTTACTCTTTATGGGCAAACATCAACAGTACCAGAAGCATGCCTGTAGACGCGTTTTTCAAATGAGGTCAGTTGTGGAGTGTAAGCGGTTTTTACATCTACTAACTGCTGTGAAGACATTAAATTTTTTTTTCTCACCAAGTAAATAAAAATAATTGCATAGTTTTTGAACCCGACTCCGTAGGCGCTTCCTTTATATGGCGTTGGAATGTCACTAACTATTCATTTTAGTTATCGCTAAGCTAGACTATTTTATGTGCTTTATTATCTATTTTCATACGGATATTTGTTTGACAACTTGGTGCATTAAATTTGCCATCAACATATATTATTGATATTTTATTTGACGATTTTGCAAATCGATATGAGAACTTTTCTTTTGAATAACAAATACTAACGTACTTTTAGAGCTTCTATTGACATTTAAACTTATTTTTAAAATATTTATGAAAATAACAATTACTAACTCATCACACAGCACGAAATCCAGATTCACGGTCAAATTTTTTGAGTTTTTGATCATTTGGAGTTCATTAATCAATTCCATATATAATTAAATATCTAGCAAATTAATCTAATTATATTGAAGCTACCTCATCATCAAAATACATATGCAATATTGTGTTTTGAAAATAAATGTCACTCAATATCAATCTCGTATTTTCAAAAATTCATGCTTACCTTCAAAGAGAAGATTAAAAGTTCTTTTAGAGTCAACACGTCATAGGTTACCGGATATCTGACCATGTTTTGTTTAGGTTCGGCAAACAAATGATTGATTAAAAACACACGGATAGATTTCCAACCTCGATTGGTGTCCCTCTGCTCGATGTTTAAAGGTATTCCAATCAAACTCAAAACAAAAGTCAAATCAACACCATACACTTTCCTATTGCATTCCGCTGCCTGCGGAGAACATTGCGCCTCATCTCATCAATCGCATTTTTCCTTTTTTTGCAAACACGTCGCGTCCCGGAGCCCTCGCCCATGCCAGTTATACGAACCGCGCTAGTAACTTTTATTGCCGAATTTTCGACGTTCGCTGCCATTCGTCGACGAATCTTTTACACTCCCCCGGTCTGCTCCTATTTACACAGCGTCCGAAACAACCGGCCGGTCAGGCTCGTGGAAAACGAATTCCGCTGTTCACAAACGGTTCAATATCATTTCGCGACCTCATCGGAGCCTCGTTTCCAACCACCACTTCCCTTCGTTGCTCCCTCCAGCGAGGAGCAGTTGATCGACCTCCTTGTGCGAGTGCCGGTTTTTAGTTCGGTCCCTGTTGGCACCAATACCATTGTAACGGCCCAACACGGGGATTGATTTCCCATTTTTCCCAAGTCCCCACGCCTGCTGTGGGTGTATGTGTGAGTGTTGGTGTGGACCGGCAGCTGCGGCATGTGTACGATTTTCCCAGCCTGGGTCTGGCACGGGGGAAAGCGTGAACGTCCGACTGCTGAACTGACCATTGAAACTTCCCTCCGTTGGTCGATTTTGGCAGCCGGGCAGTCTCGGGGAAAAACAGCCGCCTCGCGCGAAGTGCACCCGGCGTACGAAGGCATGAAGTAATATTTGAAATTGATATTAACAAGAACGGAGAAGCGGGCTGCGACCCCGGTGGGAGGGGAGGCGGTGGAAAAATGTGCGGCATATAACTTTTTAATACTTTTCGTTCGTGTTCTTCTCGTGGCTGGCGTCGTCCGCGCTTTTCCGCCACCCGCGGCCTTCGCCCGCGGAACGGCTACCGAATATTGGTCCATATTTTGAAATACTGCCGTGTTTTATGGGCTCGTAAAATTATTTTAGAATTTTCACTTGCCGTGTGCGCAACGGCGGTACAAAAGTTCGTTGATTTCCTCCAGGCAAGACCAGAGAGGAAGACTCGTGGGAGCGGTGAGGAGTGGGCGGGCTCGGTTTGGGCGAAGGACGGCGAAGGAATATCGTTTTCGGAATTTCGGTACTTTGTTGACATAAAGCATACGAAAATGGGAAGAATGAGGCTAAAGATCTTCGGTCGGTTCGTGGCCCCCGCCCGAGCGCACATTACACCGGGAAAGCGGCAAGTTTTCCCGTTTTGCCGAAACAACAAACATTCTGTTCTTGGTAAACGCGGTACCAGGGGCGACTGGTGTGGGTGTGTGTATTCTCTGCCCGAGCGCTCCATTCATCCTGCCGAAAGGAAGCGGTGGGAGGCAACGTTTGTGATATTTACAAAAAGGAAGGAACGGAAAAGTTCTTACAATAGTTTTGGATGTGCTGTTTCGGAGATAAAGTATGCTCTTTGTGTTTCGTACGCTGTTCTTCGTTATTTTATTTAATAATACATTGTATGGATCTCGTTCCTTTAAATAACGTTTATTTTTTCTTTAAACAAAACCGGTACAAATATCTTAAAGTTGTTAGAAAATACAAAGTTATTTCGATGTAAAATGCCTTTGTGGTATTTCCACAGCCTTTTCTTACATTTTCCGAAATGGATCCATCCTTCCCGATAGATAACGCTACTGTTACGAAAGAAAACCAACCCCAAGTCAACTTCTTGGAAACACCTTCGTATCCGAGGAAACGGCAGCACATACGAGACCCGGTCCAACAATATAGCGGCCTGCCTTCGATGCTGCACGGGGCACATAAATTTTACATTCTTTTGTTTCGCATTTAGGCAGATCCACCGATAAGAACATTTACATCACCACTATGCTTAAGCTTGCTTTATGTTCGGTTGATGGGAGGATGTGTCGTTGGTTTTCTTATTTTTTTTACGCCGCCTTCAAAAAGACTTAGCTGCCCTTGGCCCTCTGGCACGTGTTTTCCCGTCTTGCATCTTTTTTTGCGTCCGCGTGTGTGTGTGTCTGAGTGTGTGTTGCCAAGGAAAGGCAGGTTTTACGGCCTTTCCTTCTCCGGAGGCGACGACCCTCGGAGGAAGCGAACGGCCGCTGCTCGGAAAGGAGGGCACACAGGTCCAAGTCTTAGGCCGGAGGCTTTCGGAGGCTTCCAGCGGTTCGTGTTGAGCCGCTAAGTCGCGCCGAGTCGTTCGAGTGGAGGAAAACTCGCGGTAATCGAAACTTTGCGACCGCTTCCTTGACTGACAGACGCGCACGGGAGAACACGAGGTTGGAGGTGAATGACAACGTGCCCGAGCGTAAAGGAAACCCATCAAACCACCGTTTCCCTTCGAACATGTGTACACATACACATTGCAAGCCATCGACCGCGAATGTGCATGGGACCGCACACAGGGAGCAGCCCGGGCCAAAGCCAAAGTAAATATCTGATTGGTATTCATAAAATGTTTATGCATGATAAAAGTATTTGCGGAGTAAATAATCTCCCCACGAGAATGGGGCCAGCGTACATGTGTGCGCGAACACACCACCACCACCACCACCACCACTGACCGGGAGGGATGGCAGTACCAAGTATGTCGTCTTCGATCTTTTCGGCGGATCTTTCTCGAGAGGATTCGGGAAAAGCTGCGTCGCATGCGATGCAACCCGCAAACGATGGAGACGCCATATCCATCTGCTCAGGTTCTCCGCCACATACTTTGCGAACTTGCGATGTATAGATTGTCAATTCCGGCCGTCGTTCGGGAGGGCGGAAATGGCGGGGGGGAGCAGATTGAATGTGCGACATCGACGTCGATCTACTTCCACGTGTCACTTCAGCCGGGACAGGGGCGGTGGCTTGGCTGCCAAGTGCTTACATTAGGCATCATAGGCCATTCCGGTCGAGCTGGGGAAGGGCAGGGAGTGACGGGGAGGTAAATCCGGCGAGAAAACGGTGCCGGTGAAGTGTTGTTTAGAGACGAGCGAAAGATGAACCCCTCTGGCAGCTTGTGGCAGGCTGGAAAGTAGGGTACCTATTTCTGGTGTAATAAAATCATCATCATCGTCGCCCAGGACGCCAGGGTAAGATCGGAGGGGTGCTGGTTCCGGTCGCCCTCTCCCTCCCCACTGCCCTGCCCTACCGACAGCGAGGCGAGGACGTTCCGTGACCTGATTTGGATGCAGTGCAATATTTTCATTTTATATTGAATAAACTTTCCGACGGGAATTTTCACTCAACTTGATGGCCGCGTAACGAGTACGAGAATGGGTTTGCGAATGAATATCGTCGACGGCGTGGTGCACTGCGAAGCACTTGCGATGGGACCTGAGTCGCCTGTCCTGTTGACTCAACGACTCCCAACCCTGGGTCGTCACGGGTTCGTGCTGGAGATTTTTCGGTGGACAACACCGTTCAACGTCAGTCAATCATCTCAGGGTGGGAAAATGTTGTGCTGAATCGTGCCAATGAAAACGGTCGTCGTGGGGAACGGGGGCAAGCGTAATGGCAGCTGGCAATGAAACGGTTCTGACAGTTGAATCATCCCTTCAGCAAGTGGGTGGGCGGGCTATGCCGTAAGAAGGATGATGACATCGGACAAGCGTGAAAATGGGGGTTTTCCAAGTGGTGGAAAAAAGTCAATTTTTATTACATTTAAATGATAGTTTTGAGGATAAAGAACTTTTGGGGTAATTTACATTCGACTTTCAAATGTTTGATCTTTAATAATATGTTTTTAGAATTTTTTTATCTATGGCTAACACAAACACGTCATTACCGCGTTTCACTCATTACCCAATTGTTTTATTAAATTATTTGGATTGATTTTAAAAGACTATGTTTTCTTGTTCATTATCATCATCACCCGAATTACAGTTTATGAATAAAATTAACAACATAAAAGTCCTGTGCACCATGTAATGTTAGTTGTAAATGGACATAAAAAAACTGCCTTGTTGGAAAAGTAATGCCATGTTTAAGTAAAACATTTCCTATGATATCATTTTTAATTAGATTGAAATCCAATTCATCTGACGACATAGTTCAAGTTATCCAAATAATCTAAAAAAATATTCTAAACATTTCTTTTTCTCTTGAATAATCGCACGAAGTTTGTTCCCTAACAATACTTTTTCTTTACGCTAATGGATGATTATTTCTTTTGGAAAGGATTGCAGTGTTTATCAGGATTCGATAAATCCACAATCAAAGATATTTTCAATGCAGGTTCAATCAAATTGAAAAAGTAGTTTTAATAGACTTATTAGATTGGATGCATATTGTACAAAAGAATGAAATTTAAATGATTTGCTTTCCTAATTAACCTGCAATCTGCTGACTAATATATTTTAGTACATTTTGTCTAGATAAACTAACGCGATTAAATGCATCCAACTATTCTTTTCATACATTTCAATTAAGTTTTTCTTATGTTTGTTTAATTTGTTTGTATTCTGTCATTTTATGTATATCCAATGAACCGCTTTCTTTTTATGTTATAAATTATAACATATTAAAATTAAACAATCTACTCTTTTGGCCACGGTCTAGTGAAATGGTTTCATAATGATACAAAATGTATTTACCATGCATTAAGTAAATTGCAGTTGCTAATATAACGACTTCTTTTGATCGAAATAGAAAGCCTTTGATTCGTGCTCACCTTCCCGTCCGTGTATCGGTACCAACAAAACCAATAGCAACATCACAGGAATCCTAATTAATGAGCCACGCTCAACCACAAAACCTGCAGAAGTTCTTCGGAAATAATTCGCAAAACAAGGCCCATTCATTCATTCCGCAAGCCCATTAGCGCAGGTGGAGCGCCACATTCCGTGATCGGAACGCCAAACAAAAGCTAAAACCACAAACGAAAATGCCTTGCGGCATGCGCCAGCATGGACGGAGAAATGTTTTCGCCGTTCAGTTCGTTTATTACACACATCCTTGCCTGCGCCCTGGTTTGCGCTTTCCCAAGTGCGACTTCGGGCGGGCAGGAAAGGAATCTATTCGAGTGTTTTCTCCCAGAAATATCTTCGATCTGTATCGATATTTCTACGATGGCTACCGACGACGGCGATATCGACGTGGCCGGAAGGAGTGGGATGGGCTGAGCAGTCAGTGGACGGGAAAAGCCAAAATGGGAATAGCGGGCCAAATGCTAGGAAAAACAAAGCCGAAAAAACATATTACAACCAGGCCCTTAATGGCTGCGAAGCGAAGATGTTGAGCCGAGGCGAACAAAGCCAGGAAGCCGGCGTTTGCGTTTGTTGATGGGGTGTTTTTTGCTTTCCTCCTGCTTCCTTCTCTCCCCCCACCCCCACAACTGTTTTTCCGGCGATGGGGAATCCCGGGTCCCGTTACCCCGGCGTTGCGTGCGCCCATCGATTTCCGGCCAATCCGGGACAGCGGCAGTTCCCATAATCGGTAAAAAGTGCGTCGTTCGAATGGTTGATGGAGTCATTTGTCTGGCATTATGCCTTATGGTCAGCCATTGTTTATGTCCAACGGTTTCCGCTGGTTTTTCCTCCTTTCTGTGGGGAAAAAACACCACAAAGGCGAAGACTCACAAGGGCCGAGCCGAGGACACTTACTCGCACCCATCCGTGAAGCCTGGAGTGTCCGGTTTTTTTTTCTTTCCTTCAATCCCTCCAATGACAAACCTTTCCCAATTGCAAGGAAGTGTGTGTTTCCTTGTTTTTCTCTGTTTTATATTTTCTTTTTCCGTTGCGGTGGGTGTGTGTGTGTGGCCCTTTACGCCTTTGAGCAATCTTCCGTGTCCAAATGTCCAAAACATGCAAAGCACCACTACCACCACCACCACCAAACGGCACCCTGTTTACGGCTGTTGTCGTCTATTGTTTTCCAGGATTCACCTTCGATTCGCCCAAAGACGCCGAGATCGGAATCAACGCCGCACGAGTTCACCCCCGGGTTTGATTTATTGCCGTACGGTTTAGGCTAAATTAAAGATTATTTATAACCTGTAGGAACCATTCAGCGTAAACTATAAATCAACGAATTGGAAATTAAGGTTCAACCTTGACCGGCCGGCCACTGCCCATTGGCCATTTAAGGGGCGATTACGACCTGCGTGCCCATCGGCCCAGCGTTTCCGACCGAAAATCCGTTCCAAATCCGAAAGGGTTTCACAGGTTTTCGGGCCGACCAATCGTGCCTCCTTACCGATCACGGTCGTTTGGCCTTTAGACAGTCTGGGGAGGGTGTGGGGTTAGGGAAAAAGGGTAAAAAATAACTGCAATCGACCGTTAAGCGGGAAAAAAAGGGTAGGGTCGATTATCGAGATTTAAGGAAGTATTCATAAAATTGGATAAATTTCGTCAATAAATCAAAATGAAAGCCCTACGCTTCTACCTTGTCTCATAACTAGCATCGGGCCAGCAGCGAAGGGACTTTTGCCCCGGTTGACGTTGTTTTCCGAAGCGTAATATTTCGGTTACCCCGGCACCGGTGAGAGATCATTCACCGGTGGAATGGAAAACCAGGCTCGAGTACGTTTTTTTGAACGATGTTAAACGCAGACATAAATTTGCAAATAGACTTCAGTTTCGCGTGCACTCGGATGCTTGACTTGGAAAATTGTTTCTTATCTTTCAATTAGGTTGATTTTTTTTATTCTTCTGCCTTCGTCCGCTACTTGTAGTGGATGGAAAATATAGACGGCCACTGTGTGTTTGGTTCGGGGTTGCCGTTTGCACAGTTCGCCTCGTGCAATCGAAAGAGTAAGAAACTTTGTGTTGCCCGTGTTGGTTTTTCCTTTGTATTTTTATCCAAGCTCCGGCAATCGAGGCTCATCCTGGCAGGTACACTACAAAAACAATGGAAACGCCGGACGAAACGCTAACCTGTGGCTAACTGGTGCCGCACATTGTGGAGAGGGATGGGGGGCAAAATAAAACAGAAATACTTCACGAAAGGAAAACATCATCATAACCGGTAAATAGTATCTGAAAATTTGAAACAAAAGCACGCCAGCTGAAAACGGTTGGATAACGAGGATAAACCGAACAGAAGAAGAATAATAAAAAAACGGGGAAAATACACGAGGCAACAAGCCACCATCAAGGTGGAGCATAAGCATAGAGATGGATACACATACACACAAAGAAAAATAAAAAAAACCAGAACTTTCCGTGCCAAACGGCGTATAGCATAAAGCAACAAAAGAAATAGGCACGGTTTAGTGCCGACCACCACTCCACTTGGACTTCTGGGCGGTTTTGAAAAGTGCGCGAAAGCCAGAACGCTTCGTCAATATTTGGCCTTTCATAACGAACATACAGACAAGTAAGTAGCCGGTACTGCCATTTTCCAACCCGAACCCGAGGGTAAGAAAAAAAAGACTTCTTTTGTCTTCTGTATAATGTGACGGTTTTGTTTCTTCCATTTTCGGGAGTTCCGACCCGGGTAGCAATTCCAGGAGTCGGAACCGATTCGTTTCACTTTTGCCTCGCAAAACGGCCTGTGAAGGAGAATAATTTAGATGTCTAGCCAACGAATTTCTTGTATTGTGGTTATGTGTACTGCTCGTGTGGATGTGTATATGTGAGTGTCCGGTTAGTTTGGTCCGACGCGAGAAAAAGGTATCGTTTCCGGTCAGAAATATTCCTTTCAAAAAATGCCGTTCAGCCGAAAATACCAAATTCAAAAATTCCAACACAATATACGAAATATTGTTCATTTACTTAAAAATATACAATAATTTTGTTCGTGTGTCAACAACGAATGAATTTTTTTAAATCCTTGTATCAAACTCTACTCATGAAAAATGAAAATGTATTTGTGTTTTGCATGAAAAATGAAAATGTATTATTTCGACAATGAAGTTACTTACATAATCGATGGAGTTACTTACTTAATCGCTTGGCCTGATGAAGCTCTATCCGAAAACAAAGAGTATACCGATGTACTGAAATCTCACACGATTGTTTAACTGCCTCGGATATAAAGTGTTTGCTGATACGTTGCCAAATTGTTCCAACAATAACCCCCGAAAAAAAAAAACAATTAACAGCCTAACAAAGCAGGTTCTTATGCAAACTGCGATTAGTCATCACATCCTGCTCTGCTTCCTTCCTCCGTCGGCCCTTTCTTCGTAGCAGACAGCATTATTAAACCCGGTGTTCTATTCCAACGAACACTAACCAACCACGCTCGGTTGGCAGACAAGTGCAACGCAAACGGAAGTAAAATCTACACCATTGTCCATGAGCTATTTACTTTCAGCTGAATAGAATGTCGAGGTCCTATGGTAAGCGTTTGTGCCTTTCGATGAGGTCGTGGAAACTCGGAGCACTTGACTTTTCATCCCGAAATCCACGTTTACTGTTCATATTGTTCATATTCGAGCGTTGCACATTGCACAAATGCACTCCGCCTTGTTCAAAGGACATGCATGTTTGATACTACTCGGATATGAGTTAATGCAGAGAATTGTACGGGGTACCACCACGAATATATTTTACGAGAGTTTTAATAGACTATGGCTTTTCCTCTCAGTATGTTTTTGTTCAGTGGAATGAATTTTGATGCAATTTAATTCGCTATTTGTTGTGTAGGACATAGTTTCTATAGTGAAGTAATACCTTGTCTGGTACTCCTAATTATTTTTGGAGGGATTATTGGTCAACAAACTTCGAGGAATAAGTAATACCTCCAAATAGACATGCTGGTTCACTTTCAAATATAGCTTGTTTGTAGTTTTTCTTGGGCAACAATAAACCGGAAGTACATTTTGTTTTGTTTCTGAGCAAACAAGAACCTATTCACCGCTGTGTTGCAAGCTGTAACAAAAGACCTTTAATCGTTCGCCCTCGAAACGGCACCGTTTAGCTCAGGTAATCGTTGTTGATTGCCACTCTTACTCTTGAGCAGCCGTCGCCATCGTTTTGATGAGGTGTTCTGGGATTCTTTTTTCGACTTTTCCATCCCGTTTTTCCAGCACACTGTTCATTTCTGGAGCAGCCCGAACGACCGTCATACATGTCATCTTCGTTGGACGAGCCCGATTGCTCCGAATCCATCATGGCCTCCACCGGCTTGAGCAATATCATTTTCGAACCATCCGGACCAGCTACAAGAAGCACTTCCGCCACCGAGTCTTCCGACCCCCGTGGGGGCGTTTCTTGCTTCTGGCAATGGACCGGCAGCAATCCAATGACTGATAAACTACAGCCATCACCATCGTAGCCGTCTTTGCCGCCGCTGGCGGGCAAGTCTGATGAGTGACGGAGCGCCCCAGGATGGTCCGTTCGTCGGGGTATGGGTTGGGGATCGTGGATTGTTTGAGGTCGGTGGTGGAGGAGGGAAAAAATGTCAGCACAGCGAAGAGACTATCCACAGGCCCCCAGGACCCGGCCAGCCATTGTCCACAGGAAATGAATCCGAGCCCGAGCCACCCGTCCAGGCGGATGGATTGTATAATTATGGGACTTTAATCCCGGCTGCCACACTGTCGGCTACTTCGCTGACTGGCTTCAAAGTTGAAACGAAAAGCTGGGTCTATTTTTAAATTATGCTTCATGTCATTTCAGTTCTTCCCGCCATCGCGCCGGCCCCGTTTCCGGCCCTACCCTTCGGGACTCTCTTCGTCTTATCTACGCCACATGCACCAGCGCACTGTCCTTGGGAGCGGGCTGTTTTTTCTTCTTTCATTTTCCATCCGTTCCATCTCGCAGTACAATGTTTCATCTTCTCTTTTGGTTGTGTGTTTTTTTTCAACGAAGTCACCATTTTCCTTTTTCATTTCCTACCCAGGGCTTTTCCTAAGCCCGGTTCGGTGCGCCCGTGAAAGGGTCCTCCGGTTTTCGGTGAGACGTAGCAAAGCCAGCAAAGAGATATATCACCGGTTGCCTTTGAGCGCACCGACGCTTCCGTTGATCTAGTCATAATTTATCAAAAAAGGGTAATTTATAAAAGGGCGGGAATTTTGTTGGGGAGCGTGCGATACCGCTTGCTCTTAAATTCTTCCATCGGCGGGCAAGGGAACGGTGGCAGTTCTTTAGAATTTTCTGTCAAAAATGTGATTAGTTAGAGTGTGTGGTATTTAGCGAAAAACATTCTGGCACTGCCTTTTTGTGTGTGTCAAAAAAGCTTCTGGGAAGCTGAGTAATGCCAGTAACTCTTCTATATTATTTATGTGCGCCTCATTTCGAACTGGGAAGAACCGGTGATGAGCGGCTTACATGACTAAAAGCTACCTCCGGTGTAAGTTGTTTACAGGAAAAACGCTGCGGAGCAAACACGTTTGATGAAAGCGCCGGTTTTTCCACGCGCAATGTCACTCCGACTCCGGGCGCTATGTGTACCACTTTTACGGCCAAAATCTCCCTCATTCACAATTGTGCTAATTTGATGTCTAATTAGCAACGAAAGTTTTGTTTATTTAATCTGACAGCAATTGGACCGAACCGAAGGGACCATTCGCACCCGAGGTAAAAAAAAGGGCGAGTCGGAGGAAAACAGAGTTTTCGTTCGTTTTTCCCTTCCCAATCCAGTGGAAGTTAGATAACTTTTATATCTCTCTGGACCCTTTCCAAAAACACTTGAGCGCTAACGCTAAGAAACTGCGGGCCAACAACGGTGGACCGGATGGGTGTGTTGTCCCATTGGGGTACACTTTTCGCTTCGCGCCGCACTCGTGACTCGTGGTATGGTTCCAACCGGAATCGGGAGCGGAGCGGAGGAGGTGAAGGGTTTAAGACAAGAGCAAAGACAACAATTAAAAAAATGGGAAAAGGAACGCACCGAACTGCACGTAAATTGTGCCGGAGAATTATGCCATTAGGGTGATGTTTCGCTGACAGCGTCTTAGGAGGTGATTTTTCACTTTGCTCGAGTGTTAACGCGGAAAAGCGCCACTCTCTTGAAGGGTCGCCTATTTTGCTCCCGCGGGCAAAAGTTTCGCAAAACCCCGCGGCGTTTCGGACGCCGGACGGTGGGTGAAAAAGCAAGCGACTTGAATTTATTATTTCGGTTGAATTTATGGCCTTCTTTTTGCTCTAATTGCTGTGTTTTATGCTTGCCTTTTTCGTCGGAATGTGATGCTCCCGGGCCTTGACGGGGTGTCGGTGTCGGGGAGGCTTCCTTCTGCTGGAGGGGAACGGTTGGAACAAAGGGTTAGTGGTGTCGTACCACCGAGCTGACCGAGAAAAACCCCCAAAAACCTGCCGGTCGACGATAAAAGGGCGCAAAGTACGGCGAAAGGAAGAGAAAAAGAAAGGATTGTGTTCCTAATGTTTCCCTTCTAGCCCCGGGGGAGGGTTAGGGAGAGCCCGGGAGTGATCCGTCGCTTATAAAAAGCATACTGGTGTATTGGGCTTTTAGATTTTAAGAAACGCCCGCCCGAATAATGTTTTACGAGCGAAAGGGTCCGACGTTAAACTGGACGGTTGGGTGCTAAGGATGGCTTTTATTATCCCGCGGGACACCATTAGTATTTATTCTGCATCATTTTGGCTCATTTCAAAGGCCTGGAAGGCTAAGGAAGAAATTAATGTGTGTAGCTGCATCATATCTCTTTTTTTGGTTCTAAACCTGTTACATTTTCTTGCGCTCAACATGTCTCTGATTCGTCGAAGCAGATATTCTCAATCAGTCAGGCAAAGGTTCAGTATATTAGTATGTTTTTCAAAATTCATAAAAATTTTACGAAAATGTATCTCTTCGAAATGAAATAAATCTTGTTCTAATAATACTCAATAATCCTGCATTGTAATGCAAGGTGACTGCTTTATAGTTATCAAACATATAAGTTAAATACAATAATCACAACTGGATTCAAGAATATTATCAGCGGATAATAATGACGATAACCAATACTCTTTTTAGTGATTGAAATCAACATGAACAATCGTCATTATTATAATCGTCGAATCATCATTTTAAATGTTGAAACTAGAGTTATTAGTTGCCACCGAGGTTTTAATCTTATACAGGAAGTCAAATCCCAAAAGAGTGAATGAGTGAGTGAATGAGTGAGTAAAAGAGTTGCTAGTCGCCCAAATGTAGAATTGATTCCTGATAGGGATTTGAATCCCCGATTTAGAATTTAATCCGTAATGGAAATTCCTATTCGTTATACAGATTCAAAACACTTTGACGACTAGTAACTCTTTTACTCACTATTGGAATACGAATCTTATTTCGGATTCGAATCCTACCTTGGTTTTCCAATAACTGAGGATTCAAATCAACATGGAATTGTTGAAATTATCCGTGAGTATTTGAATCAGTCAATTCAATAGTAAGATTCTTCTCGCTCACTCATTTTTACGTATTACGCACATCACTAGTTTGAAAAACTTCAATTTATATTAAATTAGTCATTTAAAACAGGTAAACATTACTTAAATTCATCAGGACATTTGTAAGGAACTTATAGCGTACTAATGATTTTTATTTGTAGGCTGAGAATCGCTGCATTTAAGGCTTGTCCATCGTGGTTCACCCAGAGTGCGCTTCCTTAATTTCTGCGTTTATATCTCCTGTTGAATGATGATTTCTAATTCTTCTACGTGCACGTTTCTTCTTTTCTCTTCCTCAGGCTGCGCGTTTTTGACGTACTTCAGTCCGGAAAGCGCTGTTAACGCTCAGGGCGCGTTACATGAGAAGCAGACACTACCTGGGGTGAGTTTTATGCGCTGTTTTCTGGTTTTGTGTGTTGTACGCTAGGTTTTTGTTCGTTTTTCGCTCGCTTTTATTTCTATTACGGCATAAATTGAGCTAGATTTTCGGTGCGCAAGGTATCCGACAGAAAACCAACAGAAGAAAAAGGCTCGCATAGGCGGGTGGTATACAAGCAACACCTTCGTCGCTGAACGGAATGATATTTATATTATTTTTTGTCTTTGGATTTTCGGCTCCTCCGTACCCGAGGCCAGCTACCGATCTAGCCGGCGGCTTTAGGGTGCAATTTTACGACCCCCAGACGCGACCGAACGCCCACTGCCTAGAGGGTGTTCGAGTGGATGTTAAATTTATATGACCCGATTCTTCGGCGAAAGGATTCGCCCTGGTCCGCCTCGGTAAAGCCACGGTATGCCTCAATCAACACCGGGAAAGGGGTGGCATTCGGGGTGAATTGATTTTCCTAGCAGCAGCCTGCTCGGAGGTCTTACTTTTCCGCTACGCACCCGAAACGCACCCTGGACTCGTGTCGTCGTTCGCTTGGAATAGCTTTTCCCTCTCCCCTCTCCGGAGCACGGAAACCACTCACATCGGGGTTCGAATTTTATGGCGCAGGAATGAATAAAATAAAACAACAGCTAAACCAACTCGCGTAAACCCGGTTTCCGTGCGAGGCCGAAGAAGTGGAACAATCTTCGGCCCGAACGAGGGCGATAGTGCGTGGACGTAACTAGTAAACTTTAGCTCCAAGGAGCAACCTTTCCCGCTTCGCCCACCAGCAAACCTTCCCCGCCCAACCCACGTCCGGGCCTGGTATTCAACAAATTATCCACCAGCTGATACCCGGAGGGATCGGGCTTCGGTGCGTGGCACCTTCGGAAGATTGGATTGGCAATTGCGTTCGGTGGAAGGCTTAATTTCGTCCTGGCACGCTTCGGTTGCCGTTCTCGAGGTGTAATTGACACCAGAATGAGCGATTTGCTGGGAACGGCACGCCAACCTTCGGCCGAATGGTGCCGGCAAACCGAATGGAACCATTCTATTGAACGTTCTATGGGAGTATTAGGGCACATTAATCAGGCTGAAACTCCAGAAAGCCTTCTGGCCAGCTTGTTTGCTACAACTGCCGGCCGGAAAGTGTTGTCCCGTAATTGCGCAATGTACTTTATAGAGAAATATTCCTGTGAATTATGTTTACCTTTACGCAGAATGAGAAATAAAACTTTGGAATATTCAATAACCAATTAGTTGCATTTTTTATAAGGAGAAGAATAACACTAATTTGTAATGAAGAAATAGTATTCAATATTATCATTGAATTGTTATTCAATTTTCTTCATTTTTACTTAAAATCTGACATAGATAAATCGCAGAACATTTAATTTTGTTATTATTTGCTTAATTTTTCAAGCAAACAATGCGTTTTGCAATTTCATAGCTATCTCAAGTAAATTTTGCATGAACGATAATGAACAAAGTATTGAAAATTAGTGCTGGTTTTAGTGTGATTGTATGCAATCACAGAAATTGGGTTTTATTGTCCGTTACGAAGAGGTTTTTTTTTAAA
Organism: Anopheles sinensis; assembly: GCA_000441895.2. NCBI lineage: Eukaryota > Metazoa > Arthropoda > Insecta > Diptera > Culicidae > Anopheles > Anopheles sinensis. The sequence goes on along the minus strand of KE525340.1, from coordinate 1,626,281 downwards.
TTGAAATCAATGTGTTATTGAACGTTGTTTGTATCCATTACACTTTGGTATAGCATACCTACTTGAATAGAAGCGAACCACTTGGGAAACGCTTGGCTAGTGAAGTACCGAGAAAAAATGGAATCATCATCTATTGAAAGATAAAAGGAAACATTATGATATACTAAGATGCATCTCGCTTTCCAGTATGGCACACTAACCGATGACGTTATGTGCGTTGCATAATGCCTGGCAGCTCTTGAAACTCCATCGTACCGGCTTGAAACCGGTTGCAAATGATTTAGATGTCTTGTCGAGTGTGGTCTTGCTGGGGGAAATTTCCCTCCCGATTGGTGAAAGCGGATGCAACCGTGGCGTGGATGCGGAAATGAATCCCGATGCTCGCCACCCGGACTCCCGTGTCCGGCACTCGAGATGGTGGAATGTGTGTTTACAAGTGCGCTCATTTCTCTCGCCATCAGTGGGTGTATTTTTAAAAGGCACCAAGCAGCGAACCAGACTGGTCCGACTTCGAGATTGCCGAGCGGTCGACCGTCGGATCGATGCCGATGAGCCTTTACGCACCGGCTCGAAAGCACTTCTTTGAGTGCAAAACCATCGGCAGGCAGAACCGCTAACGATGGCCGTGCAGGGCGATGTTTACGGGGACGCACGTGGCAATGCAAGGGCGCCAGCGGATGCCATACCGTGGCCCGGAAACTCGGCCGCATGTAATGAAACTCTCCCGATCAGGTCAATAAAGCAACGAGGAAAATGCTTTGTTGGCCGGGAAATATTTTCCGTCCTATTTTTAGCGCAAGCGGCAGCAAGTCGATTGCGTTTGGTTCGGGGTTCGCGTTTATGAGTTCGTGTGCTTCTGGGTTTTGTTTATGCTCCACTTGACTGGAAAGATTATGGGAATATGATTCGATCAAGAAGGAACGCGCATTCAGGCGTGTACGCGTGTTCATCCATATAAACATGTGCGTTCGGTGTGTAGCGTGCCGTTGTTAATATTTTTACTGGTGATGATGGCATGACTTTGATGGTTAATGGGAAGTGGTAGGGTCATGGGGAGGTGGCCAGCGTGTGGCGAGCGGGAGCATGGCATGGCAGGAGAATACACACAGGAGCGGTGTTGTAATTGGAAATGCGTGTGGCACGAGCGATGCGGAGAAGATGTGAACGGAATTTCGATTTCCCATCCCGAATCGATGACAGTGATGACCCGGTCAATTGTTAGGAGGTAATGCATGCTTGCATTTATAGATTCGTTGAATTGGAAACATTGTATACATTTGGATTTAGATTGTATTTCTTCAAGAAAATCACTGAGTTTTAACATTTTATTATGTTTACCCTTAAATAATAAGCGTTATAAACTTTTGATATAGATGCGTTTTTTGCATAAAGGTAATATACTTAACTGATAATTCATGCAAAAAGATATAATTATCAATTAAGAGCCACAGACTGTACCCAGACGTATGAAATATTCCCAAATCTTGAGGAATTAAAACATTAAATAAGTAGAACCGAAATAATTAAATTTAAATTTGTTAAAACAATTAATTTTGGTATACAAACAAGGCGACGTTTACGGATGAAAACCAATATCTAATTCGAGTCACATCAAATGTACTGAAAAAATTCAATACAAAACTCTCATGTTAGAATTGATGTGGGCAAGCCAAAGATTCATGAAGCCCGAAGAATCATTGCAGTAAGAAACCTCCTTTTTTATCGCTCTTAAAGATTCATGAAAAAATGACAAAAGATTCATTAAAATTCATCTAAGTTTCCAAAGAACCATCAATGTTTTGAGATTCAATTCAACAAGGCTATGGATCCTTCTGAATCAATCTGTATGTATCATGGTTTAAAGATCCATATAATTTATCCTTTCTGAAAGATTCACAAGACACAACTCTACCTAAAGTAATTAGTTACAGTTTAATACCTGAATTAATTAATTTTTTGTATAACGGACCGTATTGTTATCTTAAGTAGTTAGTTACTATTAGAGAGACTATTATTTGGTCGTTACATCATGTCAAAATTTAAAAATAGTTACAAATTAATGCTTCTTGAATCTCTTTGTTATACGTAAAATTGCACAAATACAATACAAACAATTGCCGATTCGTTGCTTGAATTAAAAAACACACAATATGAAACTTTAGTTAAAGATTATGGTTTGGCGATGGATTTTTGTAATTTTACATCAATAACGATCCCTCATAAATTGAAAAATGAGCAAAGTCAGATTAAAGGGCGTTATATTCGGGTACTAACTTTGAATTTATTGGTAGCATTGAATAATTTCTCAGGGGTGTCGTAATACACCTTAAAATACGGTTTGGTTTTAGGAAAATACCTAAATAAATGAAAAAATTAGGAAAAATTGTGAAAAATCCGAAGTCTTAACATCCACTTGCCTTGTTGGGAAATAGCAACCAAAATTGACCTGCAGGAGCAATTTTCTTGGTACAATTATTGGAACCCAATAAGGTGTCTATCACGGGTCGAACTTCATCGATGCTTCATTTCCCAACACTTCCTGGCTTCATTAGACCCGTCTGCTGCACATTTACACGCACTGTCTAAACATGGCTATCCATTACACCCGAAGCCGACCGACGTAACTCGATGTGTGTTCTTGAAATTGTTTACTCGCGCTTCGCGTACACCGTGACGCAGGTCATGCCCGGTGAGGTGCCCCCCGTGGGGGGAACCGAGTCGGCCCAAAACAATCGTTGAATGTTACGCTCCTCGGTGCCACCATCCTTCCCCACCGGGATTTTCCTTCGTCCGGCCTTCAACACTGCCTTGAGTCGAATGATTTCCACTGGCTTTACTTACAACAAACCTGCCGATATATTTTAAACTAGACGTCTGGCAAAGGAAAATGGTTATTTTCTTCCTTTTCCTCCCGTTCGGCGGTTCGGCAATTTTCCACCCTCCTCCCTTACGGGTAGCCCAGCGGCGTACTAGGAATGCACGCACATATGCTCTCCACATCTCTTGGGCCGGAACGGGGCGCAACTCGATCAACAAAAAGACGCCCCTCGAAATGTTTACCACACTTTTCCGCCCTTTCCCCTCCCGGGGCTCGAATCCGCTCGGTTCAATTCAAATTCGATTCAGTTGTGTTTTCTTTTACTGTCCCCCTTTCTCGCCTTCCCTGCCTGCCTGTTTTCCTACACCTGTCGAACCCTGGTTCGATCGAGTTTTCATAATCACCCAACAACGGGGGTGCTGCTGCTGCTCGTTTGGGCAGACCAACGGTCCACGGGAGGCACGGGGTACGGACGGGTCGGAAAATCCGGACCGCGGTCCGAGCGAGGAAAACCATCGCACCACAAGTCAGTCGATCTTGCGCGCGCATCCGTGCCTGGACTCCTGGCTCGGTCTCTCCCTCTCTCGCTCTCCCTCTGTCTATCTCTTTCACTCCAGTTGTCTTCAGCCGTTGCCGAGACGCGTTTGCACTGGTTTGTGCTTAAGTGTAAAATTTTATTCTTCTAAACAGTCAATGTTTTAGCCGGGCGTGGTGTTTATTTAAACGTGCTCGCGGGCGGAGGCGGAAAACTCGAAACCCGATCGACGAATTGCGCCCGGCGATAAACTTTCCAACGCGAAGCAGCAGTTTTTGGGGCCCCGCAAGCGGATCGATTTTGCGCATCCGGTGCAGTCGATTTCGTCAGCTTCGTTTACGCGGTCGCGCTTCTTTTTGCCGTCCGTTAAGCCGGTGGAAATTCGAAGGAAAAACCCGGTGGTTGTAAAAATTAAAAACGGTTTCTAAGGTAATGATAAAGGGTGAACAAAAATAGTGCAAGCATTTAGGACAACATTTGTGTCGTTGGGAGTTAAAGTCTACGTCGTGGGCTCCGTTGAGTCGGTTTCTGCACGGAAAGATCACTCTTCTTAAGCTCCTCCGTGACGTGCTTGCGGCGGTCACACAAATGTCCCCGAAGCAATTGTGTTGGTGATGGTTTTTTTGTTGCTATTTGTTGTCTGTCTTGTGGTGACGTGCGGAGCAAAGTGAAAGCACTTCTTTTCCAGTGAGAAAAAAAGCACGGAAACCCTGCGCCTTCACGGTTGTCGTATCAAATTACGAAGTTTTGTCGGGGCATTTTGTTCCACGTTTCACTCGCAGACCATCGGAAGAAAAAATATATCACTAAGTGCCACATATAGTGCATGTGTCTTGTGGTGTTGTGTGCAGTGCACCCGTTCGTGTGTGTGTCCTTGTGCCGTTGTGTATGTATGTTTGATGCCTCGTACGGCGTAAGCGTGGTGTGAAGCGTTGTCCACTGTTTGGATTTCGAAGGGAAGAAAAAGCTTTCCTTCCACCCGAGAAGGCAAACCACCCTCCACCCAGCATCCTCCAGTGGCGTCGAACCAGTGGGCTCGGGCACTCCAACTTTTCCGCGACTGTCATCCAGAGAGGCACCAGCAGCAGATTACGATGATGGATAATGCTAGCATTTGGTATTATGATCCGTTATGGGTAAAGCAGTGTTTTTTTGCTGTTGTATTCTATCATTTGTTTCCATCAGTTTTCGTGTTTGTCGCTTTCGCCCATTTGCCGAAAACTAGCTTTGCTATGCATGCGATGACGCATTTCCACTGCATGGAGGACGGTTTTTTCACCAATCTGTCCCCGGTGGGTGTCTTGTTCGATAAGTGGTTGTACCACCCGCTGATGTCAAAAACTGGGGATATTTTACAAAAGGGCATCCCGAAATGGTTTCATCGTCGATATGATCAATCAAATTTTGTAATGCCATAAGTGGTTTAATGGTAGTTTTTCTTTCCGATGATTCTGCCCTCGAAAGTGATCCATTTAATTTATTTTGTGTCAAAGATTAAAAAAGAAAATTCAATGTATGTTTGAGGTTAAATAGACATCGACGATTGTTCACCAAAACCTTTTAAAATATTATATTCTAGCATTATTCTTTAAAATAATTAAACAATCGTTTGAAATGTTTCCATAAATCGGTCCTCTTGACAAATCCTTTCCAATTCGGGGCATCTGAGGAAAATTCTACTCTTTTCATCACAGCCAAAAGTTGCACTCCAAGGACACACCGGTAGTTCAATCAATTTGATCAATTATCTGGAATCAAATCATCTAATGAATTCCTCGCTACATTCCAAAACTCGCCGGTAAGGTTTTGTGCGCGAAGCCAAAGGTGCAGCTCGGAAGAATCCTCTTCGCAATGTTGCACTCGAACCGCACCTGCAAGAATGTTGCTTGATTTCAACAAATTTTCACCCTCAAACCGATTCCCGGCGAGTGACTTATCTTTCTGCTGCTTGAGTCAGCGTCGAAATTGAACGAAGCGGGATCTTAATGTTGCCCCATGTGGTTGTGTGTGTGTGTGTGTGTGCCCAAGAAGGAGAGAGACGCTGCGAAATGTGTGTTTGGGTGATGACGCTGGAAAGAAAGTTGTTTGCTGGCCGAGTCTGTTTGCACTCGGGCATGTGTAAAATGAAAACGTAAAACTGGGGCGTTGAATGAAGGTTTGAAACATGCTGAAGTCTAGATGGGAACGATTTATCACTCGCCCGGCCCTGGCCAGGCCGCGGGGTTGGTGGCGGTGTGCTGGCCCCACCGGGAGTCCCGGGACGCCACATGAGAGACCTGAGAACATTGCGTTCCGGCGGAATGGGTTGACTCAGAAAGTTACAATGTTCGGTTCGAAGCAAACGTGTCTGTGTGTGTGTTCAGCTTCCCGCAAGTGTACGAAGCATAAGGGGTTGGGGTTCGGAAAAAAAGCAGGAAGAACAGGAACCGGTGCGGGTACATACATGGGATGTGTTTACTCACGTTGTTGGTCTGTGATTGGCACGGATCGATCGTTGACTCTTCAACAGTGCCCATGGGGGGAAAAATCCATCCGACAAGCACCGGGCACCATCGTTATGTTGATGGTGGAAATTAATTTCATTAAAAAATCAATGGAAATGTTTATCGACTGCTACCCGAGCGTACACGTGGAGAAGGGGTGCGCGGTGTACAATGCGGGGCAGAAATCGAATTTTGCGAAACCAGGAACAATCGGGAACATGTTGCAAAAACGTGCATGGGAAAACGTTTTCAGGTGCAGAAAAATATCGCCAACCAGTTGGGTGTAAGAGTGGCGAACCCTAGCTGTGTGTTCATAAGTTTGTGTGTGGGATCAAATTTATTTGCACGAAGGGAGTTTCAACGAACAACACGGAGCATTTTTAATGTTGTAATTTGTCGGAACTATACTTTTCGATAAAAGATTGTGCCCTATTTAAATCACTAGGGAAATGAAGAAAAAGGGTTAATTTACGAGAAAAAATTGTGTACTGAACATGTAAAACATACTTGCTAATCTTGTTTTATTGAATCACGAATATTCATTATTCTAGGAACATTGGAACAAGCAAGATTGTAAATGTATTACAACTACACTCTACATGAATGTATGAATGTGTTTTAAACATCCAGTTTACTGAATTGAATTGGTTCTGATCTTGAAATATAAACTACAATTGTACAATTGTATAAAACTTGTTTAACACAAATAATTAGTCCCAAAACTAACTTCTTTATCAATTGTTCTTTAATAATATCATGGGTAAAAGGAAGTTTAATGCATAAAATCATGAAAAACCATTGAGCGACAATCTGAGTTAACTCTTACTATTCTTAAGTTGAGAATAAATACTTTGTGAGGAAATACGTTCTTAATATTCCAACCCTTCAAACTCCTTGTGTTGAAATGTTGGAAGGGCAGTTTTTTTCAAATTTAAAACAAAACCAAATCTTTATCGAACATCTTTGAAATACACTAAACAATCCCATTTTCAAGGAGCCTAAAAAAAGGAACAACGTAAATGGTGTTCGCAAGTGTGCACAGACTTCGGCGTGTGCTTCCGTGTTTGCGATGCACGTAAGATACGAACTATCTGGAGCGTTCCAAAGCATCATCCATACATTATCCGAGGATGATGAGATTACGGCCCAAGCCACCAGACATGTGGGATTTGTATATTTTCTTTGCCGAGCGCTTTTCCAAACCACGCGCACCGAAAGCGCACGAGCTACACACACTGGCTCGGCGCTCCGTTCTCATTCCCCATGCGCTGGCATCGACGTTCAACACGGGTGCGAAACGTTCCGATCCGCCCTTTGAAGTGGCGGAGGGTCTTCGGTTTTCATGGGGTTTTAATAAACTTTCTTAAAATAAAATAGCACGCAACTTGTTCATTTATTATGTAAGTTGTTTCACACTCCGTCCCCGGAAAAATCGTGTGCCAATCCGTGGTTGGAAGTTTCGGTGGATGATTTTCGTTGATCCTTTTGTTTTTGTACACGCGTCGGCGTTGGTGCTCCATAATCCTTTTCGCCCCTTCCACAAACGAGACATACTTTTAGTTTGAAGCTTACGATGCCTGCGTTCGGGGGTAGGTTTTTCTTTCGTTGCTCACTCCACTCACACACCCTTAGCGATCGCGTGTCGTGCGGTGGGTGTTAAGAGTGCCGTCGGGCAGAACCTTTCGATTTTCGAGACGGGAGTTTTTCTCTCTTTTCGCTATTCAAGCCCGGCGGCCTCACAGGCACGATGAAGTCAATCTACTGGGCAAGGCATCGACGGTACGGCAGTCGACAACCGTAGTGGATGTACTCGGACCGGGGCAGGTTTACTTTAACAGGTCGTGAGGACAAGGAGCAAGAAAAAAATTCCCAACCCCACCACGTCCACGACCAATGTGTGTAGAGGGAGTTATAACTTTTAATTTGAAACATGGTTAAATAATCGCTTGAGCGAATTTTCCACTCATCGTGCGGCGGGTCGGAGACCGTTACGTGGAACCGTGGTACCACGACTCGCCAGCCTGTTGTTGTGGGTTGTTTATTATCCATCGGGACGGCGGGACCGGTGCCGACCGTGCACGGAAACGGGTGTACGACGATGGATAATGCTTTTGGGGTTCCTTCCGAAACCCATCTTAACAAATTTGTGAGTTATAAAGTTTAAAAATGATTCGCTCGGTGCCACTTGTTGCAAGCGACAACTTTGCCAGTGTAAACTTTCGTTGTGGATAATTATGATTATGATTTGCAGCTCGTGGGTCCATTTTAATGCTCGATGTAGGTAGAGGGAATGTGTCAATTGGATTGGCTGATAATTCTTTTGGTAGTTAGTTTATTTTTACGTTGTAATGAGTACGTTGAAAATTAGTGTTTTAAACGAGTCTTTACCTAGAATACACATAATGTTGATGAAATCAAAAGAAATTCAACATTTACACATCATTCAAAAATCCAAATAATTTACATTGCAAACTAACAACAACCTCAAATGTGTTATTTGGAAATATTATGTTGTGAAAACTAGTGCAACTGTTGAAAATAAATAAGGGTGCTTCTCTAAGTAAAAGGAAAGGATACAGAAAAATTGAGAGAAAAACAAGCGCAAAAGTTCTAGATTCTTTTCCACTCTGCTCGCCACCGGCATTTTGTGATACATATATATTTTTTTGTCCGTTTGTTATTTGGGCCTCTCCTTGCCCAGCGGAAGCTACTCGCCAGGATGTTATTCCTTTATTTCCTTTGCGCGACGTTTACGACGCCCATTACACGTTGTTTTTTACCGCCGGCCCGCTACGACGTACGGGTTCGTGGTACGCGCAGCGATGCAAACAAGTGCAAACAATGTTGCGAATGGTCGAGAAATATTGTGCAATGAGTCTCAGGTGTCCTTTTTCTTAATAGCCTTTGCAAAATTCAATTCGCGCAAGCGGTCGCTCCGACCGGCATCGGGGGATGCGGCGGTGGTTAAAGGGGGGTAGTTTTGGGGAACCGAAAGTAGTTTGCAGCTGTAGCGAAAGGCCAGCCACGATGAAGACAACTGGCCCGGTGAGACTCGACAGAAAAGGTGGGGGTTACGGTGACCTAATGGTGCATTCTGCAACGGCCGCATGTCTGCCCGGTTGCACGGTGTAATCTTCATAACTGAAATAAGATATTCCTGTGAAGCGAATGCCTCCATCTTTAGTTAAATGTTTTATTTAATTTATTGAAATCAGTAACAAACTTATGTCCAGCACAATTGCTTTCAGTTTATTCAAGTGATGTGTCTATCCTAGTACAAATTTTGTCCATGTGGACATTGTAATATGTCCATTCGAGCAACGAGAAAGCAACCACTGTGCAAAAATAATACGAAAGTTGACATAATGTTCCTCTTACCACCGTTCGGACCGGGATGAAGGTGACCAAAAAGTTCGCCCCAACTTGTTCGTACGGAGATGTGTAAAAGTGAAGCAATATTTCTGCCATCTTGGAATGGCAGGAAGCCACCGGGAACGCTCGGGACTCCTGGCGCCGTCCTCGTGACATATGGCGCAGCTTACACCGGACGGTCGCCGGCAACTGCTCGCAGGAGCAGCAAACACTTTTTGGCAGTAAATTTTTAATACCACTAATGCTTCTCCTTTGACAGCGTGATAAGTTTATCATAGTTAATGACTCGACGAAGTCCCGGCCCGGACCGTCCAACACGAGCACGCTGTCAGCGAAGCACTCCGAGCTCTCTGGCGAGGCGATGCTGGACACCATCTCACCTCCATCGACCTTCGCCGGGGCAGATGTCCAATCAGCTCGATACGTGCAGGGCACACCGAAGGGCGCAAAAGTTCAGCCCAAGTCCCAAGTCCCACTCCGTCATCCTCACCGGCGAAGGTGGCAAAGGTGGGGCTCCTGGGGCGTGGGAAATGGGAGCCACAAACGCACGGAAAGATTGAACCTGCCCGACCCCGACGTTCGATGACATTCGGCCACATTCGCCACATCGAAAGCGGACTGCCAGCGACGGCCAGGACTCTCCGTGACCTCTCCGTGAAAAGGGGTTTTCGTTGAAATTCATCACACAAACCACTCGTCAGCCGCCCCCGTCCCCGTCCCCTTCGTCGTCCTCGTTCGATATCGTCAGCGAATCCAAACCGCTGAGACCGGTAGCGTGTGCCCTTCCGTTACCCAAAAACCGACATCCGACGGCAAGCATCTCATGTACAACTCATTGATAATATGTGCACATAAAACGATTTCAAATTGATTGTATAGAATTATCGGTATGTGCGCCACATGTTTGTCCCCTAACCTCGGCTCGTTGCCCGACCACGACGCCTTAATGCTCCTTCCTCCGCACAAGATGTCGAATCTCCGCAAGGCCCTTAACGCGCCCCGTAGCCCCTGGCCATCCCTGAGTTCGGTCGGTTGGTGTACCTCGATGATTGCTCGATTTTCGCTGATCCAGCTCCCGATCGGATTCGCCGGATTGTCTATTACCTCGCACTCTTGTTCTTTATCTTCTGAACATGGAAGACCGACGCCCCGGTACGAATGGCAACGTTTGCGTCATGCGTTGACAGTGCTGACAAAAATTGACCAGCGGACAACAATGATGATGGAGAGTTATGTTTGAACTTTACCAAAGAAAATTTTGGACCAATTCTTTATGTTCCTTAAATTATGACTAATTGAATTTTAATTTAATTTTTATGCTAACTATATCTAACGGAATTGGAGTAATGATTAAATCGGGAACACTCAATTCTGAATATGAAAACCCAATTTCATCATAAATAGCAAGAAAAGTCCCGTATTTAACTAAGCTGTTTCTCTGCTAGCAAAATTTGATGCGCACTGTTGCTCGAGTGCGATGCTAGTGGACTTTTCTTAGCACCGAAGCGGCTATCCTCAGCAGTCAGCCAATTCAAAATGATGCGATCCAGTTAGACCATTGAGCGGAAAGATAGCGTTCAATAGAACGTCCAAAGCCGCTGACCGTATCTGTCTGTGTATGTGTGTACGAGTGCGATTGGGATTGCACTTGGTCAAAAGCATCATGTTTGCGCTGTACATAATCAATGACATTTTCAGACGCATGCTTACCTTCATGCGACGATGCTTCCAGCCGACGGCCACAGGCTGTTCACCTGGTTTGGGTGAAGGTGATTTCGGACCTGAAAGACCCGATGGGAAGGAAAAAGGGCGATGGGAAAACCAGCAAACTTCCAGCAGATTGTCTGGCATCAGCCGACATCATCCGAGATGAGATCGCGTGCGGAGCAGCTTATGTCAGTCGAATGGCGTGCTTAACGCGTGACCAACCTACGGGGAAAGAAACCGACGGAACGAGGTATAGATTTTTTTCTCGAACAACGTCTGAGGTGGAATGCATTTGGGAAACGGCTTCTCGTAAAATCAATGAATGCATTATAAACCCTATAAGTGGATCAATCGCTTATCGATGATGAATCTTGCTTTTATCGGGATGAAGTGTTTCGATAAACGTAGACAGCTTATTACCATTTTCATTTTACATTACCGTTTAATAATACTCTATGAGAGGAACGAATACCAAAGTGTGATGTATTTTTAAACTTCTTGTCAACTACCTCTAAATGTTATTTGTCAGGGTAACTGTTCCAATAGTGGCGCAATTAGTCATGTTACTTAAACTATGATGTAGTTTATAATTATCAAAAGACAATGTTTTACGTTTTCATACCAATTATGATCGAAACACCCTAATTTTAAAACCCCCACCCGAAAAAACATGCACCGTTTATCATGAAAAATACACGACAAAAGAGTTTATTTCTTCCTAGCCGGTTGTTCATATGATAGTGGTATGGTTCCTATATTCATGGTATCGTGTACCTCTAGTGGTGGAAATACAAAAAACCTTGGAATAGGCTAAATATATTTCGACTTTTACTTATTTTTGAAGCATATTTGAAACCGAATGGCTTGATTACTCATAAACCAATGCACTCATAGACATAGAATGTCTTTGTGCTGGAAACCATATCACTCCTGATAAATTCCTAAGGATTGTCAGTTCAACCTATTTGGAGAGTATTCATTTTGGAGCCTTAATTAATTACAAAGTGGAAAAGAATAACTTTTGTACACTCCCTAGAAGATCAAAGAACAATTCATACTAGTACAAATAACGCAATTTTATTTACTTCTTCGTAGAGCTATGAATTTATAATTTATTAGAAGAGTATTTCAGTAGAACAGTAGGCAGTTTTAAGAAGTATCTTAAATGAACCTCTAAAGAGAATAGTTTGCAATTGATTCAAATGTTAAACATTCCACAACCTTTAAATACAATATTATTCCGTCTCGTTTTCTTGCTTTTCTGCTGAAACTCCACTATTTATGATGCATTGTGGATATTCAAATGAAAAACCTAGTTGCTTTGCGAACAATAATGATAGTTTAATTAGTTGGTTTTCCGAAGACGGCTCAACTCGGTGGTGGATCTTCTCACGGGTTTCATTAAAAACTTCCACACCGAAACAGTAAATCATTGATGTGCGAGTACTGGACCGCTGGTGTAGATAAAGGATTCATTCCTTTTTGACAGACTGTTTTAAGTAGTCGTTCGAAGGCCAGGCGTAAACTGGGAAAAAACTCCCGACGGAGACAATTGTTTTGTTGGAAAGTTTTCTCGAAAGATTGCTGGCATTCGGAATCAATTTCAGCAATTCCCATCGAGCGTATCAAACATTCTCATCGAAATTGTACATACGCGAGCGGGTCGGGAACCGGCTGCATTCCCCCTAAGAAGAAGCGGCCACATAAATGATTATTCATGTTCCCGCTCCCTTGATAGGGCGGCGTCGGTGGAATTGCTTTTTATCGTTTGCCACCGAAACGCCCTCGGTCGTCTCCGGGTGTGTGTGGGTGTGTGTGTGCCTCTTCGAGATTTTTTGCATCTCAGCCACTTCCTTTCGCCTAGCATTTCCGGTGCGCTCCGAAGGATGTCGAGATGCTGCGTGTTTTTTTGCTTCTTCCTTCGTTGTGTGCCCTTCATCTTTCCGGGAGCGTTCACGTTCCGTTTTCCAGAGTGCATGCATGCTTCTCTCGGCCACTATTTTGTCTGCGCCTTGGCCGTTTCGTAAACGAAGTTTTAAAAGCGTTCAACGTCCTCGGCCCCGTGTCGCCTTCCCTTCCCTGATTGGCCACCCGTTTGACACCACACCAGGGCGAGATATTTCCATGATAGGTTATCGGATGGCAAAATGGACTGATGACTCGGGATCGGGAGCGAATCGGACGCTGCACGCTGGCCGGAGCGGGCAGCTGGCTGCCTAACAAATCGTGCAGAGGGAAGCAAGGAGCGAAAAAGAAACACCACGAGCATGGCTGGGAACGGAGGAAAGGATGGGAACATTAATCACTCGACAGCAATTTGCCACCCTCTTGGAGCGAATCGAGCAGATGAGGCAAAAAATGAAGCAGGAAACCGAATAAAAACGCCGTACACGCCGTGCCCCCTGCCAAACCCACATTCGCATTACCTCCACCCTCGAGGTTGCACTGGACAGCAATGGCACAAAACGAATCAGTCTCCGTTTTTGGGTGAAACTTTCGGAGTGATTCTCGGGCTGAAGCAGGGATGTTAGAGCGATCCCTCGCAGGCTCATTCGAACGACGAAGGAATGGATATTGTGAATCTTTAACCGAGACCAGCCATTTGTGGTTTTTATATTCGTGTCAGTTGTTCGCCTTGGCCTCGGCCTCCGGGAGAGGGCAAGTGCATGCAGGGGAAAAGCACAGCCCGTGGCAGCAGCCTGATGCCGTCGTGGTGATGTGTCGTGGTGCAAAATTTCCCGAAGTGCCTGATTTAATTACCACAACTTTCCACAGTCATCAAACTTTCAATGGCCTCGGGGATCAGGCAAGTATGAGCGAGAGATTAAATCAGTGCGGGTGCGCTGTTAGTTTTCCCTCCGACAGTCGACGATGGCTGGGAAGGGCCCGGGAAAAATGAATGCTGCACGATGGTGTGCGTGCACTTGGGTCGGAAGGTTAAAAATCTGCTGAAGAATTCTTCATCTGTGAGATGCACGCGAAATCTCCAACGAGGATTACGGGATGTAAGGGTAATGGGTACTCCCACTGCACCGCTCAACATAATCATGCTTGTTACATGGCGTTCTTTTGTGCGATTACGCCAAAAGTGTGTGAGAGTGAATGTGTGTAATTTATGCATTTCATTTATAGTCAACCGCAGCTCGTCAAGTATCATTAAAAAGCCTTCGCTTCGAGGCCAACATTCACCTCGGCGTTAGGATGACAGGATGTAAGACACAGTCCCAGTCCCAGGGCGGCTTTTCACCAATTCCGGGACACCGTTTTTCCCGGAATTCTACTCCGGGAGGTGGCCTTCGGACAAAAGGGAACCAAATGAATCCTTCGACGAGTGTCCGCCCCTTTCAGCGAGGCATGCAACTGCAAAGGCTGCATAATTACGCAAGAAAATAGCGCCATCTTTCCTCCAACCGTCCTCCGGATGTCGTTTCGTCAACCCACCCGACTAGGGACATTTCTATGGGCAGCTTTATCCGTCACTCGAGCCGACTCGAAACGATGCTAATGATGGTCCAAATCTCGGCTGCAACGTTGCATTACGTACCTCGTTTTGTTTCCTTTGCCCTCCCCCCTTGGGTCCCGTGGGTTTAAATGTCAAACACAACTCGCACATGCACATGTGGACACTCGAGCACTGGATGGAAAACTTGTCCCTCCCTCCCCCTTCATCCACCCCACCACCAGACGCAGATAAACATTCAGCTCGGTCCGTTACTAAAAGTATTTTTCCTACCATTTTCCCATTTCAGGACACAGGCGACCAATTTCTTCGCGCAGAAGAGATCGCCGTCTCCTCTGACAAAATGAATCGGTACGTCACTGTGTTGTCAAAAGCTAGTATTCTTCGTTCGTATTTTCGGAAACCGGCGGGAAAATATGCCCGTAAATCGCTACCGTTGTTCATTCTGCGGAGTGAACCGCAAACCGATGCTCAACTCGATCGCATTCTTTCGCTCAACCGGGTTCACTGTATTATCGTGTCACGAAGGTTTTTCTTTCTATTCAAGCTTCTGATTGTAGTTATGTGTGTGGTTATTTCAATGTGTGGCTCGTACAACTGTGTAAACTATATGTTTTGACAATGTGGCATCATGCAAAACAATGTATGTTGCATTGTTTAGAGGAAAACAAAAACCTCACACTGAACAGATTCAACAAGCGATCGTGCTGAGCATCGGCGGAAAAGAAGATTTACTAGCTTTTGAAATAAGTGGTGTCGTTTGTGGTTTGTGTATTTCGTTTTTTTTTTCGTTTCGTGTGTCCCGTTCTATGAATGTTAAATGTTAGCCTCTATTTACAAAACGTGTCGTTTCGATGTCTACTACACAGGTCTCTCTTTTATTTCAATTCGTACCTTTTCTTTGCTGCACGAAATTTTCGTGAGATCATCTTTCGGGGTGGAAAGATGTTTGTGAAGTAAATGTGTATGCTTTATTCGACCGGTTTTTGCAGTTGACTGTTTTTGTAAGCTTCATTTATGTTTCGATTCGTTTTTTTTAATAATTTGCTAGGAAAACCAATACCACATATTGATTCCTTTAAAAGCAGAATACAAGACTTTTGTGTGTTATATGTCATTTATGTACAATTATTCTTACAGTAAACAATTTTAAGCAAGTAATTTGAGCAAATGTTTGCCTTGTTTTGTTTCTTATTCAGTGAAATATTTTATTGAAAAGCAAATTTTGAGTTGTTTCAAGATTATTCAATTCGCTGGATGCAACGTCTTACAACAAAGGTTGTAAATCACATATATTTATTAACAATCAGTTTTGTAGAGTTGCTGATCCTTCTTACACGAATAGAATAAACTTTGACTTATTAATGATTGAACCATTCATACCACTAAGTAAAACTCTACGACGTGAGAACCATTCCCGAGGAAAAATATTTGCCTACATAGTTGAGCGAAGAACTTAGGAACAAGCCACTGTTTCATACACCCTAAGGATCAGGTGTTGAGTGTGGTTTTCTGATAATACACCTGCTGGAAGGATGTGCATAAATTTGCCATCCAGCCGTGGGACAGAGAAATGTCACAATAAATAAAGGGAAGCTATGTTTGAGCCCAGGCCACAGTTCCCGCAGCTCCGTTTTCTCGCGCGATAACTTTGGCCTTTGGTTGGCAGCACTTTTGCCTTCAGATTTGCGAGTCTCTTGTCAAAGCAACTGCTCCAATGTCTTCCACTATCACCATCCTCGCCTCGTATTGGGGGTAAAAATGAAACGGAAACGAGTCAAGTTCGAGCACTAACTTTTTTCCTCCTGTGGCCTTTCCAAGGCATTTTGGGCAAATTCGAGTCTCGTACTCGTTAGTTGCATATCATTTTAACCCTTGTTAGTACGCGTCATGTTCCGTGAATCTGAAATTTCCGTTGGCCTAGTTCATACGGGTCTCTTTCACTTCTTTCCTTAGTTTTCATCCACCCGTTGTGTCTTTTTGCGCGAACCTGATTCGTCTGGGATTGAATCTCAAAAGACCTAAAGCCTCAAAGACGTAGGAAAAAGGTGCGAAACGTAACCGTAACCGAATGTTTTCGATACCATCCACCAACCTGCGCCGCAAAAGACCAAACCCATAGAAGAGTTTTTCACTGTTTGTTCAGGTTTGCTCTTCCGTGTACCGTATTGGTTGGTTAAGTAAATTTTTGGCTGATGCTCCTTGGAATGCATTGGAGAGTTCACATGAATTGCAAATATCCATTGAAAAGTATTGCTTTAGTTTACCATTGTTTCACCACAACGTTGTTTGCTTTAAATGCACCACATAAAGGTTGATGATAGAAGGTAATACACATATGATACAAGACACTAACGAAGCACTAAAATTTAAAAAATCATGCAATGATGTAAGAAAATCGTCTATTTTTTTGTGAGCTAAAGAACCGTCCTTAAACATGCACAACATTTTATGCCAATGATCAAAATCACATTATGAAAAGAGGTACAGAGTCAGTGCAACCACTTACCGGTAACATCATTTATGTGGCTGTCTGTGTGAGTGTGTGTGTGTGTGATTCCGCATGATGATATTAAAAGGCATAACTTTTAGCTCGACTCATAATAACAATGTACCTCTTAAACAGCTTGGCCTAGTTTTGCGAGGCAGTTCCAAGCACTCCGGAAAACTAAAAGCTTCGTCGATCTTGTCGTCTCCGAAAGAAGTTTCCTCCGAGACAACGCGCGCGCGCTGGGATGAGAATGGAAAAATATTTCACTAAATGACTTTTCAGTTTCCGGCTTAGGGCAACCCGTGCTGCCCTTGTGCGCTGTTTCTTTTAGGTTTTTTTGTTTTCATTTCCCCTCAAGAGTCTCGAAACACGAGTGGGTTTTGTTTAAATATACCCCTGTCTTTTCATTATCTTTAATATTATTATTTGATCTGTCGCTGGCGCAAATGAGTGCGCCCTATTTGGTGCACGGGAAAAAGTGATGTCTCGGTAGAAAAGTGCACGACAGTGTGTGTCTGTGTGTGTCTTTGTGCGCTTGTGTTTGAATGTAAGACCCTTATTCTCGATGCATTGTGTGTGCATTTGCAGTCGCGGCTTTATGTCTTGAGTTTCTATTGCATTAATATTTCTTTGTTTATGCTCTTTGGTTGAGATGAACAATTTCAAGAATATTTCTGTGTCTTGGTACAGTGCACCAGCACACCGCCGAATATAGTATTTGCTGCGCTGCAAAGTATCACAGGGAGTGGATAGTGTTTTTCTTTGCCAAGCCCAATCGAAAGTTTGGTACTTCCTGGTTGGATTATTTCTTCCACTCCGTTGGTGGGAAAACTTTGGGATTCGGTTCTCCGGTCCTTGCGGAAAGTTTTCTCCATTTTTACCGAAACGCCCATTTTACCAACGCCCAGCCGTGCAGAAAGCGACCCCGCTGGAACAACGCGGTTTAATATATATACACTTTTTCCAAGCTTCACTCTTCATCGCACCATCCGCTGGCACGGCGCAAAGGTAAGGGCGGAAAAGGTGCACCGGCTGCAACACTCCGGGAAAACATTATCCATGGCAAAAGTGAAACGACCGAGCAAAAAAAAAAAAGCAAACCCACCGTTAAAAAGAAAACACAAATCCGTCGGTCGGAGCGGTTGGTCAAAACTTTACCACCAAAAGTGAATCGAGAAAGAGACTGACATCTTTATTCGGAAATGTTTTGAATGCCAGCGCTGAGACGAGAAGTGGCCTAACGATCGGTTCGGTCGGGTGAAAGTTCTCGTTCTTCCTTCCTTCCACTGTTCCGCTTCTGTTTTCTCCTCTTTTCTCCTTCCTTGCTTCCCTGCTGGCAAGGTGTCCTTTACACAACCCTTGCTGGTTTCGCCGTTTTCCGGCGACTCAAAAGTTTGTTAGCAATCTTTATTATTATCATTCCATTGCGCCCTTCACCCCTGCTTTCCTTTCCGCTTGTTCTGGAAAAAAACGAGTTTTTGAAGTACCTTTCGGTGAATCGGTGAAGCATCGAATTTGTTGGTAAGCCAAAAATGATGAGAATGCTAGCAAATTATCGGAATCTTATCGGAACGGCGACGGCGGCGGCGGCAAAATGACGCTGTTGATCGCTGTCAAGCGGAAAATCTGGCACTCGGTCTGTTGTCGGGTTGGGAGCCAAGTGCTTTTGTGCCTTTCTGGTGACTGAGAAAACCTGTTTTTGCTCGCAAATTCACTCGATAGACGGTCGGCACTGATTGGGGAGTGATTTGATGGATTTTTTGGCCGCAAGTTTCGCTTTGTGGAGGTAAAAGTTTCGCTTCTAGAGCTACACGCCTGAGAGCGTGGTTCAGATGAGAAAATGTACGTTTTGTAAATATTTTAAAATCGGTTAAAAGGATTACAACCTATCATGTACTGAGTAATCTAATTTGATTTGAAAAGTATGCTTAAAGATAAGAAAGAAATCGAAGTGTCTTCAGGTCTGCAAAATGGTATTAAGTCAATCTAATTTTCGAGGAAAATTGTCTTCCTGAAAATAAAAACAACAATTTTGGTTGAAGCGATCCTTTGAGGTTTAAGGAATAACAGACAATACATGTGGGAATTCAGTTCGTAGAACTACTTTAGGTATGTTAAAACTTTCAATACCCGACTTGTTAGCAACCTGCTATGGAGAAGAATAATTACAGTTGAAATTTTCCAATCACACAACTGTGGAGCTACACAAGTTTGTTTGACTTTTTTTTTGTATAGTTCATCATTGATACGTTAATGTTTCTACTTTTTGTTTTGCTTGTTACGGAATGGCTTCCTGCAGGCAAACGTAAAAACCAAACTTCTAAATTGCAAACCCATTCACCGATAGTAATTGCATTTTGCGTGCATCAAATGGCGCTTCCGTGGAATGCTGTTTGAAAACCGATGCTTACAACGATGAAACCGATGGGTGAGAGAGAGAGAAGGGAGAGACATCACGCGGAAAGATCAAAGTGGTCCATGCGGTGAATTGCACAAGCATTTTACGGGATGTTTTTTCTTCGCTTACATTCCTCCTGTGCTCAATTCCTCATCGATTTCGGGCCTCAAAATAATTCCTCCGTTTGCTGCTGGGTTCCAATTCATCAGCCTGGTGTGCAATCCATTTTTCGAACGCGTATTTTTATTCATTTTTTCCCCCTCTTTCCCCTTGGCGTCCTACTATTTGATCCTTTGATTTTACGTTAGAGATGGTTTGCCTTTGCCGCCTCGTTTAGTTTTAAATTCCGTATGAATTTAAATTTTCGTGTAATTTGCGTTTTATCGTCTGTGTACTTTTGCGGTTCATGTAACACCACCGACGAACAAACCGTGTGCACACACTATCGTCCCGCGCACCGGTGGGATATCGGTTTGGTTGGGTTTGGTTTGTTGGTTGGTTATGTGCGTGTTTCTGTGTGGGTGTTTGTGTTTGTGCAACTATGCTTGTTGGGTGCTATTTTTTTCATTTTTACTTTCTTTGCATTTTGTTTTCCATACTTCTACCGGTACCTTCATGTGGGTATGATTGTGGATGTACCGTGTGCACGATTATGTGTTTGATATGATCCACCTGTCTGATGCGAAAGCGGGGAAAATGGGGATGGTTTGATTTTGACTTGCGTGCGTACGTGTGTATCTGGTCCTTCCCACTCCTCTCGGTGTACGTGTTTGTCGTGTTTGCTGTTTCATTCGGATGCATTCCAATTCCTTCCACTTCACCCATCATCGACCCCTCTCCAACGTCAATTTCGTTGCGTTATCTTCAATCCCGTGATTATCGATGTGTGAAGTGAAACGAAATTGAAATTTGTTAAACCCTGCGTTTCGTTTCGATTTTTCGTTCGTTTCCATCTTTCGCTTTTGAATAAATGTTTTCCTGTGCTTTTGTTCTTTCCGTTTCGTTTTCGTTTCAGGTAAGTGTGCGAGTGTACTCAATTGGGCGGTACGCTTGTGGAAGGGGGCGTATTCTGAGCTCAGGCGGGGTGTTCTGAAAACCGGGGAAAAGGACGTGCGGAAAACCCTTCGGCCCGTGGAATCAACCAGCGGCGGCGTCCCATCCGTCAGCCGGGATCAGCCCCGCGCTTTCCCTCGACGCGCGGAAATTTTTCCCCATCAAACGCATCCGGCGCAAGGCCGTACATTACCCAATCGCCGGAATTGGGCCGGCTCCGTTCACTGTGTGAGTTATAGAAGCTATTTTCCTAATTACACCTTATCGGGTATCAAACGAAACCAAAGCGAGCGAAATCGATGCAAATTTCCAATTACAGCGAGGTAATTTCCTTTTTCTCGCGCAATTATTTTCCATTACTGTCGATTAAAATTATACACTCGGCTGCGATATTTACCATTTTCGGATTTTGCTTCCCTTTTCCCTGCCACATCCGGGTGACCTCGTTGATGGAGGCGCCCAGTCTCCCGTTACTTTGTCGTGTTTGCTACATGCGGGTGGAATGGTGAACCGGTTGGCAAGTGGGAAACGAGTTTCAGGCCACTCTATGGCAGGTTTGAATCTACTGCGCACCACATCCTTGCCACCATGAGTATCTTGGGCCTTTCCGTTCATGGAGCGTTATTTATTCAGGTCGAATTTCGAAATCCGATCAGCTTCTCGATGCGCCTTAACGTTCTCCTCTGATATGGCGTGATGGATACGGTTCTAAGGCTGAGGAAATTCATCACCCTATCCACAATCGGCACCCGAAGCGATGGGTCCATTGTAGGACGTTTCCACCGGCAAATGGAGACGCCTGGTGGCTCATCCAATAGGGGAAAAAAAAATACCGATCGGTCATCATAAAGGCCTACGAGACTGCAAGTTTAAACACATTGAAATGAGCCGTGGGAAAAGAGGAAAAATGGGAAGAATGTTAAAAACTCGTGGTAAAAAAGGAGCAGGACCCCGAGGAACAGAGCAAATGGAATTGCGAAAGAGAGACAT
Source organism: Anopheles sinensis (assembly GCA_000441895.2). Classification (NCBI taxonomy): domain Eukaryota; kingdom Metazoa; phylum Arthropoda; class Insecta; order Diptera; family Culicidae; genus Anopheles; species Anopheles sinensis. The sequence continues at coordinate 1,604,974 of KE525340.1, read as the reverse complement.
AGAGGTAAAGGAGGAAAAATTATGCATTCAATTCGATTGAAAATTGGCGAAAGTTCTCCATAAATAATTCATATAATCCGTTTAACGCCCTCTTCGGTGGCCGTACGCGATGTAGCCACCCTGGCCAACCCTTCTCACGTGTATTCACGGTGTGACCTTTGCCTCGGGCTCGACTTGTGTGTGTATTTGAGTGTGTGTGTGTGTGTATGTTGGTTTTTTAAGTTTCCTCTTTCGAGTTTAGACACTAATGAAGGAGCGGTGGGTGGTTCGTGGTTCGATGGAGACTGGAAGGCGATTGGGCACGATTTCAATCATCAACGCGAGCCACGGCTCACTGTCTCTTATTCATCTGCCACGCGGTGGCCATTTCCTCATCATCATCATTGTCATCCCTGTCATCATCATCCTGAGTGTCGTTGTTTCTTCAACGCGATATCAACACCATCAACTGCGCCTACACAATCGCTTGCCGGTGGGGCGTGAAATAAAATCAACATAAATCAATGAGAATGTTTAATGAAATTTGGAATGGTCCGTTTCATTTGGATAACAATATTATTCCAAAACGCTCCGCTCTGTTGCCGATCCGTAGGCCGGATACATAGTTGGTCTCTGGTCTGCGGCTTGGTCGATCGATTGATCCGCAAACGGGAGCACAAGAGGCACGGGCAGTGCGGCTGTGGGACCATGAGGTTTATGTGGTCGATGTCGATGGCTGAAACCGACACTGTCCACCTCCAGGAAAACTTATCCCCACAACAAAACCGGGGTACCGAACAGGGCAACCAGGGCAGGGCACGGCCACTTTCTCCATCAATCACATTCGATATTTACAACCCCGGAAGCGCTTCGGAGTAGTTAGCTCGTCCACTGACATGCTTATCGTCACATGCATCCGGCAACCGACCGTCGAACCTGCCAGAACATTGCATTCGGTATTCGTATCTAATTCATTTTATCATTTACCAAATGGACTAAAATGGAAATCGTGTTATATTATTTTGCAATGGTCGGCCTTTCGGGTCGGCAGGGGGTTGCGGGACGGTGGTGGAATCGTGGTACGTGATGGTGATGGAAGGTGGTTTAGAGTGGTACAAAATGCCATCGACGCTTGTACCGATGTACTTCGACACCGCTGTCCGATGTCACAAACGCCGTCCGGGAAAACCCTTGATGCCGTCAAACAAAGCCACTATTCATCGTTGTGTCGATTACTGAAACGTGTGCTCATTTATACCTCCGAGCGGACATCAACAACTACGACAGTGACCATACTTGGAGCTTGGGATGCGATGAAAAGTATTATTTCCCACCCAGCATTCCCGTTTGCGCAATCAGACATTTCCATAGAATTTAGAAAATTGAATCACTCAAGAGCTCCATTAAATTGGATGCTATAAATTATTTGGTTTTTGAAAACAGCAAAACCAGTTTCTCCTACTGAATTTAACCAATTCTTTATATAGTTTACTCGGCAAACAGTTCCAAATTTAAAGAAATCAAGAAATTTAACTTTTTGTTCTTTTATAGTTAATTCGTTGCATGAATTATGATTCTTTTTTTTGTGATAAACTAGAAGCTGTAGAAACATACCATTTTCGTCCACATATTACTACTACGTAATAGTACTGCAAAATTATAGTTTAGGTGAAATGTGCAATAAAGGGTTCTTCGTTGGACTATTCATATTTTCTGAATATGCAGAGTATGGTGTTGACGACAACAAAAATTGATTTATAATTTTGATGTTTTTCATTGTTATCAACTGTATTTTGTTTTCAAAATGCTGCACAACTATGTGACATGTTTTAAAAAAATTGTTATATTTAATGCAGGCTGCTCGAATTTATACTACTTCATAGATTTAAAACATTACGATTATGATCAATAAATGATTACATCAATATATGAAGATGACTATAAGACATTCATAAATAATCTCTTAATAATAATGTATTATGTATATCAACTTCAATTAACTACTGATTGTTAGATAATAATCATGATGACTGCAGCAAAAGTTAATAATACCCGCCAATTTTCGTCTCCATCACCGCCAGTATAGAACAACGTTGTAAGCTGCATCCTTCGTCCATCACTGTCAGCTTTTTGCATCGACATAATCCACCGTCTGTTAAACACAGCGATGCAAACAAAATGTACCTCACTAGCCGGCAAGAGATGCCAACACCATGAAAGAGTGACTGAAATTGGGATTATTCCGTTGCGTTTTGGTTCGCAACTGCAGTTTTTGCATCCTCCTGGCGGCCGGATGGAAATGTGTCCAACGCCTTCAACGACAACGACCGGGCTCGACCCCTGTCCGTCCGCATGTGTGTGTGCATCCATCCCGCACAGGAAGGGCACGATGACACGCACGAACAAACGACTATCACCACATGTAATACATTTTTGATGTTGATTCAAATGAAATTGAAATCAACACTCAGCCTTCGGGCAGCTCACCCGAGCGTTGGATTCAAAGGACGGGGGATTGCACACACCACCGGCATGCACGCCTCCAAAAGGCCCGGTGTCACCGGCAATCGACTGTTCGGTTGCGAGGCCGGCGCTTCCGGAGTGCAACAAATGAACACCTCGGCGCGAGTCACCCTCCAGCGCACGACCCTCCAAAGTGCCACCTTTTGTGCAGTGGAAATTATGTTGCTCGAGTGTTTCCTGGTGAGGAGGGGGCGGATGGTTTGATGGTAAGGGGTGGGTGAAACAGGGTGGCCACAGTTTGGTGGCCTCGGTGTCACCAGACCCGGTTGTGCCGTGTTTCAACTGCTGCCTAATCCGCAATTCCAAACACGCACATACACACACGGGCTGCATGAGGGTGTCCCGGGGTGGAATGAAACCGGAAGTTCAGGCAACAATCACATACACACACATACACACACACACACACACGCTTGCCCAAACCATGGCTGCCGCACGTTTGCCCACCCCTCGCGTTCTCGCGTGTTGGAGCGATTAATTAAATACATAGTGATTAAATTATTAGGAGTTAAATTCAATTTGGTGCGATATTGACAAGCAAATGGAGGAATTAAATCTGCGGTCGGTTTTGATATTTTGTGCAGCTTCCGGCCACCACTGGCGGTAGTGGTGGGCGTTTGGTCAGGCGAGTGAGGAAAGTTGAAACAGGACACTCCGGAATTGAACATGTCACCCGGATCGACCAGGTGTCCTTGCCGAGTCGAGGCCGACCTGGTACCCTCTTTCGGGTGGTCCTAAGCTGAAAGTTCCGCTCGCACGTAGGTTGACGCCCCACCGGAAGCAGCCGGGGTGCAATAATGGAATCAATCTTGTGCCCTGTTCCTCACGTCGAACCGATTGATCGAAATCACGAACCGTTACCGGGCAGCTTAGTGCACTCTGCATACTGGCGGTCACTGCACAACCTTTTTCCCGACGTGCCTTTCTATTTGGGATACCCCGGCGATGGCTCAGACGGCGGATCTCATGAGATTTGCTGTAACCGCAGGTTATTTTGCGCTCCTACCAGAATGCCGACTGGCCAGGTCGATCGGTTGGTGGTTGATTTATCGAGAGAACACTTGCACGTTGTTGTTTGAAGGTAAAGGTGAACATTTTAATATTTTCTTCTTAAAAACTTACTATTTTACTAGTTTAGGCTCAACTCAAGATAACTGGAATCATTTTCACAAGGAAACAAATCTGAAATAAATGAAATTAATCGTACCTATTCACATGCTGTTCTTAACAGCAATTGTGCGTTGACAATTATTTTTTGGCATTCAATTTAGATTTTCTCGATTAGTAAGGCATTGGTGTTGCGTATTGCAACGGTCCGATCAAATTAGCTATCAAAAATTAAATTAAATTGCAACACATTGGAATTCTGTTGTTCAAAATTAAAATTAGGTTTTTTAAGATTTAAGATTTATTTTTAAAAAATAATTACGATTTTAATTTTTAATCACATCGACCTGATTCCAATTTATTGATTCTATTTTGACCGTATGTTGAGCTAGTTTTCCATTGTCCTTCGAACTATTGATGCCGAGTTTGCGATCAAATAATGAAATCGAATCACATTCCGATGAGCAGCTACACGTTTTCCTATTTGCTACATGAACCCATCCTTGGATAGGTGAATTTGATTTTACAGCTACTCCACTTAGGGACCGAGACGAGAATTCTCACCTTTCGGTTGCCGAATTCCGTTCGAACAAATTGGGCTCGTTGAAAGTTGCCCCTGGTTTTGGGGAAGAAGTGACTGCACTTGCCGAGACAGCTCGATGCCGACTTTGCATTCCATTGTGTCTAGCTGGCAATATTGTTGCGCCGTGCTCGAGGTGAAGACGAGGTCCCGTCGTCGAGTGGGCGAAATTGAATTGTTTCAATTACGCATCTTCTTCGGCTTTAACATGCACGTTAATTACCGCTTAGTGTCTTCATGTCTGGGCCTTTGCCGACGCCGGCTCGACGCTGTCGTCGCTCATAATCGGTCGGAAAATTCAGAGCATCGATGCCGAGCGGTGCAATCATGCATTGAAAATCCCCAATCGAAACCGAGCGATGATTATGACAAGTGGCAGTTCGCTGGAGAGTTTCGAGTCGGAGGCGCAATCAGCCATCCCGGAGGGCTTGCTTCGATTTCAGGTCCCCTGGGGGGAGTCAGACGAAAGTGCATAGATTAATGTAGGCTACTCTGGTCGAACCGCTACCACCTTCGTCGTTCCCATGAACTCGGCTAGACGGAGGGCCAATTCTTGATTAGGCTCCTCGCCAGTTTTGTTTGCTCTCGTATGCTCGCATCGCTCGAGAAGTCGGTTGGGTGGTTGGAGAGCAGTTTTGGGGCATTTGTCGAATGTTTGCGAAGGGTTTCCGAGAAGATTCGGGTTCTGACCGTCTACGGCAGCCACCTTTCGCTGTGGATGTCGCTTCGACCCTACGCATCGGTGGACTCGTCCTAGGATGGGCGAACAGTCTGACGGGTCTAACGAGGCGTCTAACGATTGATCAGTGCTGCCGACAGTGGCCATTTGCAGATCGAAGTGTTTGTCCAAAGTGATATCTAACGTGCTGGAAGGTGTTGCTTTAGGGTCTTTGTTTTAGACATTGCGGAAAGTGTTTCGAATAGGAGTTGGTTCTTTGAATTCAATCGCTATTATAATCTGTGTACATTACATGTTTCCTAAATTTGAAAAGAATCTCTAAAGTATTCGCGGAATCGTTAAAATTGGTTGAAATCATTTCATATTATTGGTCCAATGTTATGCTACACCAATGCTTAGCCAAGGCGAATTCATGAAATAATATGGCCATCATGAATGTAGCATAAGCGGTGAAAAGCTGCTGTAAAAAACATGCACTTTCTTTGAATTATTGTTTTTTGATAACAAGTTACAAATCAAACATAATGGTCATTTATTTGAGCAAGCTTTTGCAAGATCAATGTTTTATCAAATTTACATTATTCATGTTTTAGGTTAGAATTGTAGAATTTAAGTTTCAAGAAGCAACTAAAATGAAATGTATTACTAGAGGATTTTTCTATAATTTTTCTCTACAATTTAAAAAATTAAAAAACCAATATCATCTGATAAAAAAGATTGCAACAATGTACATAAATGTGTATCACCATACAAATAAGGGATATTTTTGCTCTTCCCGCTGTTGCATTTATAAACACAGTTCAATGAAATTCTGATGTGCTATAAAATATCTTGCTATAATCAGTGTCCTTTGCTATAACCATCTTTTTTGGAACGATTCAGTATCTGTTCATTTCCACGCCATCTAGCGGAAAATGACGAATGTAGAAAAAAGGTCCTTCTATAAATATATCCTGTGCTTTTATGGCGTACTATTCATATTAAATCAGCTATAAAATAAACCTCCTATAAACTGTTATTGTACAGAACTTGCGAAGTTGAAAAGTCCTTTATGGGAAATTGAAAGCTACTTTTTCCATAAACAACACGCAAGCAGGTTGCAAATTCTTGCCGCATATCAAGTCGTGGAAATCATCGAATATAGGGTTTTCCTCTTTGAGGATAAAAGCTCCATCAAGGAAATTCACCACAAGTAACACTTTTCAGCACATATACAATCTTACTGTACCGTTTTACGAGACCACCACCATGCCACAAAGGACGCATGATGAACGATTTATGTTCCTCCATGGTGCGATGTGCACAACGTGTGTGCGTGTGTTTTTGTGAGTGGCAGTGTATCGACGTAGGTAAATATGGCCTAGGACAAAAAATCAATTGTATTTATCGGTGTCCTGTGCCCCGGTTTCAACACAACCGAGCTCCAGATTTTGTGGCAATGTTAGTGATCCGTATCGCCGACGAAAATGGCGCTTTCCCGTGTCGATGGAGCCGTGTTTCCTGGCCATCCAATCAGGGCACGTTCCCCGCATTTCGTCAGCCCGTTGCTAGGCATTTGGCTGAGCTGTGCCACTGCCACTTGGCAACCTGTTGCTAGAGACATTCTGGGTACACGTCCGGAGCAACCGCCCGTTCCCGTCGCATTTCCCTGGCACCGTACCGAAGCTGTTGCGCTGTGATACTTCCTTCCCTGCCTTTTCTTGACACCCCCATTTGCCGTTCCACGCCTGGATTGGATATATTCGCTATGTATTACGACAGGTCACAAACAAAAGCAAATTCGTGGATGCAGCTGCTAGGGAATATTTTGCTCAACAAGGGGAAAGAAGATCTCATAAACACTTCGGCACCGTTGTGCTTGCAATTTGCAGAATTAAAACTAAGTGGTCAATCCGAGTTCTGCAAAAGAACCATCCAAGGCAACAGATGGCGAAAGAAAAGTAAAAGAATGAAACTATTCATAAAGAAATCCTACTTTAACACACAACTGATTGTTTCTGGGGTTTTTTCAACCAACAATATGAAGAGTTGTATAAACATTACGGTGTGTGGTGCTTGTCAACATAGAAATATGAAAAATGTAAATATTTTTATCGATAAGAGTCTTTGGTTTGTCGCACGTTTCATATTTAATTTTCATTAAAAATGGAAACCCGAAACATGCGAAAAACTAACTTTCAAACCAGTTATTTGTTTTTAACCGAACATCCTAGGACGGGACATAGTTTTCCGTTTTCTTACATTTTCCCGTCGACCAACCTACCACATCAACACATTGCTTGGTGTGCCGTGAGCTCGAGGAGCAAAGCGAAAACTAATTTATGATCGGTTCGCCATTCCGAATAATGTTCCGAGTGTCGCCAGCCACGACGTTGGCGTGGTGTTCGATAAAATTCCGTTCGAACGCCATATTGACCGGTGAGCAACTGGGGGCGTTTGCCGGAATCGGTGACGCTGGTAGTCGTATGGGTCAAAATAAAAAAAAAAAAATTACGAAAACCTCTGGACAGATGAGCTATTGTGTACCAATCCGAAAGGATAACGTTCATGGCCCGTGGCCATTCTGGAGAAAATATGGACCAAACAACAAAACAAAAAAGGCATAACAGAAAAAATAGGAAACCTTTACCCCAGCACCAAACCGAACGTAAGACCGTACCAGTAGCAGCAACAATGTCCTGGAGCGTTGGACAGGAGTTTTGGGCACCGAGGGGGGTTGCTAACCATTGGAGCAAAAGGATTTTCTTTCAGCGATTGTCGGATTTCTTTTATTGACTGTTGATTTTCATCTGCTTCGTTCTATTTAAGCATCAAATCGGCCCCATCGGGCTTCAATATCTTTTCGTCGTGATATTTATTTTCGATCGATTCCAACTGTTGTCCAAGAGTAAATAAGTTCAAGCGGGGGAAAAAACTAAGGGGATTGGAAAATCTAACCAAACCTTTGGGTTGTCTCAAATGCTTCGATTTGATTTCGTGTTTTTAGGGAAACCACCAAAAATTATTATTTTCCTTTAAATGCGCATTACATTCTCCTTTTTCCTAGGGGATGTAGAGAGAAAGGAAAAACTCCTCCAAAGTTTTGCAAACTATTCTTTTTAAGGCAAACGAAAAAAGTAAATCAATCCCCACTTTACTGCGTCTCGACACCGATTCTATTCATTCGGTTGTGAAACGAAAAGAAACCCAAAACCAAAAGCAAAGTTAAACCTCCAAAGTGTGCTGCAGCTCAATAAAACTAATGATCTTCTCATAAAACTACCGTTAGCATCTACTTACCGATTGATGTAGGAGTTGAGCGTTTTTTTCTTGCCTCCCCTTGTTGATGGCCTTTGCCATCGCCGACTTTCCCCGGATGCGCTCGCAATTGCTATCGTTCGATCTTTGGCCAGAAGAAAATCATGTCAATCGCTGCGGCGCTCGCTTGCCTCCATCCTGCCCCGGGCTCGGCCACCATATCCGGCTCCTGGTTCGGAGCTCAAGAGTGTGTACATCACTCGATTTCCGGTTCTTTGGCGAGCGAGTTTCTTTGCTCTTGCTGGGCCGCCACTGGAAAGCACATCCTTTGTGTTTGCCCGGCCCTACTCGGTGGCATGAAAGTTGACGGAATCATAAATATCTAGGTTCGATTGACGTTCGGAAGGAGGATGAGGTGGGGAGTGGGTTCGGTTGGCGCTCGGGGGAATTTATATTCGTCGGTTCCGAGTTCGGTGAAGACGAGG
>KE525340.1:1581639-1595057 GCA_000441895.2 Anopheles sinensis | reverse complement strand
TATCTTTCGGGCTCCGCACGCAACGCGTTATCCCTTCACACACTTTCTTCCGACGGCAACTTTGCTGTGTTTCACGCACCTCGTCAAAGGAATCTGCAGGATTCTTCACGCGCGGTTTTCTGTCCTCTCAGGCTCCGCGCAGCACATGCACTCACACACTTTCTTCCGACGGCAACTTTGCTGTGCTTCACGCACCTCGTCGTTAGAATCTGCCGGGCGCTGTATGGACTACTACTACACGCGCGTGACTTTTCTGCTTTTATTAGATCTCGCAGCAGCAGTCCGCTGCCGTTCTTGTACTTAAATTCTCAAAACGCAATTGTGGAAACACGTTTCTGTAATTCCGTACTTTATTCTATTAGGTGCGCAAATAAAAACGGCCGTTTTTCATAAGTTTATTTTTACTCGTGGCATTTTTATTTGTGGAAATAGGGTCAATCAAAGTATTGGCCATTATTATTTAACACTTTCTTCCACCTTTCGGGTAATTCGCGGATTCCTTTTCTGAAAAATGATTCGTTTTTCGACGCAATCCAGGTTTCCAACCAATTCTGGATCTCTTCATAGGAGAAGAATTGCTGGTTAGCCAATCCATGTGCCATGGATCGGAACAGATGGAAATCCGATGGTGCCAGATCCGGTGAATACGGCGGGTGCGGTAAAACATCCCATTTGATGGTATTGAGGTAGTTTTTTACAGGTTGCGCAACATGTGGCCGAGCATTGTCATGCAGCAGAATAACTTTGTCGTGGCGTGATGAGTATTCTGATCGTTTTTCACGCAGTGCTTGGCTTAAACTCATCAATTGCTTCCGGTAGCGTTCAGCAGTGATTGTTTCTCCCGGTTTAAGAAGTTCATAGTAGATGACACCGAGCTGGTCCCACCAAATACTCAGCATAACTTTCGAGCTATGGATGTTCGGCCGAGCTGATGATGTTGGGGTATGACCGGGGGATCCCCATGATTTTTTGCGCTTGGGATTGCTGAACAAAATCCACTTCTCGTCTCCCGTCACGATTCTGTGCAGGAACCCCTTTCTGTTGTGCCGCTGGACCAGCAGTTCACACATGACGAGTCTGCGTTCGATGTCCCGCGGCTTCAACTCGTGTGGTATCCATTTGCCCTCCTTCTGTATCATGCCTAACGCCTTCAGCCGTGATGATATGGCCTGACGAGTTACACCAAGCACGGCTGCAAGCTCTTCTTGCGTTTTGACAGTGATTTTCCTCCAGTAAAGCCGTCAATTCTTCGTCTGCGAACGTTTTGGGCCTTCCTTCACGTTGAGTATCCTCCACGGCGAAATCACCGCTTCGAAAGCGTCGAAACCAATCCCGACACCTTGTTTCGCTTAAAGCAGCATCGCCGTAAACATTCGAAAGCTCTCGATGCGCTTCGGCTGCCGTTTTCTTCGCCCGAAACAAAAAGAGCAACACCTCCCGCATATGGCGCTTTTCCGGCACAAAATCAGACATTTTCAACAACCAGTAACTTTTACCCGCGCGAAATAATCACTAATCTGTTTACACAGTTTGATAATGTCATTCCCGAGCTTGGTTTATGACGTTTGTAAACATCAAAATCGCGCCACTAGTCCACAGTGGTCCCATCGATTTCAAAACGGCCGTTACTTATTTGCGGACCTAATATATTATTGGCATATTATAATTCTTGCGTTTATCTAGAAAATCTTATTATTTAAAATAAAAGAACTTTATAGTTAAAATATTCATCGGAATGGTTTACCTTTCAATAAACTATTTTAAAACAGCATTCAACTTGGAAACATTTTGCATGTTTTTGATGGTACGGATACGGAGCTTAGCATCGGAAGCAAGCACTTTTAAAGAAAACACCCGATCGCATCCACCGAGCAGAAGAACTTTCCAAGATCGAAGAAAGATTGCGATCCGAAAACTAGAAGCTCCTTCTTCCAGGCACACAATCTGAGCCCCACAATGGCCGGAGGATGGGCTGCGGGCCGCCCGGCACTTATTTGTCGTACGTGGCGCAGCGTAGAATGGAAGGATTTCTTCATGAATCAAAAAGGCAAACAGAAATAATCTCCAAAAATTATGTTTACTCCGTTGCGCGCCTGCCCATTCGAGCCCAATGTCCTCCACTTTTCCGGAGCGCTGCCGAGTTGTGTACGGTTCAGTGTGTGGGTTGGTGTGTTTAATTGTGTGTGTGTTGTGGCCGGGTGCTTGCTGTGATGATGGCCTTCAACAGGGTAAGCGTCGTGCAGGTCAAACTAAGGAGCCCTAACTGCCCCTCCCCAGGCCAGAGATGCTTGGTTCGGAAGAGAAATCAGAGGATAATAACGACCAGGACAACAAAAGTATTATGCACTTGAGGAAAACTCGGGGATAAGAATACCGAGCGCGCTGTGCTCCTTGTGCTAAACGGCTGGCCATCGAGTGGTACGAGTCGACTGGTTGTTTGCCGGTGATACCGTGAGCCGACGGAATCCTGCCCTTAATCCTGCACTTAAAAATTTTCCCATCCCAACCAGAAAAACGAAGCAATCAATATTGTCGGGAGCAACTGGTAGGTCAACGGGGGCGTTCGAGGGTTATTCCATGATGGACTGCGCCGGGAAGGACATTTTCAAGAGGGTGCGTTGGTGTCCTGTCAGATTGTTTGACGTAATGCATAGAAAATCTTGGTTTAGGAGATAGATTTCAAGAACATGTCTATCCTAAAGTGTTGGTTAAGGCATGGAAAAGTAAAACAAAAGAGCATCAGCATACCTTTGCTGATACAGAATTAGTAGAAAAGTTTCCAAGATTCACGTAACCTAACGTAATGTAAAGCATGTAATAAAACAACTGGAATAGCTCTTTTCTCCCAACCAATGTAACCTTTTTTCTATTCCCATCTCGGGCACCTTCCACCCTTTTTCATTACAAAACAAACCGGTCGTGCGATGCATCTGCCAATTTTCACATGCACTGCGCGGACCCTCGTTCGTCCGAGATTTCCACCTCTATGCGGCTTTGTTGTTGTGGTGGCGCGGGAGTAAATCTCATTTTCCCAAACCGTACCGCCACCAAATCCACCGATTCGTTCACATTAGCGCGTTCGGTGCGAGGACAAAATCGTTGCCCAGAATTGTTGCAGCGGTTGTACGCTCAGTGACCCAACCGAACCTTATCTGAACTAACGCCGGAACGTCCGGGTTTTGTGACACACACACACACAAACACAGCGTGTCGACCACCGCGGGTGGCTTCCATCCATCCCACCGACCAGTGGCCTGCGGTTCCGGAGCTATTCTGCGGTAGCGGGAAAAGAAAACCCGCAATGCCAAAGCATTTTCGACCAACGTTAAATCCTTTGCACCTTCGATAATGCATAAATTCCATTATAAAGCTTTTAAAATTAATTAATCTACGACGTTCTCATTATGTGCTGTTTAGGTCAGCCGGAAAGATTTACAGCGTGGAGTTTGACGGGGAAGCCGCTCAACGGAGCGTTTATACGGAAGCGATTTGCGCTTGTGAGGAGAGGAAACTCATGCAATTTTGTTCTACCGATAATGGGGTGCATTGCATTCGAAAAGGTATAAACAATGTAACGAAATTTCAACAAAAGTTGTATTGCTTTTAAACCATATCGTATCTTAAGGGGATCAAGAAAAATTAATATTAGCTAGTTTACTACTTGTTATTTTTAGTTATTTGCAAACTGTATCATATAAACAAACTGCAACATTATATTTGAGTGACAATTTTATAAAAGAAAACACTTGCAGGACAAACCGCATGCATATCGATGATGAAGTAAATGGTAGAATAAAATCCAACGCATCCGTTAAATTAATGTTCTCGATACGCTTTCGAAGTTCAGCACTAAGGTGAAGACAATTTGTTAGAAAAGATAAAAAATAGGAGATAAATACTTAGAGCTATCCACAACAAGGGTAGAACTGCTTATATTGAGATATTTACAGCTAATTAAGAAACTCATTTACATTAAAATCTTTTGCATCATAATCATTAGATGATATAGAGTATTTTGCCAAATTATTGGTATAAATCATGTTTTACTGTGCAATTTACTATTTTCAATAGATGTACAAATGATCGTATCTCCATTCCTACAGAATAAACATGATTCAAATATTATGTAACGACTTGTATAGCATCTAGAAAGCATTTCATGGCATCTGGTCCGAGGGAAAATTGCGTGTCGAACACAATGGTGGAAGAAACCCCTCGATATACCGTCGTTATAAATTAAGCAACAGTCTCTTAACACACCAGTTACCAGTCGGCACGTAACACCGTAAGGCGCCAAATAACAAACGAACTGTTTTCTCACCTTTGCACTTTGCCGCTTTCGAGTGACGTTTCAGGCGAGAGAAAGTTTTTTCTTGCACTCGCTAAAAATTAAAACTGATTCGTAATAGCACACAAACAAAGCGACGGGTCAAACCATACAACTTTTTCCCCTCACCCGCCCCTCGCCCCGGCCGGAACGGCGTGTTCGGCTTTCCCGGAGGGAAAGTGCTAAGCTTTCGAGACAGGTAATACGGCCGGTGCCAACGTGAAGGGAAACAATCCCTTCAAGTTTCCCGTGGGTAGGAAAGGTGTCCGCTGGGAAGGAGAAGTTAGGTGGGTGGGGCAGGAGGGGTGTGGTTCGATGGAAAACTTTTCCTTCGCCGCTAACTTAGAAAGTTGTTGCATGAAGCGAGCGTGTGCTAAATGCTGTCGGGTTGCCGTACATGAAGACCGGAGTGGCAGAAAAAACATCTCCTGCGTACACACACACACACACACTCAATGGAAGACAATGGCAGAGCACTAGGAAAAAGTTAAGTAATGCTTCCTTCCACGTGGTTAAACATGGGCACGTGTGTGTGCGTGTTTGTCTATTTCGCGCCGTTTTTATTTTTCTTCTACCATTTTGTTTGCTCGAAAGTTTCGTCGATGGCGCACGGCCTGAGCAAGGAACCACGGGTCAAAGGTGAGGCAACAAGTTTCTTTGTTTTTCCCGTCCAGGTTTGCGGTTCCATACACGCAACATGATTGCGAGCGTACGCAAAAGGGGGTGGTATTTGTTCGGCGACGGCACGGGGACGGAGACCACCGGAATGCCGGTGATGTCAAACCGAAACCGAAACTTGGCCCGATGATAAATGGTATTTTGCAATATAATTTATTATATTTTGCACATTTTTCGGTACCGGTGGAGGACGGAGGGCCCGGAGGCAGGTGATGGGTTTTCCTCAGTTCGATCGGAAGGGCAGCGTTGCTCGTCGGGTGATGGTGGCGGTCTGTCGGAGCTTGACGTCTCCAGGATGGCATGATGGGCACGGGCTTATGTATTATTCAGCACGGATTATATTCCGAATCATAGGAAACTTCAAACGGCTACAAATGGCTGGTCATTGGCTGGCTGAGATAATCAACAATTTGTTCGCTGAAGTGTGCGCCGTATCGGCATCCGTAATTCAAGGAAAGCGGATGAATAAAAGAAGACAATAATGCTGAGTACATCGTGGCAATAGAGGTAATGGGTTCCGGATGAAATTGAGCTGTGATTTTCACAGGAACTCCCTGGCGGGCGTGGGTTTTGTGTTTTGCGCCTACTGGGAAATGGTCATGTGTATGGGAAAACAATATCTATCTATTCGACAACAAGTTCTGGATCTAAGAATAGAAGGACCTAATCGAGTAATGTTTGATGTACAATTTTTTGACTGATTAAATAAATAATTAACCACTTACCTTCTTCAATCCTTTGAACTCGGATTGTTCCACACTTCTGGGAACCTAAATTATCTTGAAGAATAATTGGATTTCTCAAGTGCAATAAATGCCCTCCAGACGCAAGATTATAGGCCATAAAACTATTTAAATATTGGAGAAAACAATTTCATGCAAATCGGAGGATGATGCATCATTCGATGACTTACGTCCCGTTCAAACGTACCAAGGCAGCTTTGTGAGTTAGAATAGGCTTATGCAGTTTAGTCCGATTTCGAGTAGAAGTAAACTTTAACAGGTTCTTCCCTATCACTCGTATGCTCCACGGAGGCCCCTGAAACTACCAGGAATCCAGTTAATTGGTACTTATTCTACTACCGAAGTCAGAAGTCAAAACTAGTCCGTGGGACTGAAGGATGAGACTTATGGCTCCAAGAGACCAATTAATGATAATTGGTGCTCTTCATTCCGGTGCTTACCTATAATCCCCTAGCAGCGGTGTAGCGAAGCGGTTCCGAAAGGTTCTCGAAGCGTACGCAGGCTGCGCTCGGAAAATATTGTTCCACTCCGTTCCGGGAAAGTACTGTCTGATGCATGAGGGGCGCTTGGCACGATATTTCTGACAGCATCATCTTCGTCCGATTTATCCTACCGTCACGATCGAGCCCATGACAACCGGTATCGACCAGGCTTTCGTTCCCCCCATCTCTCTCCCTTCGTTCCAATGCCACCAGCCTCCAAAGGGCGTCATGGGGCACGAAATCATTATCGTTCTGCAATCGACAGCTTCCGATAATTGCTCGGATCCGTCGGTGGATCCGCGACCACCCGCTGCGGCTTCACCTCGGCTCGCGTTGTGTTCGGTCAACACTTGAAACCACTTTAAAATTATAATTAATGGAAACTAATTAAAACTGCGCAGTAACTTTGGCAAATAATTATAACGCATTCTGAAATGAAATTTAATAACAATAATGACGCTGCACCATCCGGCTACCCCCTGTTGCCTTGTGTGCGAGGATGTGTCCGGTTGCATTTATTACTCGATGAAGAATGGAGTTGGCGGTCGGCTGAAAATATTACGCAAACAAAATAGTTCAAACTATTTCCAAAACTACCGCAACAAAGCAAGGTAGCTCGTCTAGGCGTCCCATCAGTAATCGTGCTTCGTTTATGGTTTTATTAAACTCGAGAGCATTTTAAATTGAATTTCATCGTGCACCGACAACCGAGAACAGGGTAATTTTAACACATGAAGTACTTTTCTTTTCGAGAGCATATGTTAGGGTAACAATGTAATTGAAACACTTTTTCCAACCCTCCTTCAACTGATTCTGTAGAAAGTTTACCACAAATTTGGTTGTGTATTATGCGTAAACACCTCATCAAACAAAATTTGTTTATGGATTTAGCAATAAACTATCCATATTCAAGTATCCTTCAGCAAATAATTCAGTGTTTTGTTTCCAGCGGAATGTTTTCTCATAAATGGAAGATATTGCCTGGTTTTTCATGAATTACTCACTATACACTTTCATCCATAAATTGAGTCCACTTGTGGGTTTTCGTGGGCGATCTGAGTATACATTTTTATGATTGCAAATTTAGTTTTATAGCTATTACTTTTACTGAAAGTTCTGAGAAAATAACATTTTAATCATGTTTTAGTTTTTGTTTTGTTTTAAAATATGCAGAATAGCACGTAGGAAAAATGATAAAATAACAAAATTGAAATTAAAAAGGTTTTCCATCCGATTGCTCTTCACTTAAATCCGAATGCAAATGCATTCAAAAAGGAGGTACATGTTTGGCCTCGCAACAACACACACACACGCCCGCAGATTGCACCGTAACGGGCACAAGTCATTTGGCAAAGGGATTATTTAATGTGCCAAACGGTGGGACAGCCACCAATACCAAGCACAATGCACTTCCTCCCTTCTCGGAGAGAGCTGGGAGGTCGCTCGAGCGCCGAACATACTTTGCATTAAACCCTATCTATGTGCAACTTCGTCTTCGATGTCCTGCGCCGCCATTGCAAAGGTATTCAAACGATCCTAAAAGGCATGAACCGGGTGCAGTGGGTTGCACCTTCCCTGCCAGCCCAGACCCAACCCGCTCGTGGGGTGGTGGGTGAAAACTTTCCGCCTCGAGACGCCCCCCGGTTCGGTTCGTTTTCTTTTCACTTTGTTGTAAGAGCATTAAAATTGAATGGGTTCAATACGTACGACAGATCATGAGATGCACTTCGGGCTGCCCTTCGCTCCTCCCCGCATTTCACCCTCCTTTGCAAGGCAACCCGCATTACATCGGGTGAAGCAAGACTTGTTGAGTAATTGGGTGGCGTTGGGGGTCACCCAAGGAGTGCAGGATTGGGAAGAAGCGAGTGAAAGATAAAGTGATCGGTAGCCTCGCCTTTCACCCTGCCTCCGAGCTCGATCGTTGCATGCATCCGATGGAAATGGATGTGAAATGAAAACACTGCCGTCGTCGTGCTGGTCCTTGGTCCCTTCCTACAAAAGCCGGGCAGCTGATGTAATTCCCCACGGAAGCGGTGGCGTCCGGGCGACAAGAGAACGGTGACGCAGGCTGAACGGGGTTTCACTTCGAAGTCTTGCTCGCAGATTTTTGGACGCCCGGAAAGACACTTTCGAGCAAGTGTATTCAACGGAGTCATCCAAGTGCAAGTGCACCGTAAGTTCAAAGCCTCCCTTCTGAATTGTCGTTTGGGACGCAAACGACGGATGCAAGCGAGGGGAAAAACGTCCCTCGTCCTCCCCCGTCTCGAGACCGAACGTATTGCGGTGTGTCCGAGTTTGAAACGCACCCGAAGGGGAGAGGAAAAAGCCGGTAGCCAAGTGGGCGGAAAACTAAAATACAATCATTTTTATTGCAGTCGATACATTTCCACGACGCCGAGTTTTATCCGTGACCGAACTTTTCCTTCAACCTTCAATAGGGGTTAATAACTATTAAATTTTATACTTTCTTGAGCTTCCCACCAACCCGCATCCCTTCCCCTGGGGCGATCCGAAGCAAATCCCAAACGCGTTCCATCGGGGGTTGATTTTCCCAAACCCGGTATCGATACGTAAAAGACTAAGTCCGGGCGACCAGCGACGAAAAGGGAAGGAACTAGGAGGAGAGGGAACTTTTGGGAAAGTAGATTTGGAGCGAAAGTTTTCCTTCTATAAATACATGGCTTAAGCTGCTACGCTAAACTTTGTTCTTAGCCACCAGCGCCCAGCCGGTCCGGGGACTAAACCGGGTTTTCTTTTGGTTTTCGGTGCAGCAAACTCCGGGACTGGCACACTGGCAGATGCTTTTCTTCGATGCCGCCTGCCAGGCTAACGAGAGGGGAGCGTAAGGCACACATGCACCATCGAAGGACTTTTAAAGGATCGCCGAAAGGATCGGGTTGGGATGGGTGGATTTTCCGAGCGGGCGAAAGTTGAAAATCCTCTCCCGGAGAAATAAAACCGAAAAGGATACGGGAAAAATAAAGTGCAAAACGTGCTGAAAGGATGCGTGTGTGTGTGTGTGGGTGCACGTTTGAAGGCGACGAAGATATTCAAAATTATTGCCCCCAGCATTGGCCTGGCGTGGCGATAAAGATTACGGGGCGTTCGGGCAAAGGAAGGACGATCGATTTGGGGGATTTTAAGTGAGTGTGTGCAAGATCGCGAGGTTGGAGAGCGAAGAAAAAACATGCGGTAAAAACCACGCCAAAAGTTAAACCGATACAACTTACGTTCGGTCCTGAGTGGAGAAGCAATGTTGCAGTAACGAAACAAACCAAAAAACGAATCGCATCCACCACCCGAGAGTCCACTAACCTCCACCCGAAGGAACAAAGAAGTCACACACACGCCGCGCGACCGTCGTAAATTCTGGTTTATTAACTCCGAAATGCTGGTACTTGGCAGGACTTTCCGGCGTGAAGCACCGAAACCGGAACCCCGGCAGATCAGTCGCCAATAAAAGGGTAGATTTATTGAAAATGTTTCCCTGCAGTCCGGAAAGATATGATTGGCCCAAAAAGGGAGGGAGTACCCATTTTCCGACCAGCCCGAAGCCAGATTAACTGACGTTCCATTGATGACGATGATTACGATGATGATGGAAATAGCAGAAAGATCGCCTTTGAATCTCGTCGGATTCTCATCAGCACGCCATCCCTCCCTCGTCCCTACCTCCATCCATTGATACCAACCTTCTTCGCGTTTTATCCCTGCACGATGCGAGGAAAAAGTCCCCCATTTTCCTCACTGTCTTGGCTGTGGCAAACGAACCGCGGCTTTCCTTTTACTTCAGATCGCAAAGCACGGGAACACACGCTGACATCTGGTTTTGAAAAGCGTTCCCAAGCAGCGGAAATGATATTTCTGAGGGGTTTTGTAATAAAATTGATGTATATATTTTTTTTCTTCACTCCACCTCGGTTCGGGTTCGCTTTCCGCCTCGCCCGTCCGCACGATCAACAGCGGATACGTACGCGGTATCTTTTCGGCAGGTGTTTTAGTTACTGCTGCTTAACGTTCACTTCGCTGGAGGTGGGTATTTTTTCTTTTCTCCACGCGTTGGAAGGCGAAGGAAAGGAAGATTTGCTAGGATCCACCGGAAATTGAAAATGAAAATGCCATGGTTTTGCCTCTCGGGTCCGGAGAAAAGGAATCGAAAATTAAGCCCCGTTGGATTCAATCAAAGGACGTACTGTATTGCTTTGTGTGTATGAGCAGAATATTTTTCTGTGAGGTTTTATTCAGTTTATGCATGATTGGAAAATTTTAAATTAATTAATTTGGCCTTAACAAGTTCTTGGGTCGATCGATATATTTTTTTAACTGGCGTCTTTTTCTTCCTTCCTAAAATACTATGAATTATTTTTCTATTTCTCGTTTTACTGTAAGTGAAACCGTCACCAAGCTTATTTAAAAAAATCCAAGAGTACAAACCTTCAAATATCGATTTAAATTGATGGTTCAAACTTCGATGAGACCGTGGAAGCGCCATTAGTGCTTCCCAGGTATGATTATCTTTCGTGCACAAACACAAAGACTCCGAGTTGAAACCAACTCCAAGCCCGTACGGTGGGTGTGTATGTGTGTGTCATCCTTCCACACGAAAGTAGCATCTATTATTGAGAAGTTAAACATTCGCCACCACCGGAGATAGTGGTTCCCGATCGCTCAATGATTGATTGGCTCCCGGGTACGGAAAAAGGGGTGCACACAGTTCTCAGTACGTCGCCGAACCAGCGACGGTGACTTATTCATTCGCTGAAATAAGTGAATTCTGTTTAATTTCCCATTTGCGGGTGGCACTTGGAATGATTTCGGCCGTGCGAAAGTTCTCGTCTGGCTGGAAGCTGCCGGTGCTGATCCTTACGCCGGGGGTTGACTTTTTCCTTCTTCGGTCGACAGTTTACTCCCGGTGGCCGTTTCCGAGCCCTTTTTTTGTTGAAGTAATTTGCCGTTACGAAATTCAAAGTGTACCACAGCGAACGCTGAAAGAGTTTGATTGCATTTTTATGGTGACAAAATCCCACCCCGGTGTCGGTGGAGGATAGCGATAGGGGAGTGGGTTACCCTGGGGCGTTGGGAAAAGAATAAAGAAAGGGAAAAAGTATTTTCTTCACCGCAAAACGATCAACCAGCCAGCACCAGGCAGGTAAGAATGGGGAAAAAAGCCGCCCTGAACCCACCTTCACCACAAGTGAGTGATGGAGCGCGCAAAACGTCGACGTGGAAATCAGGCGCGGGCCTCGGGAAGTCGGGGAAAACTTTGACGTACGAGTTTGCGGTTCGCAGCCACTTCGGTGTATCGAACGCGTTCCAATCTCGGGAATGTTTCCTTCCGCAAATGGTGAGCAGAGAAAGGGCTGCGTGAGGGTGATGAATGCACGGGTTTGAAAAATTTGAATAATGTCATCCATTTTCGTCCGCCAGTAACGACGATCGAATGTAAGCGAGGCGGGCCCCGAATATGAGGGAGAGAGACAGAGAGAGGGTTAAAACCTAGAAATTACATCAAATGGGATGGACTGGATGAAAGAAAATAGAAAGGCAATTGGTAGAGGGATGGAAAAAGAAAAGCAAAAGGCAGGGAAAAACAGAGGCGCCGAGCAAAACACAAAGTGAACGAGTGCGGCGTTCGATTCGCACAAATTGATATTTTATTCCCCTTTTAATCTTCACTTTACGATCTGAATTGTGAGGGTTTTCCATTTTCGATCGCTCTGAAATAAAACAAAAAGTAAGATTGTAACGAATTTTGGTCCACGTGGTTTTGCATGAAGCATTTCAAGGGCAGGCTGTAAATTTCATAATCAATGGATAAAAGAATGCCCTTGCTGTTTTGGAAACCAATTTTAAGGCAGTAGATAACTATTTGGAGGGAACTACGGAACTTCTTTGATTTAATGTACGAGCAGGATCAGTAAAACTAGAAACATAAAATAGCTGGTAATCAATTGAATAAAAGAACGTTGAAAACATAGTTTAAGAATAAAGATAAAAACCTCCCTTTGGCAATGGTGGCAATATTGGGCCACTGAGCAAAACCACAATTCAATCACCGAAAGACTTGGCACTCCTCAGACTATTGACACAGTGGACACTGTTTACTGTTTACCGCTGCTTCCTTTCGATTTGTCTGATTTTTTCATCCACTTCTGTACGCTTCATCACCTGCAGGAACATCACTCAAGGCGTTCTGTTACCGTTCCGATATCTCCCGGCCCGACCGCACCGAAACTGCACCGTCCCAGGGGAGTGTGTGTTCCGGGCGTTCTGGGATATCATCAATTTTCCGGATTCAATTAATTTCCCGTTGTTGTGATTTATTTTCCCCGTCGGGTTTTCTCCACGCTCGACGATTGCCATATGCGTTTCGCAGTGGCAAATCCGACGGCAACCTGAACTCGAAATCCATCCATGTGTCGATCGGTCCTCCCGATGGATCACGCACAAACGCCCGCGCCTCACACACACCGATACACAAGTCGTATAAGGGAGGCCAAAGGGTGCTTGTATCTTACGTTTGTGCGCTACCGGAAACCGTCGAACAAATTAAATATCCCCAGTACACTAATTCACTTCACTCAATCATGTCGTTTTTGTGATATAATACAAACAACAATGAGAGCAAACAAGTATAAATCGTGATACGAAAAGGCTTCAGTGGTTATATGAATGTTTTTCAAATGATGAAAACATGAGTGGTAAAGCCACTTCGGTGGTGGATGCATACAAGTGATGGTTTCGTTTTTAATAAATTCCTCCCGCAAATTGAGCGTGAAGGGTTGGATCAAACAAAGTGGGGAAGGGAGCGGAAAATCCAACGGTAAATGGGGGAAAACTTCCCGCGTAATATTGCCGAAATGCGGAAGAATAATTTCAACAATTTCTCAGAAGACATTGATTAAATACCTGAAGCCATGCTTCGTTACTTCGGGAAATCCTACTGAATTTGTTTACATTTTTTCCGCTAAGAAGGCTTCCACGATTTGCGTAAGAAAAACGCATGGAAAGCTTAGGTTTGAAAAGTGTGTTTAGATTGGTACTGCTTTCCAGGAATACAGCACGCGTCATTTGCTAGCGATTTCGATGACAAATAAAGTATGCTCGGCTTCATGCGAGTAATATTTAGCCTCAATCAGACTGAAGCAAACTCATTAAATGTATGGCACATGGATACTTTTCCCTTTT
>KE525340.1:1533482-1581551 GCA_000441895.2 Anopheles sinensis | reverse complement strand
GAGCGACCACCAGCCGGAGTCTAGCTTTCCCGCTCCGCTCGCTCGGCTTTATTAGTTGGGACCATATCTAGTCGCGTTGTCTTTAGATGTTGAGCTTCCGCTGGACGCCTTTCGTCGCATGCAAAGTGTGCAGCACGGATACCTCGGTGATCCTTTCTCGTTTTACTTCTCGTGTAAGGGGGGGTTTTTTTTGTGGGTTTAATTTTTCCGCTTCTACTCCATCGGACGGTCGGTATGCACACGTAGCAGCACCTAGTTACATTAGCCTCATCCCGGCGAGCTGGCGTGGAATCGGATCGTTCCCACCGGTTCTTTTCCCGTGCCGGTTAACTTTGCCGTTTTGCGCTCTGCTGCACGATGTGGCCGCGTGTTTGCCCGGATGAAACATTACATACACTGCTTGCGATAATTAAGGCAAAAGTGTATGAATAATAACAAAACTTCGCCGGAGCTGCTAATTTACTAGATGAGTTTTAGCACGGTGGCAAGAGCGGAAATGGCCACGGCCGAGGGAGGGAAGCGTAGGGGACCGGGGCGCAACCCTTTCGAGGCCCGGATTGAAATGAATCTGGGGAGTTTCGTCAATGCAGGACCGGTTTTGAAGCAGCGTGAAATTGCACACTCTAGAACTTGGTCTGCCGATGAGCATCTGTAGGTTGGGTTTGGGGTCGCCCTGTATGAAGGAGCTGTGTAATTGCATGTGAAAACAGAATAAGTTATTTTTAGTCTATTTGTGCTGGAGTCGTATTCTGTTGAAACATTTACTTACTTCTAACATATTTAAATTTTTTTTGGTATGAAGTTTTGCGTACAGTAAAACTCGACCAAGTCATCGATTCTTAAACTTGAAACCTGAAGCCTCACCAATGCAGGTTTTTTTGATCTATATTTTTTAATAAAATCATCGAAATTTTACATTTTAAAGTTAGTTCAACTGACACAAACAAACCAAACAAGTACGATTGATACACTGCTTAACAAAAAAACAGTACATCATAGAAATTCACAAAGTTTTTGTTTGTATTGCACAAAATAAATATGCTCTACAATTGTCGTTAGTCTTTTCGTAAAACAATAATTCAACGTAGCGATTTCGGGGTTTTCAATAATATTATAGTCACACAGGGTACTTATAAAAATAATCCTCAATCCGCAATTGTATGCATCATTGACCACTACTGGAATTCAATGACAGCGACTAAGGTGTACATATTCATCAGAGTATATGCAGCACGGGGGAATCGAAGAAATATCTATGATTTTATGATACGGCCTATATCGTTATTGTAGTTATTAAATTAGAGATTAGTTATTAAATAAGACTTTCATTTAGTTTATGAAATGAAAAATTGATAAGGCAGGATGCAAATCGTTAAAAATATTATTATTGAAATTCGCTTAAAATAGTCAAAGTTGTGGTACTATAACTCCTTTGAAAATAACATTTTATTGCGCATGAAGTTATTGATCAATGGATGCAGTTCAATATATTTTTAATTCAACAGGAAAGATACAAGAAAGGGAAAGAAAAAGAAGCGGAATTTCACCCCAAAATCTTCCAGAAAGAAAAAAAACAAACATAAATGAAACTTTCCTACACCGAGCCATGCGCTTACTGCCACCTTCAGTGTATCGTTCTCACTGTCTGTCTATCAAAGTGACAGGTTATTTTCCACCATTTTTAACAATGATACCATCCGTTTGCTCACCGACGCACCGCCAAACATATCCGCACGTGCTCGTAAGTGTTTCCTGCCCGGAAAATGGCACGCCCGTCGCCCGCTGAGCAGCGTCTTTCCCTCTGCACGCCACTCGGGCGAATTTCGGAGGAGTTTCCACCGAATTCCAATCGATCTCGCCAGCCTGTGTGTTTGTGTGGTTTGTAGTTTCGTCGCTTCTTTTTACGACCACAGAGTGCCACACTTTGCCTCATTTCACACGCGGTGCCCTTCTTATTGCCTGCGAGAAAAGTGTTAAGGTTAGCGATCTCTCCTCTGCATGGGTCTGCCCTTAATCTTTTCTTTTCCTACCTCCTCTTGGTCACGACCAAACACACACACACCCACACACATGCCCCCTTTTGTTTTCAATGAACCGTGACACCTTCTAGCTGCAGGAGAGAATGAAAATATTTTGCGTGCCTTCCCTCATATTCGAATGCCGACCAACCCACGGAAGTCAGCAATGGCGCCAGTAGCCCCGCCGTGAGGGAACCGATGGAAACCGATAGCTGTTATTTTCTTTTCGCAAGATTAACCTACATACTCATTCCTGGGCAGCTGCATATCCTTGCGTTTCGCTGCCACTGCGTTCTGCTCTTGGTTTTCCTTCCATTTTCCTTCGTCTGCGAAGGGAAAAACACGTCGCTTCCTAAGGCAATGCAAAGGAATGCATGAAATATTTTATCATCATAATAAATTCATCGAAATAACAGTTTTTTCATATTTAAATTCCCCTATTCGTCACAATCATCGATGGCAAAGTATGTAAGCGTGCCCCATTCGGGACATTTTGCGGAAGCACCGGTACGTCCGGATGTGGTTCGCTAGCGAGTTATGTGAGTAGCTTCATTCTTCCCTTAATAGGGGTTGGCAAGGGAAAGCCTGGAAAAAGTCCTGTTACGTCATATGAATAGAGCAATAATGTGCTAGAAAATGAAGTGTGACGAAAACAATAAATTTCAAATGAAATGTTATCAACTCACTTTTCCACTTTTCGCTGCTTCGGATATTTTAAAATCAAAGTTTTTAAGCATAAAATATTTATCACCTTCATGCAACTTCAAGCGCTTGGAAATGCTATATGCATGTTAATATTATTAATAAATTATTTTTAAACCCAACAAGTTACTTTATCTAACCCCAAATGGTATACAAAAGTTCCCTTTGTCAAAATAATGCAAGGAAGAATTCAGTAGCTAAAAACACCTTGTGTCTATTGTTTTCTACAATTATTGGTTGATAAATGAAATGTCTTGGTGATTAATGAGCCACGGAAAGCTTGCTCTTCTTCTAGTTGGCGTATTCCGCTGTAGCATCAATTAACATCTGATTACAGATAATAATATGATAAAAATGAAAAATGATTGCCAAAAAAAACTCTAGAATTGCCCAAACAAATCCAGTTCCGTTGTGTTTTATTCCTGTGAGAAAATTAAAGACGAAAATTTTTGTTTGGCTGAGTTTGCTTTTTTCATAACTCATCAAGCTGAGAGCGCATGATCAATCACAGATCGAGCATGCGAAATGGAAAAGTTTACGCCCACTCCACTAGAATTGTAGTTTTTGGCAATTATCCAACAGTTCGTTAAAAATGTTATAATGTACAAGTGCTGCTCGTACACTGCTGGTTATTTTCAGGTCATTCAACAGCTATGAATACAAAAATGATTCCAACTGTTTATGCTTTTAACTTATGCTACTTTTATTATGTTTTAAATAAATCATTTGACATTTTATATTGTATAAGCTACACCTAACTTTACCGACAATCTAGAATGGTTTACTGTATTGCTCTTGCTAGAAGCGTTATCCTTTTGCCAACCCATGCCGACAACATAAATCAGATAGAAAAACCAAAATCTCTGCCATCAAGCGGCCGGTGAAGCTTACATCGATCGTGGAATGAGTTCCTGGGGATCAAGCGTTTCAACGAACGAATGGAAAAATCGACCCACAAAGGATGTTACTGCGTTCGTTACTACGCTCGGAGGGTAGGATGGTTTCGGTCGGGGAGGCTGTTTTGAGCGGGCGTGCAACGAATACTAACTTCACCCGGGTGCGATGCATGGTGCTGTCCCTTTTCGGCGTCCTGTCAACGACGAACGGCGTGCATGGTGTATGCCAGCACCTGTCCCCGTGGAATGGACGCCTGTTGCTGAATTTCCACCGCACGCTCGAGCGAAAGTAATGAGATGAGCCAGCGGGACACGATTGGAGCGAACGAGATGCACCGTAGCAACCGCGAGCGAATGGCCTCGGAAAATATAGGGTTGAGAGAAAGCAAACCCTGCGAGGTGCCAGGCATTAAAAAGAGAGAGAGCGAGAGAGGAGGAAAATATCAACAATTCGCAATAGACAGTTGTGTGTGTAAGTGTGTGTGTGTGTGTGTGTGTGTGTGCGAGGGAGCAAAAAGGACGAGCCTTGGGATGGAAAGAGTTGGATGCACTTTGCATATTAAATGCAGCGACAAGTGAACCGTGCTCCACGTCAAGTCAAATGAGATACGTGTTGCATACTGGCACGGGAAAATTGGCTAATTTCTTGCACTTGGAAAGAAGATAAAACACACTGAAAGCAGTGTAGGGGAACTTGCGTTTGCAAATGGCGCGCAGGATTGTGCTGGTCAAATTGTGCTAACAAGTACAGTGATAAAGCGGGATTAGTATGAAAAACAATATTTAACGACATCGATTTATCTAAAAAGTATGTGAGAAAATAACATCCAAGTAAAAGTTTGTGGATCTTTGAAAATATTCTTTTTTTGTGAGTGTACTGAATGTTTGTTCTTTTCCATCAGTAAATCAGAAACAGAGAACTGTCCTTTGTTTCTTGTTGCATTTAATGGTTTGTTTGTCTATCCTTTCTTCAAAAGTGTATTGTGAGAAAATATTTATAAGTAAACTTGAAATCAAAATTGGTGTACTCGAAGTAGTAAAACCTAGTGATAACCTTCTATTGTATCAGCGTCCAGTTTAGCTACACGGTGGTATTTTAAGGCACTTGAGTGACATAATGAAAGCTCGATACCATTAGCCTAATGAAAGCCGACGACTGACGAGAAAAGGAACTAGGAAGTGAAAGATATAATTAGAGTCAATTAAATCAGTGCTGGCCGGTTGTGTGAGGGCCGGGATAAGCTTCCCGGACGAACGGGAATTTTATGTAGGACAAACAGATTACTGATTGGACCACAACACGAACGTGGTCGATGGGAAAAGTATGTGCAACTTCTAGGGTAGAAGGAATGTTTTCTTTTCTCCTCAACGCATGGCTAATAAGCTGAACGGAACTGCAAGAGAGTTTGAGCGCATTCTTATACCGGTGGAGTCACTTCTAAGACAAACGAAAGTGCGGGTGTTTGTGTGAGGAAGAAGCTTCGCCTTCCAGTGAATCTCTACTTTGCTCCATTTCCTCCGTAATACGACCAGTTGTTGCTGGGTGGATCGCATTCACCGACCGAAACCGACCCGTATCTTGGATGGCAGCGCTGCCAGGAGTCAGGTACAAACAAGCTTAAATACTCATTACTTTAATTTATTTCGCAGTTTTAATCCCTTGATTTACCGACAGCAGCCACGTTGGCTTTAGCTTTAGCCCTGACCAGGGGTTGCGTTTTTGGGTGACGAAGTAAGATTTAGGGGTTTGATCTCGGGATTCCCGGGGTGCTTTCTGTGGCGCTACTGCTCGGGTCTCTGGTGAGGTGAGAATGGGCACATTATGGGCGCTACTCGGTAATCCGTCCACGGTTGGGAGTGTTTTAATTTTCATTTAGCTATAAATGCTCCCCTTCCTAAGTGCTGCCCGGGATTAGGACTTAGTGACCTGTTGGTGATGCGGGTTGAGAAGTAAAAGTATTTTTATGGGCTAAAAGTCAGACGATTTTTATTGTGCCCCAGCATGGAGGGTAAGTGAATGCTCTGGCGGGAAGATTTTTCATTTGCCACTAATTAAATGTTTTCATAATTTCCCGACGCTTGGAAGAACAATTGTGTGCGGAGATTATTCTACCGTTAAATGTGGATCAATTCATTTATGAAATTTTCCAAAACATCACTATTTAAAATAAGGATTCATTATTGTAGTTGAACCTTCACAATGTATACTTTCATCAGAACTCAATATCACTAATGCTAGTTTTGGGATGCGCTTCCTTCGATTAAGCTGAATTAGTGTCTGATGTTAGACTGATAGGCTCTATCTACTACATTAAAATTTGTTGATGTATATAAACAGATGACCAATCTCTTCGTTAGCTTTTTAACATACCAAACAGTCAAATATTTCTCAAATGTTAAGCGACGATGACGTTAACAGCGTAAGTTCTACCATCGCCGTGGCAAACAACGACCGTTGTCTATGGCACAAAGGCAGAAGAAAAACTTTTTCCATCCTTTTAATTCACTTTGTAACCGTGCACTGCGCACTATTCGGGACGACGCCGGGGAATGGACAAACGCGAAAACTAGCGAACGACATCCGGGCACGTCAGCTCGTTCTGTTGGGCGATGATGTCAACATTTTTCACCAACCGTCCAGGACATTGTCTCGTTTGAACTAGCTTTTACCGTCCCGTCGTCTTAGACAGCATTGTTTGGAGCTTATGTTGTGCCTTGTTTTAGGCGATTGGCATTGGTGATCGTTAGAAAGCTCCAGTTCTTCAAACCGAGAACAAAAACATCCAGTAAAATGGGGGGAAACGGAAAATATGTTTTCAAAGTCCAGGTGATTTGATTACTTCGTTTCGCTGCACGGTTCCAATTAGAAAGATGATTGAAAAAAGGGTTCTCGAGGCCCACCGTCCGCCCGGGGGCCTTCCTTTGTCTCAATCAGGCCCTGATTGGATTGGAGATCCATCCCGGTAATGATGCCTACCGGCGCACAACCGAGCCCTGGAAGCCCGGTGCGTCTTGTTCTTTCGGCTCGGATGACTTTTCTTCCCCGCCACCGGGTGGTAGCGCCGTCTGCAGCTGTGGATTTGTTTTATTATAATTGGATCGTCGGTCTTAACTTTCCACTTAGAGTGATTCGTCTCCATTTTGAAAGTATTTGATTCTAATGGGCTTCCTGCTTACCTTTGTTGTGCGTCGAAGATGCTATTTTGTAAGTGGAAGCGTCTTGTTAAAATTAACCGATTGTTTCAGACTCATCCTTTACAAAATGTTCACAATGCGGAAACGAGAGCATCTTCGTGCCTACATTATTAGGATTTTTTTTTTATTGAAGTAAATATCTTTAAAATTATGTTTAAAATTTACACCATTGTTTAAAAATGGGATCTCGGGAAAGAAAGCTATTCTTACTCATTTGATATGACACAGCTTGTTTCAATTGAAAGAGAATCCTTGCTCACACACAACATTTGCAGTATACGGCCAATTTTCTTTCGATTCTGCATAATCCGATCCCGATAGACTAAGATGCATACAATGTACACCCTCGAACAAGAATGCTAATGATTACCCTCACCTGATTTGAATGCAAAATTGAGTGTTGTAATTGCGGCTATTATTCTCCTATTTCACTTATGCTCCGAGCACTTTATCAGGTGCATGTTCGCATGTGAATCCCCATCTGGGTGTATCCGTGTGTGAGTGTGCATTCCTAACTAGCTCGAGTTTATGCTATTGTATTCCGAAGGTTAAACCCGTCCCCTCGGCTGCAGGGAAAGCGAGAGTCAATTATTCACACCTTGGGATGTGTCTCCCGTTCTTAGGAGTAGTTTCTAAAGGCAAAACTCTGCCAACTCCATACGTCGACTTCCTGCCATTCCGTGTGACTAACGGTGGTGTATATTGCCGGTGGTTCAGCACTATTTTTCCTACCTCCCCGCGCACTGGCGCTCCATTTTACGGACACGATCCCTCGGCTAGCGTGGCTCGTAATGGTCGGTAGACACACCATTTTCCGATATTGACATTAAAATTATTTCCTGTATTCACGCTATCGCACCACTTGAATTCCCATTCGGGAAGAGAAATATTTCCCGGCTCACCGAGCATCTGCCCAAGGGTTTCCTTCGCAAGAAAGGATGTGTTGTTTTATTTTGCCAGCGTTTACGATTATGACTCCCGAAGGATTAACTTACATCCCACACTTTTCCTTTATTTATAAGCTCGTTTGAGGAAGGAATTGAAACTTAGCTTGTGCTATCATGACAGGTTGGTAGGTTAAAGGAATAGAAATGTTTGATTCAACCGAAAAAAAAGCTGGAACTTCACGACATCAACTACGATATGTTACACGCTCCAAAGATCTCTCTCAATGGGCCACCGATTTGAATGTTTCAATTCACTTCAGACAAACGATGGTGAACAAAGTGTAGACACTCTGGTATGCCAACGGTTGACGATTCCTTGCGAAAGTATGTGAAACTTTATCAAACACGGACGGTGTCAGTGGGATTGTCACTTGCTCTCTAGGAATTCGCTTCCCTTCGCGAACACCGCACACCGACAGCACTCAAAAGGAGTCACTCAAGTGTGGCATCTGTCAGCTTTAAGTGGAAAATATTTGTCGTGAAATTTTAAACATTCTTCGCGCAACAAAAGTTTGCCTCCTCGGTGTGTGCCCCATATGACGAAAGTCGCTCGTCGTCAGGGCAGTCGTGTCTCATCACGTGCCCATTTTCAGGCGCTTGGCATATTGCGGCACCCTGCGCCGTGGTTTTCCCGCGTGCGGAAACAATAGCCGTGCGAGGAGTATATTTTGACATTAACTGACATTTCTACGAGCCTGGAGCCCATCAGCGCCGGGATTGTGACTTTAAATTGTGCCTGTGCCAGCGGAAAACGGGCACCAGTTTACGACGTGCTAAATG
This sequence comes from Anopheles sinensis, assembly GCA_000441895.2. Classification (NCBI taxonomy): domain Eukaryota; kingdom Metazoa; phylum Arthropoda; class Insecta; order Diptera; family Culicidae; genus Anopheles; species Anopheles sinensis. The sequence goes on along the minus strand of KE525340.1, from coordinate 1,573,013 downwards.
CTCTCGTGTGAGCTACGATATTGCGATTCGTGGCGGGGTGGGTCGCCCTTTTTGCCGGTGGAAAAGCCTTGCCGCGTGGCACGCTCGCTGGTATTTTGAAGGATTGACAAATTTTACGCGCCGTAATACGCTCCAGTGGCGCGATAATTTTCGTTGTTAACAGTCAATTAAAATTTCGCATCCTCGGGTTTTCGGGGCTCACGTCCTTCCCTCCCGCCCGGATGGCATCCCGTTGCTCTTCGTTCAGAGCGGATTGGAGGGATCGAACATGTGAACCGTAAAACGCGTCACCGTTTGAGCACAGCAATAACCGGCCGTTAGGTTCAGGGAAGGTTTAAGGGATAACTCTAAAAAGGGATATCAATATTTAAGCGTGTAAAAAATACTAACAGCTTCTTACCGGGTGTATGTGGGTGTGCATGTGTTTTTGTATTTTTGAGAGGCTTACATTTTACTTCGAGAAAAATTGCAGGACGTAAACAAATAACAAACCATTAAAAATCTTTTAGTTTGAATTTTTCATACTGTTATGATTTTCTATTTTGAAAGTGTTGCTTGTTTCTTGACAAGATCCATTTGCTTTCTTTAGTTCAAATACAATGTTTAGATTGTCTGGACTTGTACGGGTCGTTTCATAGCCAAGAAAAAATCTACTTATTCCAATCCCTTTTATTGCTACTTTAGCATCGTGTACAGGATGGAAAAGACGGTTAGAAAGACGGCCTTTTGTGTGTTTTTATATATTTTTTATAAATCTCACTAATGGCCGCAAGAAAGCCGATTGTCGAGGGTATTAAGTTAAAGATGAGGCGGGCTGAGTTGAATTGTTCCCATTTTGCGAACAGAAGCACATGGATCCCTTTGCTGGTTGGTAAGAACATTCAAAAGAATTAGAAGAAGCACTGACGAATGTGAGCGTGTGTGCGTGTGTGTGTATGATTATGAGAAAGACATATTTCTTTTGTAGAAAGTATTTTTGTCCCCATTTTGGCTTCAAGAAAAGACGAGTAAGAAGTTTCAACTGATGGCCTAAATGGAAAAGGTAGTATATGCCACAACTTTTTCGCTTAAAAAAATCCACAAAGACGTTGACATCGACGATTCTTCATGTAGAAGGGGACGGTTCAAATACGAAAATTGCTTCCATCTATCGTAGGGACGATTCTCAAAACGTCATTATTATCGGACCTCTAAATCCTCTTTTTAGTGTTTGAATATTTCATGTTGACTTACGACATCGCCCACAAATGTGCCAAACCCAGGGGCCACTGCGGAGGATGGCTTCCGAGGGGTAAGGCAAGGATATTTTTTTTCAATTGAGCACAAAGAAAAACAAAAGCAGACGAATGTTTTTGAAGGTAAGGTAGAGTAAAAGTATTGATTCGGGAATCTTGAAAAGTGACGTTAGGAAAAGTATGTCAAGGGTTGGTTTGACATCTGTTGCGATAAGAAAAGATTTTAACTAGTTCATAATTTTAAAATAATGATAAGTTAAATACAATTTATCTCAAAATTCGGAAAGTAACTTAAGTACACATACTGGGAACCTGTCACCATACAGCTTTTCTGCTGTTGACTAAAATCCATCAATTTGAAACCCAAAATGCTTTCCGTTACATGTGAACTAGACATCTTCAACTCCCATCGACAGCTGGGCAAGTAAGGCGATGCATTAAGGCATTGCTGATCATTGGGTCTACTTATCCTAGAGCACTCCCTTTGCCTTCACCAGTCATGTCTAGTGGTTTGAGCGGTGCATGCAAATCATGTTGACTATACGCCGTACGTTGGAGTGGATTCTCCGCAAAGCCCAAGTTACACTTGCAATCCGTTTTCGCAGAAAGTCCGGCGTACGAAGAAACCCCCACGTAAGGGTGTATTAGTGTCTCGGTGCACAAAATGCAAAGTCTTAATCCTGTTACCCACATCGAATCCCATTTCGAAAACGCATTTCCACCGGGGTGGGATTTATCGGATGCCGTACTTCACGTTTGCTTCCTGCCGATTACTGCATTGTGGTGAAATTTTCGGCTCGCCGGTGCACTTACCCTAAAAGGAAACCCCGAAGCCAACCTAGGAACTCGCCATCGAAACCGAAGTTCGGTACGGTAATCTGTAATTTCCAATAGTCCTGCGGGAGTGCGAAACTGCTGTAAACTTTTGCTGACATTTGCATAAACTGGAGCGTCCGCTGGGAATGGTGCGCAGCTAATGATTCTCGACCCACCCTCAAAAGTAGCTCGCTCTACCTGGTCCTTCTACTTCATATCGCATGGAGTTTTTTAAACAAGCGCATACTGCGAATGCTTCAGGATATTTTAATACGGAATATACGTAGCGGCGTATACGTAGAAATTCATTGAAGCCTCAATGCAGCTAATCTTCGTAGTAACGTTGACATTAAATGGATTTTAATCAATCATTTAAATAAATAATTCCTCGCCAAACAAGCAGAGGATGGTCTTCGCTTCCGTTTGTATCTGGTTCGTTGCTGGAATTAAAGGACGCTACAAAACACATCAAGGATTGCACGCTATCACCGAGCTGATTGCAATAATGATCCACATGGGTGAGACTAGGAAGCTGATGCCAGGTAGACAAGTATGCATCTCTGCCTTCCGCTTTTACGAACACGCGATGACGTTGCCAATGACCGATCCTTCCCCTGGCTTCAAGGCCTCGTTCGCTTCGCAACGTTCTGTAATTTTGAAAGTCATTAGCAATTTTATTCGCTATCCTGCCCGCCATCGCCAGCGAGTGGCAAACACTCCGGTGGCCACTCGGCGTCCGGACCAGGAGATCCGAGCGACCCGAGATGCCGGTCGGCCGTTCGCACTGTTTGCACTGAGCAGACACTGATGGATGGATACGAAGGGTTAGGGCACACCGTGCACCCGGCGGCCAGCTTCTGGGCTTCGCTGACGGGTGAGTAAATTATAGGGCCACTCGCTTCAATTGTCAGATGCACCGTCCTCTGATGGGTCGTTTTGTCGGTGGGGAGGAAGGACTGACTGCTTGGAAGCAGCGGAACGGGACAAAGTAATTATCATTCGGCTGGGGGCCCGTCCTCGGAGCAAGAGTGCATGAGTTAAAGGGTGGCCAGATTCGCAACACGAAAGATTTTTGCGTGAAATAGGCTTGTCACATCCGTTGCAGGGAGTTCAGTGCAAAAATGCAGGGAGTCTAGTGTTTTGGATAACATTATTCTTATATTTTGCGCACTTGAAGTGCGTAAGTTAAACAAGAAAATACTATGATCTGCTAGATTTCTAAGGAATAGAAGCATGCACAAGTCAAAGGAAATTCAAAAGTATCATTGAAAGTAATGTTAAAAAATAAATAAAAATAAGCTTGAAGTATGAACATGAAATCCTCTTAAATTGATTAAACAATGCCAGCTTCAAATGTTTTGAACAATTCGTAACTAACTATTATTAAAAACAATTTCCTTCTCAAGAACGCTTAAAAGGCTTAAAAGAAACGAATCAAACTTTTTGTTAAAAACTTGGTACAGCTTTATTATTCACATAAAACTTCGTATTGATTTACACTGTGCGAAAAATAAAACTAAAAGCTATCCTTTCGCACGTCAACGATCGAGAACATAAACCACCACTCCTAATGGAAGCGGAACTACCGGATATGGAGTGAAGTTCTCGCCAACTTCAAAGAGGATCAAAAACCATTCCCACCCGGCTCCGGGGCGCAGTAGTTCCTCGGGAGGATGCAACTTAATAAATTCGTGCTCAGCCATGACCGACTATTATTAAATTTGGTACTAACTTTTCCCAACCACACGCTTCCTGTTTCGCTCCCTGCCCTTCCCAGCCATTTCTGTTTCCAACACTCTTGTTTCTTTATCACGATTCACTCGCACCGAAGGCGAGCACTTTTTCGACTCTTCGTGATACCCAGCAGTCTACTTCGTACCGGAGTTCCACTTTTCCGCTGCTTGCATCGGCACAATGCAAAACTACTTCCGAGGGCAGAGCTGGTCGGAAAAGGGACAAGGGGATAAAAAGTCGAGGCACCACTGTTTTGTTCGGATTTTGGTGCGCTGCAAAAGAAATCTCACCGTGGCCGGGGAGGAAACAGTTGGTTGACGCTGGTGGTTCCGGGCCGTGCCCGAAGAAAAAGGCACGAATTCGAAAAGAAATCGAACCGGCAACAGCAACCGGAAGGGAAACCATAGCGCCGGAGAGAAACCGAACGGAGCAGAAATCAACCAGGAAAACACCGCCGTGCTGTGGAAGTCCTACGTGCAAAAACAGACCCTGGCTTCTCGTGCTGCTACGGAACGCTACGGGACTAACCTAACCTCACGAAACCCTTAAAATGTTTCAATTTACACAAAAGTTCGGAACCGAATTTTCGGATTGCACTCCTTGGCATCGGTTTGTTAACGCTTCTTTTACGCTCCGTTTCGGGTTTGTCGGCCGGCAGCGGAAAGGAAAAATTTTCCGTTTCTTTGATAAATGCTTTGCCAGTCGTCCTTCACCATCAGTCCACCGCCTCCGGCCGCAAGAAGTGTGAAGATCTGGCGAACCGATTCCCATTTTTTTTTTCTACCCCGGGCGCACTTTGAAGTGAGCGTGTGGATGAATGAACGCCCGGAACGAGCTTCGCCATAATGACTGGTAGCGGCCCAAAGGAGGCAAAAACGTAAAAATAAATAAAACGGCAGCAAGTTTTTCTTCCGGATATACTCGAAGCGAATTGCGGTTCCTTTCCGCAGCGGGAAAGAGTTCGCTAAGAATCGCGCCGTCCTCTTGGTCGAAATCTCATTGGCTTCCGAAGAGTTTCGGTTCCGTGACTCCTCTCCACTTGTTTGCTACCGATACACAAACGAGAAGCAATCAAATGGCCGCACAAAAAGGCGGAAAATGTGTTGCCAACGTAATTTTCGAGTATCGCCCCTTTCCGAATCGATTTCTATCTTTGGTTCTGTGAGTGTCGTCGCGGTAGAGGAAAAAGTCGAACTTACACAGAACTAGGAAAAACCGGACGTAATGGAGGTTTCTTTTAGTAGCTGCGATATGAAGCAGAATTGTTGGACCATTTTTCAGCGAACCCCATCACAAACCAGACCAGAAGCCCATGCCTTCGACCGAACCATGTTGGGTGACAGCCGATTTGGATTTAATTAAAATCTCGAACGAATGACAAATGAGAAATGGTTCATAACCGAAACCGGAGCGGAAATGGGTTTCCAGCTGCGGCTTGCGTGGAGCATCGAAAAATCTCGCACAACCGCACGCATTGCGAAGGAAACCAATTTCCAGCTGCCATCGGCAAAAGGTCAAAGCCACAACTTCTTTTGTTTTTCATTAAGGAAACACCTTAATGACTGTGCCTTAACCGCTTCATTTCCTTTGGCGAATGCTAATTGTAATAAAACATTTCGAAGCTGTCGACACCACAGACTCGAGCTCCACAGAGAGAGAGAGAGAGAGCTGCTGCTGTTACTAGAGGAAATGGAAAATGGGCTTCCACCCACACCCGGGTCGGCTTACGTCCCAGTGGGAGGAAATTTATCTTTCAAAACTCAACAACGAGAAGCCATTATACACCGATTGCATGCGGGTAGCCACAAAAGGGAGTCGAGCTGTGTCTTACCAATGTGTTGCAATTGCAGCTGCCAGGAGGAAGCTGAATCTCGTCTGCAGCGGAGAGGCTTCCGAGCAAGCCTTGCCTTTTCTTCGGATGCTTGCAAAATCCGTCTGTAAATAAATATGAAATTGAATAAAATAACAATGATAGCTTCACCAGTAGGCTCAAGAAGCCAGCCGGAAACCGATACCAGCTTCCCTGGTTCTCACGGCTCCCAACTTCCGGTACCGCGGTCTTCGTATTGCGTCTTGAGAACGATCTCTTGCAAGACCAGCCGGGCGTTTATCGAACCGTAATGAAATGTAGTCTGCATTTTCTTACCCTCCACCCATCGCCATCATCCATTTGTGCCACAAGTAACGGCATGCGTGTATGCACCTGAGATGACGTTCAGAAACATAAATTAGAAATTAGCTAGTGAAAGGAAAATATGGTTTTGTCTGTTTCCTTTCGTCGTACCAAGCTGCACAGCTGCAACCACGACCGTGGGAAGGTGCCAAAGGTGACCTCCTGCTGGTCGAAACTTATCGTCTAAAGGATAAACCTTTTGCCAGGCGCCTTGCGGTCGGGAACATCTTTTCATTATCACGTCCCTGCGTATGCACTGATATCGAATTAATTTTCCACCAGTGACGGAAAGGCGCGCACGGGATCGGGGAAGAACGGACCTCACGGTTACATTGTTGCGAGAAAACTCACTGCTCACTGACTGAATGATAATGCGTTCATGGTGCGTGTTTTGGAATGGATGTGTTTGCACCGGGCACCAGGCGGGAGCAGCAGGTGAGACCGCGCACCCATTATGGTTTGCCTACCACACAGAGAAGGTGGTGTGTTCCGGTCAGCCTTGAGCACAAGGACTGCTCCGGAAATGGAAGTCTTCAGCACATGCCCAACGTGTGTGTTTACGGACACCGCTCACACGGACATTCTCGGAGGCGCCAAAAGGTCGAAGCACAACTGCACCATCGTCGGAACGACCGCCGGAGATCAGGGTGTTGGCGCCAGCGAACGCAATCATCAATTCATTAAGGCCATGCATCTTGCACCGTGGGAGACCGTGGTGACCTTTCCGGTGTTATACTCTCGGCGTTCGGCGTGACAGTGTCGCCCGGTCGGGCACTGTGGGAGTCTGTTGATGGGAAAGATTATGATATCGACGTTTAGTTATGCCAAGCAATGGAATTGGGCAGAGTGAAACAACTCAACCATTGCTTTGCTCTTAACGAAGTTTAAAGGTACGGTAAGCCAAAAATTTGGAGAATGGTTTAACCAACGATTCTTAAAGAAACTTATTTTATCAAAAATTGGAATTCACCTTGTTAAACCAAAGTTTTCAAAAAAAAGTGGAATTAAAGTTTATTTGAAGTTTGATTTTTCTCAAATAACCTTTGTCATTAAATGGTTATATTTTCTATTTTATTAATATAACTTTTATATAGAATGACATATTTAAAACTACAATTAACTCTTCTGTATGCATTGGAGGAATGCAAATAAATACAGGACTCCTGAGAATAGACATTAGCAGAAAAAGCACCAGTTATATTAATGTTGAAACTGTTCAAACGGTTAACAACGTTCGATCTGTATCATAATTATAGCAATTATAAGTTTGACGTTACTTATTTTATTTTATGTGATAAGTTTTTCTTGGTTTACGCTATGATAAGTTACTTACCTTCAAACGACGAACGTCCAGGTATTGCAGGGATAAAATAATCTAAACCCTCTCTTTTTTTATTTGAGCCTTATGTTTTTTATCACTATCTCTTACTGCACGGAAATCAATTGTCTTACATATGGTAACAGCTTACTTCCCTAATTTTGTTTCAATTTGACTCCCACTTAATAGAATGTTATCGAACTTTACCAGATATGACAAAATCCAAATGAATTGCCAAATCTAAATTAAGAATGAATAATGTTGCAAGTATAGCGCTATTTAAACATTTCACGTTGCCAAGGAAATGCTGTTCAAAAGATCTGGTTTGAGAATAGGAAGCGTTTGACAATTAAATATAAATTAAAATTGAATTGGATAAAATTTTAAATATCCTTATTTCCTGTAGAAAACTCTTTGATGTCGAAGTATACAAACCCATGGCTTAACAATGCAACATTTGAGTAATGGAAGACTGAAGTTCCTCCACTTTCCACGACCGTCCAACGTTAGATTATGCCTATTGAATGGCATGGAAATGACATGGATGCGACACCAACTTTCATAGCCTATCTTTCGACTTCTAGACTACCGTCAAAGCGGTAACAACGGCTGAAAATATAGCTCGACTGCACATCAATCAACCCCAAATACATTTCCCATGGGCCATTGGCTCGGAATGGTAGGAAAATTGGCCTTTCACTCTTCCTGCGAGCCAGAAACTAACGCTTGTCCCGACTCCACGTATCGTTCAAAATGAACGCACACAGCTTATCTTTTATGATAATGCCAGAACAAATGAACCGCTCGGTGACAAACGCCTCCAATAAAGCTTCTCGAAGAGAAAAAAAAGGAAAGGAACAAAAAAACGAGCGCTAGTAAAACATCAAATGTTTCGCTGGGCCGCACGAGTTGGATGGATTTTTTGGCGCTATTTTACGACACACTTTCGCAAACAGTCGTTCGCCAAAACCAGGGTTGGGGGAAGGGCGAGCGTTTTGCACTGGCATAAAGTTCAATCGAGCCGAAATTCGTATCACATTTTTCACTCTAAAAGCATCGATCCTGTAATTGAATCCCGCCCCATCCTCCGTCGGGGGATGCATGCCCGAAAGGGGTTGTTGGATAAGTTGTAAAAAAAGTTTTGCTGATTGGATTAGGAGCTTTGTCGAAAGCTGTACCAACGGTCCCGTCTACAAAGTACGATCCCCGTACGGTTGTCCCGAACTCGGTACGGTCTTGCTCGGTGGGTCGGTCTCGTCCGTGTCTGGGGCTGCATTTTTCACAACACATGGTTTCTTGGCTACCGAAAAAGCATCGCCAATGCTGGTTCAGGTCCTGCCGATACATAGGTAACGCTCACCGAAGGCACAGTAAAGTATTGCCTCATTCAATTAGTGTGCAGGACATATCAACTGGTCGGCGCGCGTTCTTCGGAGGCTTTGGCCAGTGTCGACTTCCAAAAGACTGCAACGACTGCCCAAAGCGTTGTTACCGGCATGAGGTGTTCCGGGAAACGGGAGACGATAAAACGGGGATTCGAAACCTTTGATGTCAAAACGGTAGCACCAATTAACTAAATTTACTAACACCCGCTACCACCTCCACCTTTCGGCATGGACTTTGTGGAATCGATCTGGTTCGGAAACACTCTCGCAAATGATTACGAGACCCGGTCAGCTCCAGCGGAAGAACTCTCGTCCCGGGGATGGAAAAACATTTGCAGAACCGTTTCCTCCCCCGTTTCCAACGTTCGACGATCGCAATGGGCAGGCAGGCAGTAAATTTCAATCGAAAACCGGTTGCCGAGCCCCAATGGTAGCACGTTCGTTTGTGGAGCTGTCTTGGGGGCAGTTTTACAAAAACCAAAGGGTGCCAAAGAAACGGCCCGATTGGCATTTATCGAATGAAACAAATTTACCGACCGAGCCGAGTTTTTGCCCGAGTGGAAGAATATCGTTTTGGATTGTAATGCTTTAACCGGAAACCAAGTCGAGATGGTTGTGCTGAAGGATTACGGAACGGGATGAGGAGACATGGGACAATTTCAAAAACATGAATCAGCTTAATGCAACACAGCAATTAAGGATTTGCCAACCGAGGTTAAGTGAAGCGTTTCTGTGTTTAAGTGAAGAATTTATACGACACAAAGGATCGTTGAATAGGCTTAAATGAAGCAATTTAGAATGTAATGAAACTGAGTTTTCCGTTTAGGATTTAATTAGAAAATGAGTGTTTGTTGAAATAGTGTGGGCAAACATTCAAAGGCGGTTTTTCAATAACTAAATCCATTCGATTTATGTTTCTGCTATCAATCGATAACATCCTGCTGGATCCCATCCTAAAATTTCAGTCTACATCAATCCAAGAAATGGCGGTAAATAAAATTTATAAAACATGAAAATCGACTAAATTTGACAGTAAATTTTGGCGACACAAACCTGTCACCGCACGATAAAGCCTTCCATCAAGCGGACCGTATCTTAAGCCGGCAGGCAGGCCACGCGCTAAGCCACTCGAGTTACGGGACACATTTTACGATAGCATTAAAAGCAAGCCTCCACGATGGCGATTTCGTCGGGTTCCGGATTCGATAGAGTGTTCGTGTGGTGGTTTGGTTGTTTCCCCCCCCCCTTCTGTTGGAGTGGCAACCACTTCAAACTCCGAAGAAAATGGGACCATTTTCCAAACCACGAAAATCCCTCCAGCAGCATTTGATCGCCCGATGGCGATATCCTTAAGTCCCGTGAAGTCCCGCCGAAAAACCCGGCCCGTTCCGTGATGGAGGATTTTTGTTTCGTGGGACGTCATTACTTTTATGATTTTTATAGCTCAATGGCAAGCTTTTGTTTCCGAGGTGGGAAGCTGTTAGTTGCAGTAAAATTTTAGCGGCTTCCTCTTCCCCGCGGTTCGGGTTGGTTGAAAAGTGCTCGCAAGGGTCGGGGACGGCTTCCTACGGGCTTGGAGTCATAATTTTGCGTCCGAGAAAAAACGGATCGTGCCACGGCATCGTAAGCGTCTCGCTGCCATCGGGAACTTTTCGACCGAGCGCGGTGGCATGTTTGTGTTAATAGTTGTTTATCTCCATGCAAGTCACGGTCGAACGAGTCGCTGAGTGCTGTGCAGGTTCCCGCGTGATGTCTTGATGATTCGCCTGCCGTTGGAGTTGCACGAAGAAGCGCCGGGATGTAAGATGCCTCCAATAGCTTGCACTCAACGTAAGGGGCACGAGAGGGGATGTGGAGGGAGACGACCACCACCAGCAATCGATGGGACGAGCCCGAAAGGATGAGGCACATGTTGCTTTCGATGTAAAATGGTTTATTGTCTGATCTCACCCGAAAGAGCTACAAAATGGGCGCGCTGGGGATGGGAATAATGGCGGTAGCTGTGGTGGTTGGGGGGAGGGGTTGTTCGTGCAACAATAGCGTCCCGGCAGCTGCCACGGATGGCACTCCACTCCTCGAGCGGAAAGGAAAAATCCTTTTTTTCCCTGGATGAATCGCTACGTCGTGCCGAAAGGACCGGTGCAGGACTTCGATGATGGAAAGATATGAACCATAACTGATAATGCCGGCACTGGGAAGGACGATAAAAACGCTCTCGGGAGTGTAGCGAGCTTTTTATCATCGCCAACCCCTCCTTCACACCCCCCATCATTGCCAGGATGTTTCCTTTTCTCCCCACCGTCGATACTTTATCATCCCACTTTTGAGACATCTTTTTTGTTTTTCACTGCTTTTCTTCCTTCCAACCGAAACGATTCTCGTAAGACGGTGCAATGTGAAGGGTGTTTCCATTCTCCCTCTCTCTGTTTCTCCTCTTCGGTTAGTTTGAGGTAGAAAACGGAATAGTTATGTCGATATGTTAGTGTGGGTAATGGAAGTAAATGAAGCATAGTGCACGAACGTGGTGGCCATTGCCGGCTCGCCTGGTTCCATTTTGTCACACGCTCACAATGTGCTTTAGTTAGCGCGGCGGGAGGGAGGAAGAAACTTTCAATAGATATTTATAGAATTGCTCAGCGAAATCGTAGGTAACGACATTGTTAGGTTAGAACACGAGCTACCCCAGCACTATTAATGGCTAACAAGCACGGTAGAAGTTATTTGTGCTTTCAAGATATGGTGTACCAATTTGGGAAAAGAAAACATCTTCGTTAGTTATATCCCACTAGGAAACTTTTTACACTTGTAGACATTATGTAGAAGAAAGGAAAAACGAAAACATAAAAACAAATTTTAATCGAAAAAAGTTTCTCTCGCCGAGTTTTTTCACAGTTTTTAATCTCAAGTTGTTTTAATGTATAACAGTTATGTTTGTGAAAAAGTTCTCTTACATGACCCCACACATACATGCACATGGGGTCAAAGAACAACACCGTCACCCGGCGGTCCGGGTCGTGACGAAAGCAAAACTTCATTAAAACTTACTCTGCAGAATCAAATTTCGAGGTACTTCATAAATGTCGGGCGCGCTAAATGAAACGTAGCGAAAACTTAATTACTTCATCTCTTCGTCACCTTTCGCTTGGCGCGAGTGCCAAAGGTTTCGTCATGTGTCCCCTAACCCCCCGATGGGGTATGGAGAGCAACGCCCGTCGGTGCCATCATAGTGGCCGCCCTGCACGGGCCATTTTTCTTCCTGCCGGCGGTGAAAGACGACTGATAAATTCAGCATTAATTTGTGGTTTCATTCAAAATGACAAAATCCGTTCCGTTCCGCATCCTCGGAACGCTGTTCGTCCTTTTGATGGGCGCCGTCGTCGTCGTCGTCGTCGTCTCCCTGGGCGCGCAGTCTGCTTTGAATGAGAGCGCAGTATTTCGATCGTCATGCACTTTCGAAACCTCAAAGAAATGGATGATCATCAACAGATTGAGTTCAATTTTTCGTCCTCCTGCTGGTGAGGTTTTAGTGCCGTTCGTTCGTCGATGGTTTTTCCAAGTTTTCGCAGGTGGAGGGAGTAAATAAATTGATTAAAATCCACAGAGTACGAAAAAAACGGAACCGCAAGGCGAACGAACCAACAAACTTGTGCTGCTTCGTGCACCAAGATGCTCCGTGGCATCGGCGCTGTCACTTGGGGAAAGAAGTTGGTCGTCGCCCGAGAAAGTGCCTACCGACGGAACGGAACAAATTTGGACACAAAAAAAAGGTATCGACAGTACACACAAAGTATCGGGAAAACCACAGTAGTTCCCGAACATCCACACACAAACACACACCCACAGATAGCATTCGAGTCCTCCAAGACGCTGGCTTCGATGGTGATGCCCATTCAGCGCTAAATGGTGATGGATTGTTGGTGTATGCTCGAGCTTAATGACTCAATAAATTGCTTCATTTGTTGCCGGCAAATGAGATGTGATGAAATTTGTTAAGCGTCACCGCGAGCGCGCGATTTAAATGAAAAGGATCGAATTTGATTTGCAAATCGGTGGCGCCGGGGAAAAGTTAGTTCCACTTTCGGGGAGCGGGAGTTTGAGATGATTTTGATCGACTGGCTGATTGGGCGGGCACCACACCACAGGCCGTGTCGATTAGGGGCCGGTCGGTTAGTGATGGCCTGTTGGGTTTTGAGAAAACTGACAAGCATGCCGCGGGTGGCTAAGATAAACAAATCAAAAGCAAACTCCCGCCAAAGTAAACTGTGGGCGAGAATGTGGTCGCTCGGTTTGATTTTGGATGTGTTCAAATAGGGCGAGGATTTGCATGATTGAAGGCCGAAGCTAGATTGGTAGTGAATGAGATTGATGTTTTAAGTTCTATGGATTTTAGTAAATTCTTCGAGATTTTCAATGAAGCTGCAGTTTGGATACATGATGATATATATTTAAGAGAGTGTTACACTTATTGTTAGGTTCCGACCTAACGAGCGCGATAAAATAATTGAGCTAAAGAAATTAATAGGGACGCTTACTGGAGCGGACCAAAAATTTTGTGTTTTATTGCTCTAAGATTGATCGCGACTGCCCGTTTTGACCCAACTCACTGTATTTATAAATTTCTAACCTGAGCCGATGACCGACCTCAGGGGTCATCGAACAGCCGACCCGTCAGCTGACGAAGTTCCCTTTTCTAATGGCGATATTAGGCGATCGGGCTATCCTTTCTGAGCCGATCTGACAACTGGCGTTAGAACCGTTACTATTTCTAACACTTATAGAACTTGATTATATTTTAAGTAAGTTTACTATTTGTGATACTCATTTTCGTATAATTCAAGATATAAACTTACGACATTTATCACTTAGTTTTCATTTACAATTATAGTACTATTTGGAATCAATTTTTTTTGTTTTTGTTTTTAGCTTTAAATATTATTTTTTCAATTTTCCTTGTCACATGAAGAAAGAATGAAATTTTTAAAATAGAGAAGGAAAACCTTTGCTTCCACATTTTATGACAAAAAATAAAAACTGTTCTTTTGTTAAAGTTTCGCGAGATAACACATTCATTTATGGCACGATTTTTATGACAGAGTTTTTGGGATCTTCACGTAGCGGTTTCACCTAGGAAGTATTAATTCGAAGTTGTTTTGCCTTAGGGCACGGAAGCGTTAACACGGACTTTCACGTAGTCATCAAAGAAAAAAGAGAGCCCATTTGAGATAGTGTGAAATGTGTAAGAAATAACAACAATTTACTATATTTTTGTGATGTTACAAATCTATCAATGCGTATGTACCCAATTATGAAATATTGTTTTCCTTTGCGAATGTACCTAATTATGAAATATATTTGGAGTTTCGAGTGACAAATCTCAATCTTTGCTTAGCGATTTATACTTATTAATTATTTATTTTATTACTTTACTTCAGCGTTGTACGAAACAAGCAAAAAACATGATCGGTAACGTGAAAAGCACCTACAGAACCTTTCATAAGGCGTCCATAAGTCGATGCAAAATTCAATGAACGAATTGATTCCAGGCCAATTTCTGTGCCCCATTGACCAATAATTCCAAGCGCACTTCGTGCGCCAACCTAATAATAGCAAGCTGACATAAACGCATTATGATGCAATTTGGTTCACCATTTGCGATCCATTTCGTGCGTTCCCTGGCCAAAAGGCAGACGTGCGTGCTTCTTTCTTTCCCTCCCTGTATACCCGAAGTGCGGGTCTACCTCTCTCTTACTCTCTGTGGATCGGAGTTGCAAACTGTGCATTAATATCCCGTCCGTGAAAGAATGGCGCTGGCGTCGGTTTAGCAATTGTATCATGATCGTGAAAATATCCGAAGTATGTTATCGATGGTACCGTGTGCCGAAACCCGTGGGCACAGCGCGCAGACAGCGCGGCCATGATGATGATGATGATGTGAAACCGGACACTGGCCAGGCATGGGCGAATGTATGGTGCGAGAAGCGAAAAGAACCCCCGAGTGAAGCAGGGAGGTTCTCGATCGCTAATAGATTGCTTTTCCAATTTGTGCAAATATTTGCAGAACGTGCCGATATCAGAAGACAGTTAAACGCCAGCACGCAAAAACCCGCACGCTACTTGCGCGGGAAAAACTAGAGTGATTCTATTTTTATAACCTTCCACCACCAACTCCACCACCAGGAGGGTGGCCGGGAGGGCACTACTGATGGACATGGAGCAGTGGGCTTTTTTTCTTCCACGAATATTGTTTTCCTTTTTCCCTGCGAGCCGCGCAATCGAGCACTTGGACCGTTCTTGGATTTGGCCCAATTCTTCATCCTTTCGCGAGCATCCAACCAGAATCGTCGGTGGTCGAGTGGTTACCGTAACCTAGCGGGCCCATTTCCCAAACCATCCCCTGGTGGACTATTATTTATTATTCGACCATCACCACCGACTATTGGGATTTTGTTGATTGTTCTGTTTTGGTTCCAGCTGCAAACGATTCCATTCACGGTGGCACGTTCCGGCGATCGGAAAAACAAATGAAAAATTAATGAACACCGAGACGAACGTCAGGCCGCTCGGTTGTGCGAGGGTTAGCTATATTAGCAAATGGACCAACTGTTGCGTGTTGGAATGTTCTGGAGATTTTCGCGCTTATTGCGCCTCGAAACACTTAGCATTGGGATGCAAAATACGATATTTTAAAAGGACAAAGTTTTACATATCCGGAAACATTTCTTCGCATTCCCATCCAATTGTTCGATGAATTGTTCAAGGAATTTCCTTTCCTGTATTGGCAGGACGGTGTCAAGTACTAATTACGACAAGTCCCAGCGACGGCATGATTTGTTTCCAAGAAGGAATGAATAGAAAACAGTCCGTTCGCGGAAGCGATAGAATGTTCAGCATCGCACTGTTATCGCCGGCGAGGAAGAAACTGCTTTAATTAGATAAACAATTTAAAATGCAAATATAATTTACCGTCTGAATTAATTCCGTTGTTGTTGATTTTAAACGAACGATTCGAGCGTGTATGCCGACAGCTTCGAAACGCAAAACAACAACGGCGGCACAATGAATGGGAAGGATGTGAGACCCCGGGAAGGTTGTAAAGTTCAACCAGCAAGGAATTGTTGGGGATTAGTCCCGGAAAGAAAATGGCATTGCAAAGATTTGGTCCTTTTATTGCCAAAGCATTGATGATGTTTGCATCCCGTTGGTGGAGGTTTGATTGTATGCTTGTAAAATTTTGCTCAGCAATTCAATTTAATTTAATGATACACGATTTGCAATCCCAGGGAAACGGTGTCCTTTCTCGGTTTCCCATTTATGGTTGGGGTCAATTGAGTAAAATTGAATTAAATATTTTATCACTC
Source organism: Anopheles sinensis (assembly GCA_000441895.2). Classification (NCBI taxonomy): domain Eukaryota; kingdom Metazoa; phylum Arthropoda; class Insecta; order Diptera; family Culicidae; genus Anopheles; species Anopheles sinensis. Next base: position 1,556,994 of record KE525340.1, on the reverse strand, counting down.
ACGAAGAGCCATTTCTCTCGTTGCAGGTATGCATCACTTGTAGAAACATCTTTGCAGAAAGCGATCCACTTCTGATAAGTATAACAATAGTTTCATAAAACAAACATTTTGCGGATTTTTACAGATTATAAAACCATCACTGACATGTTCTTTGTGTCGTAAAGATGCTTGCAACATTGCTTCACATCAAAAAGCATTCTTCCGTTTGCAGGACCTTTATTTTCCCGTAATGGCCAGAACGAACCAGAATGTGGAAAACCAAAGTGCTTCCGCGAAAACTTCACAGTGGTTTGCTCAATGCTATGCAGCTTGATCTTACGTTGTCTTGGAAAAATGCTTTGATTTCGTGTCATTCCATTTTCAAAAGGTTTCTATCCGATTCTTTCTCCGAAGCATCGCACCAGCGTTGTAAACAGGCAATGTGTAGTGGTGCAGTTTTAGGTGGAAAAATAACATTCTTTCCACACGATGTGCTCCAGTTTGTTCCCGCCCTGCTGTTTTATTTGTTTTTCTTTTCTCTTAGCTGTAAGAATACAAGCACTGCAGCTACCTTAAATTCGTAAGGCCTTGTTTTCCATCTGATATAACTATGGTCGTTTGACTTTTGAAAGGACTAATGCTATGTTGACATAGCAGAGAAAAAAAAAACTAACTCAAATAAAATAGCTTATATTATGCAGAAAGGATTTCCTCGTTACAGAAAGGTTTCGATTAAAGCTCACAAATTCACATTGAAAACAAATCCCGTTCCTGAAAAGTGAATCGGGCTGAATCCAACCCCTCTGGCTTCTTTGAGGGTTAGTTGAACAGATTAAGTTATTTTTTATGCAACTGATTGATTTGATTTTGCTAAATCCTCAAAAAAATAAATAAATAAATAAAATCAAGTTTAATGTTTATAAAAATAGACTTGGTTGTTCAAACCGAAAATATCAACTTGCTGATAGGGAAACAGGTACATAAATAGAACATCTAATTTTAGAATTAGTCTATGTTCTTATTTAGTATAGTTTTGAAACACCAAAAATGCTAACTATCGTACACCCAGTTTTTATCCGACCATTTTTCTTCGTACGAACAGATTTGTATTTTTGGTCTTCCTCGGAAGTTCATTACTAAATGCAGGTTTTCATTGCCGGGCAACAGGGCGGCGGGCGTAATTTTCCCAATCAAACCAAAGTTGCCAACCGAACGTCATTCCATACGTCTCCCATCGTTCGGGTTGGACCAAAAACACGAAACTGGAAAAGCAATAGCTGCTGATGAACGGTTTTAGAAGCCCTACCGGTGCGAGCATCAACGCTGACACCGAACCCGGTTCAACTTCAAACAACGGCGGCGCCCATGGAAACGCACATTTTCCTAGGCGACGACTGCGAATTGCAGGAATTCTGCGGTTCTGCCAACCGCATGGCGCTCGAACGACCTCAGATTGACAATAACAGCATCGGCCGGATTGAGTCCTCCAAGGGACGGAATGATGTAAGGCAACGACACCAGAGTTGGATGAATACATTTTCCTCCACACAAACGGCATCGGGCGCGGATGGGGGAGTGATTTTCGTGGGGACGGGGCCCGTTGGACCATACGATTGACGAAACCATTCAATCACACAGATTGTTTGTTTAATAAATTGAAAATTGATTTTCACCTCGGTGTGAGTTGTTTACCGGTTTGGCAGAAACACGCTTTTACGGGCCAGAGCGTCCGGAAGGGAAGGACGGATGGTGCTGGAATTAAGCTACCACTCGGTCACAAAACAACGGCACAACCGGCACGTAATCATTCATCCGCAAATCCACAAAACCCGGGAACCGAAAAACTCCCGGGACTCAATTTCCGGACAAACGAGCGCAGTTGCATTTTGCCTAGCATCGCGTCGTTGTAATTTCGGTTCTGGTCTTTTATTTTCAGATTGCTTTTTGTTTGTGGTTACACGCTTACCGTTGTGAATGAGGTGAGAAAACTCTCCCCTCCCCACTGTGGGTGGCAGAACTGGGCTCCCGTTGATCCTACGGGTTTACCGCCCGAGTGAAATCGGAAAACAACAACGCGCGAGGGCGCATCCAACATGCGCTTGATCTTTGGCACCGTTTTCCTGCAACCGATAGGGCTGGTTTTATATTTACCCAAGGCATCAACACAAAACTCTGTGGGGAACGGTTGAACTACCTGGCTCTTGGCCACCGCTTTTCTACCATCTATCATTGTCCTAATCTAGCCAGACGGAAGGGGTCCGGCCGGCAAGGTGTGACAAGCAGGAGCGATACTGCCATTCCTCCGGTGGAGTTGACCATCCCGTTAATCCTGCCCAACGTTATACATATTTATTATCCACAGGAAGGGTTTTTTTCCCTCCGTTCTTGCCATCCAGCATCACCATCATGCCGGACTCTTTTCAATGGTATCTCCAATTTCTCGCAGCAGGTGAAAGCGGTTGTTGCATGCTGTTGGGACGTGGACGGGTGACGTGAGCCGTATTCAAGAAAATGTATGAAATATGTTCGTATGCTGCACTCGAGTGCGGTATTACGGCGAAATAAATGGATGCAACTGAGTAAATCCGGTGTTTTGAAACGTCGTTTGAATGTTAAATTATTTCGACGAGCTAAAGAACCGGCGGTTGGTTGTGTCATCGAGCAGAAGGTATATTCAGTTGAGACGGTTACAACAGCCATAGCTAGGAAAATTGTTAAAAAATTTATGGGACAAATGTATCAAATAAGAGTTAAAGTTTTTCTTTTTGCAATTTAATGATTTTTTCCTAGATAACGGTCCTTTATTGCGTAAAGTCAATCTTATTTAATTTCGTTTATTTGCATTTTAAAACTGATTTACCCAAAAAAAACTTCCCGAACTCTAAAGATAACATAAAAATCTTTACCGACAACCATCGCGGGCGGAACATGAAAAAGGTTTTTAACAGAAAACTGATTTCGCCTCATCCAAGATGTTCTAAATTGATTTAAGAAACAGCAAAAAGTCCCCCCTGCCCGGACTCAGTGTTCATGGTGAGCAATTTCGCGTTGCCCTTCTCCCGTTGACTCTTTTGGTTTTCCGGATGGCGTCCACATCGCCTTGCCCCATCGATTCCGGTGCCACAGAATATGGAAGCAACGCGAAATGCGTTGAAAAAACCGTTCCGAAGGATAGCGCTGGAATTGAAATTTTATTAGCCATTATCCTTGGCCAGGGAAGAGATTGATGAATGAATGTTTGCCGAGCAGGAGGGTGTGCAGTGGTCGGGAAAGGGTGGGAGAGAGGGATGGAAAAAGTCATGCCCAGGAAAAAAGCAGGCAAACTGCGATTCGAAAATATGGAGTTATTGATGAAACACGGGATGAAACAAAAGCAAACCGGGGACAGTTCGGGGAAAGCTCGTATCCGGTGTCAGGAAAGCGCAATAAATGAAATTGATGATAAAACATACTTTTATGGAATTCTGACGTAACCTGTAAGTGAATTAGAGCGATATTAAATCAAAAAACCTACATACTTTCTTCTCCTGTGCCTCTTTTTTGATGATGAGAAAAGCAAGGGCGCAGATTGGAACGCACATAAATCACACGTCACGTTAACGTATCTGTTAAACAAACCGACTTCTCATTTCTTATTTTCAATTTAGTTGATTTCTGTTTCAATATGAGTGAGTGTAGCATGATATGTTATGTATTATTGCATTAAAATGGCTCTAAATTTTCAAAGTGCTGGTATCTGTAATTGTTAAATTAGTTAATGATTATTTCTTTTTTAAAGCAACCCAACTCAATTGCTTTAACTCAAGCACCTGTACAAAACAAAACAAGAAAATCCTCCCAATAGCTCCACCTTTTGATGCTTGAAGGTGCCAGCTGTTGAGGGGTATCAAAAGTGTTTTATCACCGGACGCATAAATATTCATGCTTCGTCACTTCGGGGTGAGCGCGCAGGTTGAAGCTGCACCAGGATTTATAGAGGCTTCATTAATAATTGCAATTGCAAATGACTGCATATCCAACCGCACCTCCAACCGATAAACTGAATAAAAGGACGAAGTGCTCTGCCTTCTTGCTCGGTTGTAATTTCTTTTTCTTTTATTTGTTTACTTCTTTCGCAACACTCTTTTGCGGCTCCATTTTACGAGGCAAAATGATACAATGTGTATTAGTAGCAAAGTATATTGTGTGCGATATGATATTATGTTTCCGTAGATTGTTATTAAAAACTATTTTTATTATAAAGAATGCGGATTGATTTCCATCACTTGATAGGCGGCCAGTAATTTTAAGTAAATTGGTTTTCACTGATGTTGTTAATTATTATTACACTAATTATAGATAATAAAAGATAAAAAATGTGTGTGTTCTACAAAAATGACCTTTAATTTCACAATATTTCACGCTGCACATAAACAAGGGTTAAAACAGTATTTTCACTCCAATTCCTGATTTTTTGTTTCCTTTGGGTAACATTTTATTCGGCTTTAATTTCGCAAGAACAATGACCGAATAATTTTGTGCACGAGCGAAGGCAAAATTCAAATTTTCCATTACATTGTCCATTGTCCCATTCGGTCGCCAGTGGATCCGTTGACTTTCATTCTCCAGTCGTATCGATTGGCAGACAAAAAAGGAAATATGGTGACATCTGAACCGAACGGGATGAGCATCGGATTCGAGTCCTGTCACCGAGCTGTGCTGTCGCTGTTATCTATTTTTCATGCCTTGTTCGAAACCTCAGAGCGAACCAAATTAGCACACAGACCCACACACTCGCACCCAAAACCATTTGCATTGCCGTCCGTCTGGCTAGGCATGCATTAGGAATTCGGAATGCTCGAACCGGTGGACGAATGCGAGCGAACGAAAGTGGAAATGAATATTTAATTAACCCGGTTCGGCTCGATAGTTCGTTAGCCTTCGCTGCGTGGCTGGATGTTGGAAAATTTATTCAATGCTGATTTACGACATGTGTTGCACATAATTGAAGCTGATTGGACGCTTAATTACTGGACGATATTTGCGATGCGCTTATGATACCGAGTCAATCAACTGATAAGTCCGGCGTGACACGCACTCGCACACACGAGTTTCCCAGCGGAGAAAAGTCAATGCGCTACGATTGGTTGTTGATGCGTTTTCGTGTGTGATTTAGTTGGGGATCGTTAATCCGGACGAAACTTTGACTCTGTGTCCGTTTAGCACGATTTTCCACCCTTTCAGCTGTAAAGTTTTCCCCCGAGAGCATTTGTTCCGCAATGGGTTCCAAAAATGCGGATCTCGCCAATTTCAGCAACTAATTTCAAACGTCATGGAAACTAGCAACCCTTTACTTCACTAGTCCACGAGCAGACACATCGAGGAACACCAGGGCATTCCACCGTTGGAGTTCACATTCCTAAGACGCATGGCCATTGGGAGAATGCCAAAATAGCGAGCGCTTGTCCGTGACGGAGCCATCGAATTAGTGCCGATGTTTCGGTCGGTATGTGCTGGATTCGTCTCCGAACCGGCAGCAACTCCTTCCGGCCACTTCCAATGTCAACACCGTTGATCCTCTCCAACGCTCGTTCATCGTTCGTTCACCCAAGAGGGCGAGTGCTGGCCATCATTTGCTTTAGCTTTAGCTAATAGCTTCGCTTTTTGGAGCCCCGTGGTGCTCCGTGGAGTGCGAGTTTGGGTTTCTGGGGGCCAACGGACGGCTCTGTTGGATAAATAAAAATTTCATTAAATTGGTTGGATCTAATTCGATAATTTCCGAATGCAATATCGGCCCCATTTGAGATGAGATGGTGCGTCCGATGGGGTGAAGGTGGTCTAGTTTGCTACGGTCCGCCGTATGGACCTGTGTCGGTACTTTTCCGACCGACAGTGGAGTGTTCTATTGTTGGAAAATACTTTTCACAAAACAGAGAAGAATGGCATTGTCATTTGATTATTTCTTAATTTTCAACACTAGTTTGTGGTAGAACATTATTCTATATCCATTTTGGTATGTTGTTTAAGGGTGAATATTAGAAAAACATTTTTGTTTTCCAAATAGCAAATTTAACTAAGTAACGGACCTTTCCTCCTTTGTTATACTTTAACACTAACATAAAACTTTCTGCCACTAGACACCAATTGACATTTTCATTTTTATTTCCTCATCTCTTCGAACACCTTAAATGATGAAGTGATCTCTCGATCTTTGAGAAACTTTTTCCCGGCTCAATAGTTCAACCCAACCTGGGCCGGGCGGAAATCAGACAGCACACTCTAGGGAGATACCGTACATGCCCCGAAACTAAGCTGTATGTAAAGGCAAACCGGGCTACCACCTTTCAGCCGGATGTTTATTTATCCGCTTTTCCTGTTTACTTGGCTCCGGCCGGATGGAAACGATCGGCTGCCATGCCGTGTCGTGCAAGTGCGGAAAAGGACACACAAGCACAAACACATACACATACTCACACACCCTTCGTCCACCTACGTGGGCAAATAAATACGCTTCATGGTGGAAGATGTAGAGAAACTGGAGCAGATAGAGCGAAAGAGATTGTTGGCGAACGTTGGTGGATCCTTGCGGGTTAATGGTGGCGCTGGGTATTCGCGTCTGTTCTGGTGGCATTTTTCGCCCAAGGGTGACGACTTATTGGCAGCGGGTTGAATGATGGAGCGTACGGGAGCTCGAGATACCGCACAGAAACACACACCAGGTCTGATTGTGATGGCCGCAGTGATGGAATGGCCACCGGAGAGAGTACACCCGATTGGCGATCCAGCGCCGACATTATCGATTGTCACCGGCAAACCGTTCTCCGAACCTCGAGACGGAGCTGCTACTCCGCTCCTGGCCGCGAATTGTCGGACTGCCGGCGACTGGCAGGAAGCCAATAAGCATATTAAAACTTCTTAAGACGCACCACCCGTGGGGGGGTATCGGAAACGCTCGAGAACTTAGTGCCGAACTTTGCTTCGTCATCGGGAAATCTGTGCGTTGTTTGCTCCCGACTCTCCGCACTTGCCCGCACCGCAATGAGTGCAGCATGGCGTTGGCGTTCGGTTGTGCTTGGGTTGTTTTCCGTTTTATGAGCAGCAAATAAAATTAATGATCGCTGCTAGATGCGGGAAAGTTCGATTCCGATTCGGCATTCCGGCGGACGAGCTAGCCGCCGGACCCGGGACTCGGGTTTTCGGCGGCGCAGGACGTTGATGTCAACGTCCGGAATTGTTTTTATACTTAAGAATACAGACAAAAACTTCTGTGTTACCACATGCACACAATGAAAATAGTGTCATCCCGAGTGAAATTGCTACAATGCAACTAAAATTGCTCGGTCAGTAGATTTCACAGACATTCGAGTAACCGTTTTTCCGCTTTTGTTCGTTCAAAAATGTGGAGATCAAGCTCTAGCTTAATTATATTCAAAATACCTACAAATGTTCAAATTAGTGTTATTCTGCCCAAAATACGTAAAATATCAATACTGATAAATTCTGATCATCAAACGAATCATCTTTAATTTTCTCTGTTATATTATGGTTTTAAGAAGTCTGGAAAGGCCAATGAAATTTCCTTTTCACGTACTTTCTCATTGACATATTATCGGCTGTTGTTGAATGCTGATTATTAGTTTTATTGTTATCATGCAGATGTTAAACGCAGTATCGATTTTTTTTGTGCTTCAAATACACTCAGTCCAGTTTCTATAGAGCCACTTATTGGTTCAAGTTCCATAAACCGGCTCTTGGACTGGCCAGCTCATTCATTGGCATGCAGAAATCTAATGCGATGCGTATCTTAAATAAGTTAAGAAATGTTGGTTCTGATGTCTAGGAAAATATTGACGAAACTACAGCTCATAATGTTATTAGAACCATCCCAAACCGAATAATTCTAACTACAGATGCAAAGAGAAGGTAACTTATTTCTTAAATGTTTTAATGTAAAGAGAAATAGTTAATAAACCCAGTTATAAGAAGCAGAATCTGATAAAATCTCAAGAGGCTCTATAGAAACTGGTTCGAAGTTTTTATGCAATATTAATTAAATTAATTTATTTTTATGGATATGCCTGTCATATCTACTAAACGCTGTTTAAAATGAACCACTTTATTTTCTTTTTATTAGTAAGACCGATAACCAACCAAGAGTGGTTCTGTAGAAACTGGACGCAATTTAACTTTAATTGAAAATGATCGACTACGACAAGAATTTATTAACAATTTTAATATTTAATTCCTGCGTTGCATTTGATATTTAGAAATTTTCACAGACTGTTTTGCAATTTATGATCAGGAAATTATGTTATGTTAAATTCTCAGTAGACATATCATTTGAACTGGCCTTCCGATAAATTAGTCAATGGTTGAATCTCGGAAGATGTTATGCATCTTTTCCACCATATTTCTAGCACAAAACCTCAATCAACTCCCACACCCACCCACTAGACAATACAACATTGCAACACTTCAACCCCCGGGTTGATTGACATTCTGGTGGCATGGCATCGTAACTCACTGGCCTAGACGATGAATCTTTCATGGCTTCAACTGCTAACGTACTCAGGATGCAAATTTCCGATCCTTCAGTCCTCGCTTCATTTCGTGCAGCTGGCTTGAGGGCACGTCCTCAACCGCAACGACCGCAGCAGAACGAATATGTTGCGTTCAGGTTGTTCAGTGTAAAAATGCTAATGACACACCCACACTCACGTGCGGTCTTGGGGGTTTCTTGGATGCTCGAGCGGAACCGAAGGCTTGCGAAAGCCACTGCCACGGTTGATTGACAACTTTTCGCCCTCCAGGTGGCCAATGTTCCGCTCCATCTGCCACTGCACGATGTTGCTGCAGAAAAGTGTACCTATGTGTATGTGGTTGGAGAATAAATCAAAAAATCAACAATTGGTTGAAAATTGATCTCTGTTTCTCGGGGAGGACCGACATGACGGACAGAGTGCTAGCAAAGCCACCAACTAGGAGCCAGTTGTGATCGGTGCCAAGGTAATACCACAGACAATTTACCACGACAACTTTGCCATCGGAAAACTTTGTCGTCCTGCATGGACCGGCATGAATGCCTTTGCACCATCATTTTTGGGCCGAATCGTTGTGGTTTGCTGGCGTTCCAATCGCTGAACGGCTCGATGCTGAGACATTACGAATCGGTTGCCATGGGTGCTTCCGGCTTACGATATTGGAACGAAGTGGTACTTTCCTATTGGGTGAAGCGGAGTTCGAATTTCCCGATTATTTCAGAAATTGTGATTCCGCTCACATTCTCGACCACTTTCCGAAATTCCGATCGGCTTTTCTTTTCACGGTATATTTCTCTCGAACACGAACGTCCACTGACGAGTCCTTGTGTGATTTTGCAGCCTAGGCGAGCCCCTGCAAAAGGTTCTGAGGTAAGGAATTTATGAAGCTATCTTTTCCAGATCTAAACTCTGGCAAAAGTTCTAGAGCGATATTTTGGTGAGATGAATTCGAGCGGTTCACCATGGCGTTGCTGCGGTACAGTGCAGGCATGCTACGAAAATGATATTGATTATTATCACACTCTGATGATCGCCTGACGCCAGGCCCGGCATCAGTCTTGCCACGCGTAGGACGAGAAGTTTCCCAACTCCGACGGGAATCATAACAGAAAGTGCCCCCGGCGTTCACATGGTACACGTCGGAGCACCAGCTCGTCGTATGAAAACCCCAAACCAGTGTCACTCTCGTTACGGAAACGGTGACCGCGACAACTGATGATGACCATCTCCACCGTGACCAATGGTTGGGCGAGGGACTACGTCGATGTTACTACATCTTTGTCACAAAAGTTCCCTCCGTATGGCGCGCGAAGAGCCGACGAGATTCGTCGTACATAAAAGGTACGGGTGTCATTTTCACCCACTTGCGTGATGCACGAGCCTCGCAGGATGGACAGAGATGAGTTTTCACAAGTGGACGAAAAGCACGTGAGGGAAAGAGATGCATCGAGGCATTGGAGCTTGGAGGGAAAATAGACTGAAAACGGATGCTAAACCACACAACATTTCATCCGGGTGCAGCGAGTGCTGCGTTTGAGGTGACGATACTCATGCGGTAACAGTGTATGGCTATCATGCTGAGTCTTATGGATGCGATAGGCTCTGCCTAGCGATAGGCGAGATAGGTTTTATTCTCAAACCACGTGTTCACATCACTTCCAAAGCTGACAGTGGGATAAAGTGAACAAACATTGTCTCTTTATGGTATAATCACTATATTTCAAGAAAGTAACATATTTTCCAAAAGTTGATTTTTTCAATCATATCGTAAATTAAGGCAGGTGCAGATTCATTATTATTATCAAACATGACTAAATTCTAAACTTAGTATCAATTTTTGCAATGGTAAATTAATTTATGTTCCATCCAATATCGTTATCCTTATATGAGGAAAAATCTTCGATCCAATTTCTTTCAATTTGATGATAATCTCACAAAACATATTAAGGTTTATTCCATTGGTGTTTCTGGAAATCTGTTATCTAAAGTAAATAACATTTAAATGTTCTTATAAGCGACTTATTCTGAAATTAATGGCATTGCGGAATTACGTGCTTAAATTAGCTTTTTGTTAAGAATCGCAAAATGTTATGTCCAAAATTTGGTTGGTGTTTATGTAACAGAAATCAACTTGCGTGCAAAATTATATAATCCAGTATATATTCTGGTAAATTTTCTGCAATAATAAATTATTGTCGGCATGTAATTTATTCTAAATAAGATCATTAGGCAGATGTGTAGATGATATCAAAACACCTTCATAAATATCATTTTACCACTATTACTATGGTAGCACTATTACCCATGATGCTCCATGAAGGATCACCACAGTGAAAATCATAATATGCCAATGATCTAATTCGTCACTGCCACGAACGACGACTGCGACGACGACGCCTCTTGTGTCTGGGACACTGTGCTGACTTCTATTCCGAGCCGCAAGACCTTGACAACCTCGTCACGCATCGCTGCAATGACAAGTCACACGTACACAATGTATTCCGTACGCATATGTTTCCCGGCCGCCCGTTCCGTGCCCTCCCTCACCCCAATGGGCTTGTAATTGCACCCGGGTTTCGTGTTTCACACCGTTGTTTGACATGCCTCCCATCCCGTCTGCATCGGTATGAAACCTCAAACCGTCGGACCGGCTGCTCCCCCCGATCCGGCTGCGTGACGGTCGTGGTGACTGCGTTTGCTACATTTCGGCCCCAGCCTGGCCCTAGAAGTAGATGAATTCAATTTCCCACCTCTGAGCTTCACCGTTCCAAACCCCGAGAGCATCGAGATGCAGCGGCTTGCAGTTGAAGGGTTGGAAAAGAATCTGCAAAGAAACGGATTCGGGTGGCAGAAGAGAGTTTCCCCATTGTCATCCCCCGCCGTCACCCACGCCGGTGATGACAAGCTGCGCCCATCGCGATGCTCTCATCTGCAGCCACCATCAAGGCATGTGTGTAATGGCAAGGTGCAGCCGGTGAAAGGACTCACTCCACGGAAAGATGCTAGATTATGCTGCCGACGCACCCGAAGGCGCGTACTTATTCGGCGTTTAGTGCGGGCGAAAGTTGAACCGTCTTTTGTCGCACCTGCGATGGGGTTGCGCTGTCGTGATTTTCGGCACCATAAGTGAACCCGCGGAGGGTCGTTAGAGTAATCAGTCCCTGTTGGGTTGTAATCGCAAGGCAGGTGCTCGAAGCGGGTGTCACGTGCCACTTTGTGATTTTGAACAATATTAAAAGCAAGGATACGCCCCGGGGCATGGAAGCTTTTGAAATTTGCTTTGGAGTATGCGATAGTATATGCCAACAGTGTAAAGTTATGATTCCTGCGAGGTTTTGTTCAATACAACGTTTTATAAGCAATATTTTTCAACCATTCCATTGAAATCCAACTCTTTTATTTTCAAATCAAATCGTAAATTCGAAGCACTAGAAGACCACTTTCATAAAACACTGTTGTAGCTTTGATTTAATTGATAAGTTTTAATAACCTTTTTGTTTTTGCTTATTTTCAAATTATTGTTTTTAAACACTTTCGTGCAAAGTTTAATTAAAAAAAAAAAATTTCCTCAGAAACATTTGCCACACTTTCCACATTTGCAAAAGCAGACAATCAGTAAAATATAAAGAAATAATGCAAACAATCATTCTTCAAGCAATGTGCAATTTACTTTCCAGTGTCAAACCTGCCTTACTGGGGCATTTTCCACTTGTTTTCCCGACAATTAACTACCTCGTGCGCCTCGGAAAGGAAGAAGGTACCGCACGGGGTTGGGTGCCGGGGCGAAAGATAAAAAAGGCCAATTCGTCGTTTGTCATTAAAAACACCTTTTCCGGGCGCGACAGGGACGTTTCCCCACCCATCCCCTAACAGGCCTTCGGGCGGGCCCGGTTTTGCCGTTGCGCCAAAGACAAACAAAAATGGCGCCGCTTCAGGGGAACGGGCAGGGGAAAAGGAAAACAGCGAAACCCGCAGCCATCGAGCTCATTTGTCTTTCTGACTTGGAACTATTTTTCACTCGCGCGCAAAAGTTGTATAACTGACACACAATATATATGCGACAGACAATGAGACGACATTACCGGGCGACCTCCGCGCAGACCGACCGACCGCCCGCACCTACCCAGCGCATCGGGAAATTGGAGCGGGAAAATGAGATTGTGTGTGTGTGTGTGTGTTTTCTTCCAGTTGTTCGCTGGCATAAGCAAAGCCAAACGTAAAGTGGAAACGGCTACGGGAAACCTTTCTTCTTATGTAACCGAAAGCTCACCCTGACCAACGTAAGGACGCTTCTTCAAAAAACGAATCTTTAACGCATCCCACACCGGGTGAATCTTTTTTCCCGCCTGTCTGTTTTCCCCTTCCTCTGTCCTCTCCACATTTTGCGGAAAAGTGTGGCGCGCTCACACTTTATTATGTGACATTTATTACCACCAACTTCTACAATTTGTACTTTTATAATGTGCCACCTTGGTGCATAAATCATCATCCCTCGGCAAATTTGTTTAGCTGTTCGGTTGGCTCTTCTGTTTGGGATGCTTTCGTCCCAGTCAATTTGGAAGTGCGCGGAAAATGAGATAAACAAACGGAAAATAAAATGGGAGAAGCGTAAACGGAAGAGAGCGGTGCGCACAAATGGGGGATATATTTCGAATGACAAAGGTAGAATGGAAAATAACTAATGTAAGTTGAAGTGAAGGCTTTGGTTAACTTTTATTTTCTTTATGTTGAGGCAATATATTGGATTTGACGGAATAATTTTTGAACCAAGATAAAACATGTTCAATAATTTGCCCTTTGAAAAATATAATTCATTAAATATGACATAAAAACGACTTGTCTTTACGAAATGCTCTCATGGAAAGCCGTTGAAGAATTTTCCGATGAAGAAAATATAGTTTCAAATGCATCTTGACAACACCACTTCAATTTCTGCTTAGGCTGGAACTATTTTTGCGACTTCTATGAACCGGTAGCAACGAGATGCCGTACTTTATTATTAACAAGGTGAATTTCTTTCACTTTTCGCTCACCTTCGCGTCCAACTTTGAACCGACCCAAGCTTAACCGTGTACCAATTCTGGAGCAAAAGCAATTTACAACATTTCGCTTGATCAAAAGCGTAGCCAGGTCCTACGAAGCTCATTTTGAAACGACAGTCAAGTGCATACCAAAGAGAGTACGTTCGTGGAAGATAAAAAGCCCCGGTAGATGCATTTCTAAGTAGTTTCACTTTTCCGTATGCGACGGTTTCTTCCAGGTCGCTAAAAGGAGTGGTGGTGGCTGAAAGGCAAGGGTTTGGCAGCCAAAACTGAAGAAGTTTCCAAATTCAATTTACAAATAGTGCAGTTTCCGTGCGCTTTCCTTTCCGGGTCGAAGTGAGGCAGGACAACTCGCGAAGACGGAGTTGGATTCGTTATGAAGCGTTTACGGTGTGGCCTATCGTCTCCGGAAAGCTAGCAACTTTAGAAGCTGACCTCCCGGAAACCAAGAACACCAGTGTAGGCGCATAAATTGCGCATTGATTTTCATTGCGTCCGCAAAAAGGGCTTCCGGTTGCCACCTTTTGGCGTAACCAAACGACGCATCGGTCAACCGCGTACAACATATCTTTCTGCAAAACTTCGGGCAAAAGTTTCCCCTTTCTAGAAGCGGAACCGGTTCCGTGTGCATGTCAACATGTTGTGTCTTAGTTAGTGAAGCCAGTTCAGGGTGGTTCCTGTCGGGAGAAATTCGATGTGCGTATGTGGCGGGGATGTGTATTCGAGCGCGTCTAAATGAAGAGTGAACGGACGGAAAGTGCCGATTGGGGTCGATTTTCTCTGCGTGCAGGGGGCAAAGGGTGTGGAAAACTAGATCGCACCAGCGCACCGGAAGTGAGAATATATTGAAATTTATTGCTCTTTCCTAGTTTTCCTGCCACAAAATTTATCTCGAAAATCAATTAGTTTTGATTAGTATAAATTGCAATGCATTTATATTTATCAGATTGCTTTTGCCGCTTGACGGAGTCCCGGCTCCCGCTCACGGTATTGCAATTTCTCCTCGCCTGATTTAACGGAAAAACAACTTCATTCAAAGCGTTGCGGAAACTGTATCGAGCGCCTCGGTTGCATACTGAGTTTTCCACCGGTGTCCCTTAGCCCCACGTGCCTTGCCTATTCCTTCGCTGAACTGAAACTGATGACACAAACTTAATAATCTTTGTTCCATAGGATGGGATGAGGTTTTCCGTCCTACACCCGGGAAACTGATGGTCGGTCGGACGGTTGGTGATCCAATATCGCACGGTTCCGTTCATTCCAATCAACCGCCAATACCTGGGAGGCAACACTGGCCACCGAAGTTGACTGCGTGCCGCATGTTTTCCGTTCGGGAAAACACTCGAAACCTGTACACCGTTCCGGCCAATTCAAGAGGATCTACGATGGCGCTTGTCGACGGCGTGTGCAATTAAAAGGTGGCGAGGAAGCGAATAATAAATCAGGCCGCTCATTTTTCAGCTCGCTGAAGCTGTGGAAAATCACCATCGATACCGTGTGCGTGCGCTTGTTTTGATGATGTTTTTGTCATATCTCGCTTGATCTCGTTTCCATTGGTGACGCACGGGAACGCTTTGATGGAAAATTAAACATGCTATCGCATTCTGCGTGAAAGAACGATTCGTCATGCCTTTGTACACATTCTAATTGACAGCCGTACTCAAAGAAACTGGGAGGAAAATTTTTGGAGGAAATTTTATAAGTTACTTCCCGTTACGGTCGGTTTGCTGAAGCTGCGCCGTGGAAAAACTACTACGCTTCCCGAAGGGTAGGCTTTGCCTTTCGAAAAGTTCCACAACCAAAGAAGCGACACAAGTTTTGCGGTGGAAAAGTGCAGGGAAATGCGCAAGGTGGTACGGAGCTCGGTCGGAAGGAAAGTTTACAGTGTTTGAAATTACTTCACGCTCGGACCTAGTAATGGTAAGGATTGCAAAAAGCCTCCCCTACCTCCTGGCGCTGCGTGATTTTCAACAGATTCTGCTCGAAAAGTTACCATACCCACGCTTCTCCCCTCCGACCCTCGTTGGCCCATCGTTCCCCCATTCCACCACTTGTCACAGTTTGCTTCGTTGCCACAAATCGAAACGAGAAATGTAATTAAAAGTTTCCCATTACGATTCAAATATTTGATATACACTTTTTTCACTCCATTCACACACACAAACACACACATTGAGCAGTAGACAACTCCACATGCACAGTCCCCATTGAGGATTGGGCCGGCGATACACATCCGGCACGGCGTAACGGTTCGGCTGGCGGCGATTTGTCAGCAGCAAATTAGGACGTGGAAACTTGTGACGTTTGCTAAACTGAAAAACATAATTTGAACGGCGTCACCTAGCGGGCGAACTTCGGCCAGGCCCAACAGCAAGGACCACCCTTCCCATCCCTTCCCCCTCATTTGGAACGGTGGTGGTTTTGGGAAACGTTCGATCGTAATCGGTTTTTGATTGGTGAAATTTCCGAACCGCTTGTTCGTGACGGAATGCCGGGGAAAAGTTGGTAATCTAAATATTTCCGCTCGATCGAGGGGGAAAGAGGGAATCGTCAGCGTGGCTGCAAAAAGCGAAAAAGAGCAATACCAGTTGTTTTAAATATTAATCGTAAAAGTCAATGGCGTAGCGCGTGGAATGGACCGAGTTGGGGGATGGGTGGTGAGGCCGCGAAAACTTTAAATGAGATGCCTGTAAGTGGGAATAATGATAAGGGATTTTAATGGAACACTTTCACCCGGCAACGATTGATTGAAGGTATATGATTGGAATATTCATGTAGGTTGGACATGTTTTATGTAGAATGGGTTTTCGTTACCGTAAGAAGTGCACGCGTTTTATGTTTTATTTTAATAAATAAATCCAAATTTAACAAAATGGAAGTATTAGAGAAGTAAAGAAACGCAGCCTCAAACGATATTTTCATACAGAAGTGTATTAATAGAAGTAAAAGAAGCAATGAGACAAAAAGTTGCTTCTTTCGTTACTTTTGCACTTTATTAGATCTGCTTCTAAAATGTAATTTCCATGATCTACATCAATATCGTCCTAAGAAGTGTGATTTTGACATGAAAAGCATGGGAACTGTTGCATCGAATTCCTCGAACACAAAACCACTTCAACGTTTATTGAGTGGTGATTCAATTTCCAAACAATCAAAGATCCAAAATCTACCATCCAACGCAAACCCCAAAACACAGATACTCGAAACAACAGGTATCCGATCCGGGGAGTTCCCATTTCCATCAGCGCTTCGAACCTTCCGATTCCTGATGGATGTGTCAGATTTCAGCCTTCGAGTGGCGCATTAGCCTGTATCCTCCGTTCGGCCAAAGCAAGGAAGGCCGTAAGTGCCAACAAGTAACGATCTGCCCGGACAGGTACGACGGGCCCGCTATCAGCCGGTACGTCAATCAGAGGTTTATTTTCTAGTTTATTAAATTTTTGATTACGCCTCCTTCGTCCAACGCTGTAGCGCTTTTGCAACGAGACAAAACTGCCTCACTGTCGAATAAAATGGTGCGAATGGACCAGGGCAAATGGTGCGATGTGCCAGATTTTCGAACGCAAAAACATTTCCAACATCAGCGCGGCACGATGCAACACTTGGCCGTGCGCACTTGCTGGCCCTGGTTCGTGTTTGAGAAACAATAAAGCTCGTTTACCACGGGCTGGCTTGGTTCTCGGCACGGCAAATCAAACCTGCTTCCGGTGCGCGGTAACAGCGCGGATGTTTTGCTAACATCATTAGGTTCATTGTGATGGTTAGGGGAGGGGGAAAAAGACGGAGGTGGGTTGGGAAAGGACCACTTTTTCGCGTTGAATCTGGCACCGACACTCACGTCCATCACATTGTCGCCGTGTGTGCGAGGCCGTCCGTTGAATAGCTGGTCATTTATGCTCGAACAGCTCTCGAAGCCTCATGTTGCGTCGTTTGGTCGGCCGGAGCATGATTCATGGCATCCTTATCCGTCGTGGACATCACGCGGAGTTCAGACAATCGCTGACCGAGGTCTGGATGCCTGTTGCTATGCTGCTCACTGCACGGAATTGGAAGGTGTCAATCCGTGAGTCAATGAGCTTTTTCTGGGCATGTTTATTTACTTTTCCGAGATGCCCATTTTCGGTTACATTCTTCTCACTCATGGTGCAAAATTTTACTCAGACAAGCGCCATTTTCCTTTATTCTTTTTTTTTGTTTCAGAATTTGTAAGTTCATTTTTTGTAAAACATTTTAATAAAGTTGACTAACATTTAATTTTCTTTAATTCTAATTGCAGGTAAGCATGGACTCTCAACATAAGCATGTTATTTGAACTACGTCCGTCTGGAGCATAGTAAATATTATTTAAAACATTAAACCATTTTAAATAAAACTTTAGTTGAAAGTGTTAAAATGCTAACACATTATGAATGAATTAAATTTGAAACTATTAAAAGTATATCTATGAGCATGGGTTATCCACTAAATTCCAGCCAGAAGATTAAGCGTTCAAAATATATAGTCCTAAGGCTCGGACATAAACTTTAACTGCCTTTTTATAGCAAAACGCTTCATTAAGTGAGCTCGCGCGACGATGAGATTAACAATTTCATATGATTTACCGTTGGCGTTGGTGAGGACCGTAAAGCAAGTTATGGTACGCCACGTATCACATCGCACCCCCAACCCACTTAGCGGAGGGGGGCGTTCTTGAACAATCTCATCGACGGGGTTTTCGCGAACGAAGAAACTTAATTGAAACATTCCCATCTTCTTGTTTCCCGGTTCGCTCGTTCCCCATTCCCGGTCATGGGAAGGTGATCGCATGCATTGTGAGATTATTGAAAACAATTTGGATATTTAGGGAAGGCATTTCACGAACTCACGTTCACGCCAACATTGCGCTTGGACGGTGGACGCAGCTGAAGGGATGGGTGGAAATAAAAATCTCCCATAAATAAACAAATCTCTCTAATTATGTACAAGCGTGTTCCCGCCCCTCTTTGCCACCTTTCTGGGACAAATTAGGGCGGGCACGTACCGAAAGTGGCAAGCGAAGTGGCACCGCCAGCCAGACATTCTTCCCATTCTGCCCCGAGCGTAGGACGTTACTTTGGCACGGCAGGATGCCGAAGCGAGCGAGCGATCGGGCGCGCGCTTGGAATTATTGTTTGTCTGGCTCACGGCGAACTCAGGGCGCGGGGAATGGGGACCGCCGATTGTAACATGCATATTTCATTAATTTCACTCCGGAGACAGATGCCTCTTGGCCGCAGGGAGCGATGCTTCTCACCCCCAGCGTATCACTTTAAGCGCCGGCCGGATGTTCGGCGAAAGGCAGAAAGCCGCTCGTGGATAAAACGACTTGAATAGCAAATTAGGTTTTTTAGTCGCTGTTGTGGTGATGTTACGCTATCTGTTGGCTTCTCGGGCAAGGATCTCTAGGTATACTTGCGTTTCTCTTTTTGTTTTCCCATCAAGCGAAGACAATGCACGGAGGAAAGCATGATGGACGGTTAATTTGAAAAAAAGATTCCAACCATTGCACTTCATGTATTTTAACGGATGCCACTCGCAAAATTAAATAAAAACCGAAAAAATTGACTGAGAGTAAAATATTCAAAACAAAAGTTTAATGTTTCCATTATCTTATTTTTTTTTTGAGTAATAGGCGGTAACATCAAGTCAATGATTTTAGAGGTGTGAAATTTATTTTCTTATGCCAGAAAAAGAACCAGATGTTAAGATACTTGCCATTTGAAAATAATTTTAAAATGTTGACCGTCTCAGAACTGTAACAAGGTAATTTTTGCAAACCTATGCAACACAAACAAAACAAAGTAAATCTCAAAGTCCAGCAAAACAAAACGAAATCGTACATCAAGCGTAACAAATCAAAGGAAAATCCTCCACCCAGGCAGGGTTTCACCTGCGAAAACCGAGAAACGGGGCAAAAACCAAATATCTCTCGGCAAATTATTTATGATTTATGTTGCAGTGTCACTTACAACGCAACGCCGGATATAGTTTCATTTCTCAATTTTTATTGCTGTCTTGTCTGATGGCCTCTTCAGCAAAGTTTACGGTTGCCATTGGTTTCGGTTTGCGTGTTTGGGTCGAAAAGTTGCCGGTGTCCACGGGCAACCGGCGACGTTCCGCGCTGAATCGCGAGCTCTCGCGTTGCAAGCACTTGCAATTTTATTCTTTCTGTGTATTTTTTGGTTTTTACCAACCTCCTTGCGACGGACGCTTTCTTGTCCATCCATCTTCCGATAATCAGCCCGGACGGTGGACACTCCCGGTTCCCGGTTCGTTTGATGGTTCGGTGCAGTCGTATGAAAAGTTTTTGACATTTTCCATTCCTGCTGCTAACGAGCTGGCCGCGTTATCTCGAGGGCAGGATGTTGTTTTGATTGAAGCACGCCGTGGTAGGAAAAACAAGATTTCATGCGCAACGTCAACCCTCACCAACGGGGTTCTTGGAAGGGTCCCGGAAGTCCAGTGACCGAGCGGAGAGTTGAATTTATAATGTAATTCCTGGGAGTTCAGTTGATTATGCTAGTAATGAAGGCATGAAGAAAAACCAACGCTCAACTTAACTAAAAAAGAGAAGTTTTGCTGCCACACAATTTCCGGCCAATAATAGTTCTCTATGATTTCTATGATTTAAATTAAATCTAAATGTTTCTCTTTGAGTAGATAATATTTTGGTTTTACATATTTTAAAAATAATATCTTTTTTATCAGACTCTGATGGTGTTAATGTAGGATTAAATTTTAATTATTCTTGCAAATGTCTCGGTTTGATCGTAGGACGCAAAGAAAACACAACGCTGCATTTTTTACAACATTGATTGTATAAACTCAATCAAACTTTTGATCTTCCCCGTGGTTAGTGTTCCATTTAGAATTGCCACACATTCCACTTTTCTAGCGTCGAGTTCATTTCGTGTCTTCATTTTCCTGTGGCTTCAACCGCAGCACCTCAAACATAAATTTGCTTTTTGTTTGCATATCATCAGAATTTTCCCTCCGCTTCTTCTGCCTCCCCGATAAGGTGTCGGGAAGGAGTGCACAGGTGCTACACGGGAAACAATTTTCCTCGGGCCCTTCGCAAATCTGACGAGGAGTAGGGCCGTACGGGGCTCCGTCTGATTATCATATGTTTGTGTTACCGATAGTACGGGGTTGGTGTCTGCGTTTCTGCTGTTTCTACGCGTGAAGCCATTTGCTGGCGCGCGAGCGACTGTAATTGAATCCTTCGCTTTGGTGTAAATTTTAATATTCAAATTAAAGTTTACGGCTCATGTAGAATCTTACGGCAAACCCAAATGCTCCAGCCGTCAGCCCACAAGAAATCCCCTTTCCAAATGGAGAGCCAGAGGGTACGGGCGGGGAGATGTTTTCCATGCCATTACTGAAGTTGAACGTGCCTCGATGATTGTCTGCCTCTCGGTCGTGCATCAACACCGTCAACCGTGGAGCAGACGGAAGCGCCGTCGACAAAGCGATTCGTGAAAGCTTTTACGGCCGCCATCGTTAGCGGGCTCGTTTGTGTGCCATCACGGCATAAGAGCGGCCCTCTCGATCGAGAAGGGCCAGGAAAGTGTTTAATAGATTTGCTCACACTATTTGCAACCAGCCAACTCCGGTTACCAGGTTGAAATCCAGGGTACGGGAAAGAACGAAAGCCCGAGATTAATAGATAGGTTTTGTGGGGAACGCAAGGTGAGAGCGTTCTAATCCTCCTGCGTTCACTGAGGGAGTGGGTCGGGTGGGGACGTTGGAAGAATGATGCGAACCTGCAGCAGGATGCCAAAAAGGTGATTTGAAGAATCAAAGTGCCACAAGATACGAGGGGAAGGATACGCCGTGTGGCAAATGGAACGAGTCGTTCGTACGCTCACGTACGTGAACCGCAGTCCAAGTTCCTCGTCTTGCCAGGAGGATTATGGATTTTAATTGAATTTTCAAAAACTTTCACGCCTTTTACTGTTCAAAAAGGGAACCGAATTCACACATCAGTGTCGGCACCATTTTGCGTGTTGCTGAAAGGCGGCAGATAAAATCTTTTTCCCTAGTAGCCGGAAAATGTTTTCCAAATATACTGCTCTCGATAAGCGAAAACATGAAAATGGTGAGTTCATTGAAGAGAACGCACCAGGAAGGCCGCGTGACTTAGGCTGGACGGGAGCTGATTTCGGTAGCCATATATTTTTCATGATTTTGATTGGAAGATTTGAAGTTTTCCGGCCAACACGTAGCCAACGCCGCCATAAATCTTGCCGGTCTAGCACGTGGTTAAAAGCGAATGCTTGTTACACGGCAGCATCCGGATTGCCGAAGGTGACCTTGGCTGGAACAATAAATTCAGCTTCTGGCAGGAAAAACGGACACATTAGATCAACAGTGTAGCAAGAAACCGTGTTTTCCCTATTAAATTTGCTGACGACGGCATAAGAGAATGGTGGGTCTCGTGATCGACTGGAGTGAACAGTACCCATTTTCTTCAGTTTTCCTTTTTCTCTAACATTTCTTCAAAATAATCTCAAACACCCAAATTAAAACTGTCGAAAATCATTTCCAAAGACAATCCATTCTACGAGCAAATTCTTTGTGGATTGAATAACGGCGCCATTTTTACCGCCCGAAAAACGGGAGCTTACATCGGACAGGTTATTTCTCCGGCACTGGCAAAGGAAAATCTTCGCACATTCGGGACACATGGAGGGAAAAAGTTTTAATGAGTTTTTAAATGTAATTGAAAAGTTTAGAATCCACTGAAATGATTAATTAAATTTTTCATTCCACTCCGACGTTTCGCGCTGCAGCTTCAAACGGGGGTTGTTGTCGGGAAGGGTTGATGAGTGACGATACAACACAAATACACACACACACACATACACACGAACAATCACCCTCATGTTGGGAGCAAACCGTGTGAACCGATTTGGATAGAGGAGGTATAAAAACATGATTTTATGCTTCATCAACATCCCTTTCTCCATGATGCCTCGGGTAGCAAAAATAAGTGACAGTTGTTACCGTTGCTCGGTGTTGCTGATGTTGATTGATAAGGGAAACTGTACGAGAAGAAAAGAATTCAAATTAGTTTTATGTATGCTGACTTTCAATCCTCATACAAATCTTGATGTATTCTTAATGAAAACATGAAAAACGTTAATTTTCGTATGTAAGGTTGAACACGAATCTTGCAGACAAATTTAGCTGGTTTATCTTACGTTGATAATATGAAAATAAACCAATTTGTTGCTAAAACAGGAAAATAATTTCCTTATTTTTAGTGTTTCATCGAATTCAATTTACTTTAAGCGCCCCTTGTACGCCACAGGTAGCTTTCTCTTTCCTCGGCTCGACTGTACATCAGATGAACTGGGACAATAATATCAATGGCACTGCTGATTACGAAACCCTATAATAATGATTGCGATGAATATTCCAAGCACACCGAGCCACGCTCGTGCGCTCCATTAGGTCCCGCTCGTCCCTTTTTGTCACTATTTTACTGTCCTATTTTCCATCCGCAGTACTTGGCGCTGCATAACTCTACTTCCGTAGCGCACGCGCCTCTTCATTCGCTCCCTCGGACGTTGCATGTCGTGTCCGCGTGGTGCTGACAAACGCTGCTCAATTTTGTGCCCTCCTATTACCACAGTGGGGCGCAACAAATTCATCCTTTTTTACGGCCCGCAATAAAATGGGAACTCATTCGAAACACGCAGGGAACGGTAATTTGTGAACTCGTAAAAAAAGGTGCTCTTATCATCGGACACGATCACGATCTGTTGCAGTTTGGGCAACAATTGGAATAATCTATGATGCCTATCGAATGAAGTTCGGGTTCGGGTGAAGCATGCAAACGAAAGAACGGCTTTTCGGGTGGTAGCAGTATTTTCTTCAATGGTAAGTTGAAGCAAAGGCTAGAAAGAATTGTTCGAAAATACACATTCGATTTGGGTTTTATGCATACTA
>KE525340.1:1516804-1533109 GCA_000441895.2 Anopheles sinensis | reverse complement strand
TCTCAAACGGCTCTGACTTCAGACCCACACATCTAAATAGAATCATAATTTCATAGAGTGCCACAAAGTCTTATTCCTTGGGCGAAAAATCACAGAATTGCTTCCATTAAACTGCACCGCTGTGAAAGTGATGCCTTTGTGTACCGGTAATTGAAGTGGCACATCACGAACACGAAGGGCTCTTCATTTAACGTTTTGCTGTGGATGAAGTGGTAAAGTAATCTCCTTCCACGCCCGGGCTACCGAGCCTAAGTGTTTGCACTCGCACCCGCGACATCGCCGGTCGAGTGGCAAAAGCAAGGGGCAAATGCAGTGAATGGAAGCAGGCACACTTCCGGAGTGCGACATTAGACAACGGACGCCATTCATCGCCAGCCGCGTAATGTGCAGTAGAAGGACA
This sequence comes from Anopheles sinensis, assembly GCA_000441895.2. NCBI lineage: Eukaryota > Metazoa > Arthropoda > Insecta > Diptera > Culicidae > Anopheles > Anopheles sinensis. The sequence goes on along the minus strand of KE525340.1, from coordinate 1,532,709 downwards.
CAAGCACTCCGAAGAACAATGGGTACTCCAATCAGAAGCACCTTACAAGCCGGTCTGTTTCTTAAGAAATACCTATTGGTTGGTTTTAAAGGTGTCAAAAATTAACTGTCCATGCCATAAACCACTAAACCACAAGCATCGTTAGAGCAGACGAGAACTGTGTAAACTGCACAGCTGCTTGCTAATAGTATTCTAAGAAATCTTTTTTCCTTTTTCCAATAATTTAATGTTTCTGGGGTGTTGCATTGTATTTTAGCATTCAATGAATTTATTTAACAAAGACAAGACTTTATTTATAATTACTAAAATGGTTGATAAATCATTTTGTATATAGATCACTTGAAAGTGTAATATTTGTAACAAATTTTAAAACAATATTGTCAACATGCAGATAAGACCGACTTAACCAGATAATCTTTCGTTTACCAAAATAACTTTGACGGATGCTTTTCCACTCTGTACACAAATCTATTCAAATGCGATCCGCTTCTATCCTACCCAGGCAGAAAAAAAGATAAAATACTTTTTTGTGCACAATCCGCCAATCGGTTCGCGATGTTCCACGGTAAAACATTGGAAAAGAAAGGTCCTTAAAATTAGTCGGGCGGAGAAAATTCAAATTAAGCAGTTTTCGGTTATTCAAATGAAGCTCTACAGGTACAGCGGAAGGGCAGATTCGGTGGCCATGCTTCAACCGCCCCAAAGGCTGCATCCTTTTTTCGCGACAATCGTGCGGGCCACAGGTAATTTTTCCTCATGCCCCGTGGATCGTTTGGGTTCGATTCATGACTGTGGGCAATTTCACCCGTCACCGCCCCGACCCGGCAGAAATCAGAGACGCTAGAGCGAAGCAAATAAAATAAACCCGGCTCCAGCACAGGAAAGGGCAGGGGAAATTTGTGCATAAATTTAACCAAACACCCTGAGCCCGGCCCTCCGGCTGCAAGGGTTCAGCGTAACGAAGACAATCAAATAAACAAATCCACGTTGCAGTATCGGATTTCCGCAGGCCAACCAACGAATGGCCAAGGGAATGCCGAGAGGATGAAAATTAAGATACATATTCTCCGTAATGCCAATGGAGCGCATTTTCTTTACACGAATTTTCCATCGCCATCGATTGAACGGTCGTTAGGGAACCAATTTAACGGTACGCCCAGTCTGTTTCGTTGTTTTACGAGCAACAATCAAACCGTTGCCGTTGTCCTCGGGGCGGATTTTGACTCCCAGTGTTTCCTTTCTTTTTTAGTTAAGGTCTTAGACATCTCTTTTCAAATTGTAAATCGCCAATGATACGATTTCGCTGAAAAAAAAACTTTTGCGAACGATCAATTGCCATTCGATATTTTGTCGAAAAGGTAGGACACAAATGCCACGTGGAGTTGTTCAAGAGGTTAATTGTTGCGACATTTTGGACGTTTCCATCGTTTCGGATCCAAAGAATTACGGGAAGCGTTCACACTGAACGAAATCGATTACATTTTCGAACAAAACGAAAATTTCAATTGATGACTTTTTTTTTAATCTTTACAATATCTATAAAATGAAAAGACAGGTAAGCGAAATCTAAAACATGAAAATGAAAATACCTCACTGAATCCTATTGTCATAAAACCTTTGTAAAGACTTCTTCTACAAGAGAAAGAACTTCCAATGGAGGCATGAGCAGAATGTCTCAAAACGTCAATGAAGCAAATGAGGCAGAAATGGCGCTTTAAAACATCTTTTGCATAATCTTGCCATCGTGTGGCTGTGTGCGGTGGCGATGGAGACGTAACCAACTACACACATCTGTTGATATCGGTGCTGATGGTATGATGGTTTGCTTGCGGGAAGAACAGGACCGTGAAGCACACCAAACCCCGACGAGATACGGAGAAACCCTTCGACGGAGTAATGAAAGTTCCACACGATGCAACCAGCGTACGTTGGGAAAAACATCCGAAGCATTACACGACACGATAAATGTGGATTATATTTCTTCATTATAATGCTGCGGGAAGACGCGCGAGAAGGCGCGTCAAGGGGCATATGTGGTGGAGGTAAATTTTGAAAGGTGCACTGGGAACGATGAAGAAAATCGTCGCTTGCCGAGCGAAAAAGATGACGGTGCTGTTGGCATAGATTCTGCAGATTGGATATGTCTGTCTAATGAAAAACACACTCCTCCACCGACCCAGCAGGGAGAGAAAAATGGAGAACGAGTGACAGGAGCGGTCTGAGACGGAACAAGCGAAGCCATGCGAGAAAATGGCACCCGGGGCCTCAGCATCCTGTTACACTAGCACCATCGCCCGACTCGACTCCGCCATTGTCCGACCGTGGGACGACCAAGAAACTAGATCGGAAGAAGAGACAGGGGATAAAATTATTGATATTTTACGATGAAAATTATCTCATGCGAAAGATAACAAGGCGTCTGGAAGACGGCGCTGAATGGAAAAAGGCTAGATTAAAGAGGGGTGGCAACGTGCTGCAGGGTGCCGAGGTGGAGAGCGACGGCGTTGTGAGCAAGATTGTTTATTCTCTGGAACGCTAGAAAGAAAACGAAAAAGAAAGCTGAACCATCGGCACTGGATGCCGATTAGCAGCGTGACGTGACTGATCAAGAAAAAGAAACGATGCAATAGGACTTCGGATTGGGTTACATAAATTGACCCAAAGGTGCATAAAAACGTTCAATTAAAACTGTTTTTACTCGTTTAAATGAAAGTTTTCCTCGGTTTGGGAAAGTATTCATTAAAATTTTATTCATTTCTACCTTCTTTACATTATTTTTAGATTAAAGTGACTGCTAATTTTAATGAGCTACGGTCTAAATTTTTGACGGTAGTAACAAATATGGAAGTCTTTTGAAATATCATATTCGAAAATAACTTTAATAAGTTTCTTAGGACTTTAATTTTAGTGTGCAGCTTGAATTTTCAATAAACGTAACGTTCGAATTTTATTTCATGAGCAAAACATGTAATAAATTTGTTTTTAACCGTGTTAGCACTCGTAATGCCATTTTCTGTGAGCTTTAATAGCAGCATACGAGTATTTCAAAATCTTAATGCATTTAAATTGGTAACATGGTAGCTAGAAAAGAAATGACAGTTTTAAAGTGAGAAGATAAAAATGAAGAATTTGATGAATTTTCAACATGGTGTTAATTACCAAACAATAAAAATTAAAAGATACACGAGCACAAGTTATAGATGATTCTATTTTTCTAACATGAAATGCGTGGTTCATAATAATAGTTAACATCGTGAAACTGTAACCAAATTATTGCATTGAGTTAAACCACCTGATGAAGTAAAACAATTCCAAAAGTAAACCTAACTGCTTTGTGTTGCAGTTTTTTTTAAATAAAAAGCTTTCTATTTCAAGAAATCATACAATTTGATTTCTATGAAATATGGGATTGAAAAGATTATATTTTAAAACTGTTGTGCAGAGATCTGAACTGATTGAATTTATTCAAAAATAGACACACTCCGTCGTGCAGGGTCGTGCAGGGGCGGCTGTAAGAGGCTACTCAGAACTTTGAACTTATCTTCCTTCAAACCGTCCTGCCGTTGGCCTTTTCCTTCGGGGCAGTGCTATTAACGTAATTGTTTCGTAATTTTCTACCGGCAGAGTTTTACTACGAACAATTTTGGAGAGTCTTAAATGTGGTTTAAAACACTCGAAACCCCAACTCGCCGTCGGGAGTGAGGAAATGGATTTCGGAAAAGTTGACCCATGCAGTTTCCAATAAGACGATCCTCATAAAAAAATGACAGACCATTGTTTTTGCGTAGATCTCGTTTTATGAAGTCGTTAAAAATTTTGCCTTTCGCCCGCTGCGAATCGAAGTCGATGGGCGGTTAACGATTTTCCATTAGTGTAATTGAACAGTCCTGCTTACAAAATACAGGCCTTATTTCCGTCATCCCTTCCAAAACCCGACCGCCCCTTGAAGGTGCGTCACTTTACGAGACCCTTTTTTCCGCCCGAGATTCTGCTGAATGTAGTATTTTGTGACGCAATTAAAGGTTCGGCGTAGGAATGCGGAAGGTAAACGAAACATAAATAATACCTTCATTGAGAAGGATGAGCGGAGGGAGAAAAAAAGACGTGCTACATTGCGCGGGAACAGGTGGGAGTGCACTCAAATAATGAAAGTTTTGCTAATTCCTTTAATACTTCTTCGAGCCGGGATTCCCCGAACAGCGGACACCGTAGACATCCGAGCAAAAATTATATCTTCGAGTTGGGTCAAGCCATCAAACGAAGCGAGGGTTTGTGAGCATTTCCAAAGGCTTACCATGGTTTGGAAAATGCCGGATTGGATTCACCCTGTTCCATTACGGCTCGCGATGATAAAAGACCCCGATGCAAAGTTATTTATCCTTCTGGAGTAATTCCGAGGACAAGGATTCGAACTGCTTGTTCCCTCGCCCAAATCGTCACAAGTTTCTTCGGGACCTCCTAATGATGGCTTTGGCAAAGGCCTGCCCAAGCGTAGTCCCGAGAAGGCGAGAAGTAATAAATTTTTATCCTTCATTGTTTGCCCAATGTTTGCTCGTTTTTAATGGGTTAAAACTGTCAGAAGTGGCATTATCCAACGTTTTCCTTGAGCTTGGGATCCACATTGGCAACCATCGTTGGGATGGAACTCGCTTCTCAAGTGCTAGAACTGGCACTCGAAGGAGATTTCACTTTCCCAAAATGCAACCCGAAGAAAATGAAGGTACGTTTGGGTTTGGTGGTTTGGTAAATCCTTTCCTCAGCAGGTGGACCGGGCAGAGTTTTCCCCATTTTCGATGGTGGCAGTGCGGACAGATTATAACGTAATGGTTCGACCTCGGGCAGCTTGATGAAAGCTTCAACCGATGTGTGGTGGAGTGCATGTTCACCTCTCGCCAGCAGCAAGTAGCTAAATCCGGTGCACAATCCGGTCCCACCCCGGGGAGACCGGGTCCGAGCGGAAAGTAATAAATGTACAGCACTCGGATAGCATTATGAAAGTTGTAAAATGAATAGAGATAAATCAAAAGTTGGGAAGATGAAGAAAGTAAAAACCACCGACACTGCCGGGTTGGTTCGAACGTGAACTGGACCAAGCCCATGGTTCGTACATCGTTGAAGCGTTATAGGAGGAGCAGAAAAAGAACGCTAAGACCGCATTCTCAATGAACCCTCGGGTTTACGGGTTGTAAGTTTTACCCAAGCACCCTCACTAGAGCCGACAGCAGCAACGGTACATAGTAGTAGTTTTCCCTGGCTGATCTCGGATTCTGGTCGGTCACGCTGGAAGGTGCCAAGAAGTTTCGTAGCCCGAGATGCATGGTAGCACCTCGGAGAAAGTATCGAAGGTGCCAAAAAGCAGATACTTTGGTCCCCCTCTTTGAGGAAGCACCTTGGGCAGCATCGCACAGGAAGCAGCAATTTCTTCTAGCGTTCCGAACCTTTTCTCCCGGTCAGGTCGACTACTCGCAAGGGATCACTTTTTGTAAGTGTTAATAGTAGACTGTAATTAAGAAAGTTTTCATTCAGACGACGTTCAATTAAACCGTTGTCGTCACATACACAACCGTAGATCGGCAAAGACAGACAACTGATTCAGTGTTGTTCTCCCGTTTTTTGTCATAAACAGCTGAAGGTTAGTCCAGGAAGTGTTGGGTTTTGTTGTGGACCTTTTTTTACAGCCAGTTTGACTCTCTACTCTCCCGACGAAGATCGAGTCTAACCGGCTTTCGTTCTATTACACATCCGGCTACGGAGAACGTGAAGACTTTGTTCCACGGGGAAAGGGATAATATATCTGGAAAAAAGTTTGCAGTAGCCTTCAGGGAACAAAAGTTCTATTCGCTTTTACTATCTGACTTCCATTATCTTGACCTTTACCGATAAGGTGTTATGATCTTATTTTTCTGCAACAAATATGATATAGCGGAACTGAATCGTTTGTCAAGGTTTCTTGTACGGATTGTGTTTTTTTAACCAAAAAAAAAATAATAATAATTTTGGATGAAACAAATCATTATTCGTGAATGATTCTTATGGGCATATTACTGCAACCATCAAATGGAGGCGCATGGTGTTCTATGAGATCAAGTGATCTCGTTGTAATGGAGACGCATGGTGCTTCATATGGTGTAAAGATCAGTGCTGCTGTGAACTGATTGACTGAATGTTATTATATTATTTTCTTTAAACAAATGTAATATAGTACGACAAAATTTCTTGTGATGGATGCTCATACAAACATTTGACTATTTTCAAACTGTCCTCATTGTGAAACTTCATGTAAAAGTGGGCACATGAGTTGTTTGTGAGCAAAAACGCGACCAATTGAAAGGTTTATTGTTGAATGTTTATTATTTCACACAAAAAAATAACAATTTAGAGACTGAATTTATTCAAACGCTTACTTAAAGTAACATTATTATTCATTAGAAACACTCGAAATGCTTTATAGCAATTACAAAATGGAGACGCATGGTGTTTTCGAGGTTCAGTTGATCTCGTTGTCATGGAGCCGCATGGTGTTTCATTTTAGAACACTGCTACTGCGGAATTATTTCGAAAACATTTTCGTTGACGATATTATCCCAGGTTTTTGTTTTCTTTGAAAGTGAGTGTAGCCAGAAAAATTTGATATATTTTCTTAGTATTTATTAAATAATTAAGTAAAGATTTTGTTGAAATAAAATTATGTCAACTCGAAGCTTATAGGAGAAGCAACAGACAGTCCATCTTCATTCAATGATCTGCGTTTTCCAGTACTTAACGGACTTAGCCAGTCAAAACTAATCTATCATTTGAAACAATGATGCTGTGATTTACATAAACGTCCTTGATTGTTGCATGTAAAGATATGTAAAAATAGAAATGTAAGCTTATTCTTGTAACACACAAAAAACGGTATATAAAAAAAAGCTTCATTTCATGAATCCAGTCTACTGCTTGATTGACGTAACTTTTCATCGTCAAATTGCATAATGACATTTCAATTTTTCCGACCACGCCGTAGGCATGCACGGGAAATTCGTGCACAAACCACCTGAACTCCAAAATCTCGACCAATCCAAACAGCCTGTTGCACGTTGGTCCCCAGAAATTGGCCGTCACCCCGAAGCCCTGTCACGGCGGACGAGCGGTTCAATTAAAATTATTTTCGCCCGACCACCGCGCAAACCTGTCATGCTACCCATCATTCAAAGGTAATTTAGCCACCGAGAGAACAAAGCCGGAGCAGCTGTCAATTATAATAACGTTCCATCTTTTCCGATTCACCTGCCATCAAAAGCAGTCGCACCAGTTTGCCAAAATGAAAGACAAAATGACAAGGTTTTGGCCGAGAGTGAGAGCACGTGCGCCCCCGGGGGTTGGTGTTCGCGGGGTCGTGGGGCAGAAGCTGAGAGGAGTTTTTAAAAATTAACACTTCACTAGGAATTACTTTCATGGGATCGTGGCACTATCTTAAGGTTGACGGTGTCGGTGACGGCGCTCCGGAATGGAAACGTCGTCCTTTTGCACTGCTCTCATTCTTAGGAAAATGAACTGATCCACCGGAGGGAGAGAAGAAACGCGCAAGTGGAATGATGTCATTTCCATGAAATTTAAACTTTACGAAATCTTTTCTTTTCACCCAACGGAAATGTGGACTCGAACGCTTTGCCAACAGCGGCGGGAAAGGCCATCGTTCTTGGCTTGGCAGGAGGTCAAATCACATTCAGGTGTCTCCGCTCAACCTGAGTGAAAAGTTTAAGCACCCGAAGGATCCCCTGCCCGCGAAATTGTTCCGCAACGAAACAAAGAAGATGGCAAAAAGAATACGAAAAACTGCGAATCCGAAATTTAAATTCCTGGAAACTCATCTCTCGTTCCGGTTAAAGTGAATCCGAGTCGTTCTGAAAACGATGATGGACTCTCGGCATTTTCGCACCACCAAACCACCGACCTCTTCCACCCATCCGTCCACCGGCGAACGCGCGAGTTTTGCGTCTCTCCCAGAGCCAATGCGGCCCAGAACCGGGGGGAAGCTAAATACTCCCAAGGAGATTAAAAGCTACGAGCCAGTTCACGACACAAAGGAATTCTTAATTAATTAGCTTGAATTATTTGTTCTATGCTATTGTGCGAAGTTTGCCGGAAGGCGTGGAAACGCAAAGAAAATGGCAAAGTGTGATTTCCCCCGAGCGAAAGTGTTCGGCCGGAACGGGGAACTGCTATCTACACTTGCACAGTGTGGAAAGCTTGACTTTTCCCGTCGCTAGGGAGAAGCAAAGGAAATGGAGGAAGCGCATGGTGGCGCTGAAAAGCTAAAGTGAAATGTTGTGGTGGCAAAGTTTGGGTTGCAATCAGGATCGAAAACCGGTGGCTTTGATGTGTTATCGTGGTGGAGGTTAGTGCTGATTGTGTGACTCGTTTGTTGTACGGTATTTGATTTGATAAATTCCTGTCCGATCGCTGGTAACAGTGGTTTCACAATCTTGTTTCGATCTCGATGTTCTGCTTTTGTTTTGCAAAGATTGTTCTTCCATCAGCGTGAGTGCAAAACGTGATCCTTCACCAGAGCAATCATTGGAAACTTTTCTTGAATGGTTTTTCGAGAGAATTGCCACAACCACAAACTTGCAAAGCATTGGACGCGTGGCCCATTGACACGGAAATAAATGTAAAAACGCGGTTAATTCCAATAACTCATCGGCAACAGCTGCGATTCGCCATCTGTTCGATTGTTTGGCTTGAAATCCTCCAAGGCTTAACCCTTCCCAGAGTGGAGTGGAAAACAAACTTACGTCCCAAGCATTTCCCTACGGTTAACTTTCTTGCTTCTCGTTCCACAAAAGAAGAAAAAGTTATTGCCCCTCCCGGGAGCGGGAAAACAATAACATCGCAGTCGTACCCAGTTTAGGAAAAGCTGACCTCTAAGTAGCTCCCGGTGATCGGTTTCGCGACTGCTTAGGCGTGCAAACAATAAATCATCCGACCGGAACTAAGAAGTTTCTGGCAGCCTCGGCTTGCACAAGCTGCCAGCTGCGCGTTGGTGTGTGTTTTTCCGAGCTCCGTAGCACGGTGACAAAAACACTCGTTCGCAAATTAATAGGATCAACTCATGGTTGGCTAATGCTTTCATAAGATGGTGTATTGTTCGTTGTTCGTCATGGTTTTATTCTGTTTGCTTGTTTTGGATTGTAAAGTTCATTTTAAGAATCACATCAGCAACCTATTGGTTAATATTTTTGATTCATAGTTACACTTCTTTGGCTCAAAACAATACACAAACATTAGCTATGTTTAAAAATCAGAGACTTGCGTTTTAAATTTAGGATAGTTTTTATGACCACAGGTTGAGTTTTGAATACCCCGCATGTGATTCTTAAATATGATAATAAATTTAAATTTAAACTCGAGGCGTGTTTAATTGAAAATTTTATACACCCTTTTTAAAAACTATTCAACAAATCTTATCGATTTATTTTGTATATTATCTAAGTCGTTGCTTTAATCTATGCCTCCCATCATTTTACAAATTCAATTAATGTACCTAACCTTTTGGTGAAATGCTAAGAAATTAGCCAGTACTTCCGCTTCCCTACGGTAAACTGTACCCTTAGTGGGTCTGAAATTAGTGCGATGAAGTTCATCCGTAGTCCAAACCAATCACTGTAAGTACTCTGCCGAGACAGGGCAGTCTAAAGGCGTAACGCAGTAACATCGGACCACAGGCCGGACATGCAAACGACAGATGTCTAAATAATATGATAAGCCATCCAGAGTTGCAGGATAGGAATGTGTTGCTAACGGACGGCCGAGGCTGTCGAGCGGGTTCCTGTGGTGTCCCGGGTGAGTGGTTCATGTGCCGGACCGAGGACCCCGAGGACCGAGCGCGTGATGACAGCTTTGAGTGAAGAAGGACGTTTCGCAGTGAATCTCCCACCGGGAGCGTGGTGTAACTAAACGCTTGTTCCCGGGCGCGCAGCAGGAGCTATTACAAAACTCCTACTCCCACCGGTGAATAACGACATGGTTCTCTTCGCATCGTTGTTATCAACATTTTAATCAAGTATCGTTTTACATTGATTTTAAAACGTACTTTAAGGATTAAATGTTTGTTATGCAATTTGAAATTCTACACAGTTTATTTATTTTGTTACAATGAATTACATTTTTATGTCTGCAATCTTCTTCAATATTTCAAGAAGTATTTTATCCTCCCACTTCAAAGTTGAAAGTAAATCTGGCCTCACATAACACTTTGAAGCCGGCTAAACGGTCCCACAAATGAAATATTCCCTCTGTCGAGTAGGCCGGCATTCACTCAGTAATACTATTTGATTACGCAGTACAGCATGATTAATATTTACATTCCTTTGAAACGCTTCCGAATTTGAATGTGGCGCGCACGGGCAACGCACCGATTGCCCGGGTTTTGTGCCGCTCTGAAGGAACCGGTGCTTCCGTTTCGCTCGTGATGGAAAATTGAACACCATCAACATCGATCCGAGCCGAGGAGCTGGAAGAAACGGGCGGTCAGAGACTTGCGAGGGGGAAGAAAACAGTCCCAGAAGAAAAATCTCAAGTCCCGGATTGCAGCAATTCAAAAATCTTTTACCCTACCTTGCACTCCCTCGGGGAGACGTAAAGTTTGGCCAGGGGAAGATACAGCAGATATTTATTTTCCACCTTCGCACGCGCCTCCTCCAGGACTCTGGCCGCTTCCCCTCGGACCAGCCCGAAAACCGGAACGTCTCGGCCCTTTTTACCCGATTTGCAAGCAGATGAAATGGAAAGCGAAAGGTTTGGCCACCGCACCCGAACCCGAAGTAGAAAAAGAAGGCAAAAATGCGGATGATGCTGGGACCAATTTAATCAAGAGTCTTTATACATATTGAGAAGATTGTTCGCAAACGGCAAGCGGGTGCGGGATTGCCCTCGGGACTTGACTGAGCCTTATAATGTCCCTGCTTAATGCTTCGCCTACATTAAATGCTGTGATTTCCTTTTCGTGCGCGCCTTTTCGTTCAGCCCCCGGTGGAAAAGTGAGGCCTTGAAAAGTGCCAGCGTAGCGTTGATTTCGTTCTGCATCGCCGGTGGGCCCAACTCGATTTGTGTGAAGTATCAGCCGGAAAAATCGGAAACAAATCCAGAGCATTGATGAAAACTCAAACAATCTGTTCGACGTGATAGAAAAACGGGTGGGCTGCCCCATTCAATCAGTGGCAGTGGATTTTTCCGGATCACGTTCGGCTCACTTTTAATTTCGGCATCGATATCGACACACACGCCTACACGCACAAGTCCATATACACTCTGGATTTAAAAAAAAACTACATTCTACTTGCGGTTCCAAAATCCTGCACCCTTCAACCGAATTGACCTAAAGCTGATCTGTTTCCGGTGGGACACTGGTTTTCCACCGAAATCGTAAGCTTTCTTTTGCCCGTTGTTCGGTCAGCTCGGTCGTAAACGGGTGCCATAAAAATCATCGCAGATGAATAAAATATACTAATCCTTTTACTTCCCGCTTTCCTGCGAAAGGGCCGCAATCTCGGATTGAAATGGTGTCGGAGTGCCGTCCGAAAATAGCCCCGGCAAGGTGTTGCCACACTGGTCCGGATGTGGATGGTATTAAATATTTAAACCAGTATCACCACTTTCCACCTTGCCGAAGCCTCCCGTGCCAGTCCTATTCAATGCTACCTGGGAAACTATTCACCCATTATGTCCCGGGTTTTGCACTTTTCCGGTAGCAGGCCGGTCAAAGGTGTGCTGTTGGTGATGGTGGTGGCCATGGTGTTGTTCTTCCCTGTAAACACCCCGGACATGTGGTAGATTTTGTTCCAAAACCGAAATCTTCTCACGATCGTCGGTTGCGGGTTTTACCTGGATGCAACAGCGTCACCACCAGCGAGAGTGTGTGTGAGAGAGAGGGACAGAACACTAAGCCACTGGTGAGATATTTATTGACCAAGGTGTCAAGCCACAAAACCGCCCATCACTGCACGTGGGCGGGGAGCCAAGGATTTAGTTTTGTATTCAAGCATAGAACTATTTAAGGTGAAGCATGCAGTTGAGGAAGTTTGAACTTGTCTGTTGAGAACAAACATGTGCCAACTAAAAGAAGTTGCTTCAGTAATTGGTAGGGTTGAAAAATGTATGACAAATAAAGTACATGGAGGAATGGACAAATTCCAGTTTGCAACATTTTAATGTAGAAATTGGTGGATGATTTTAAACCATTTTTCAACAAAAGTTGGGCTCCCTAGAACATTTGTGACATTCATTTCGCATTTTTTACTTTGGGATTTAAAAACACGCTGCTGAGAATAGGAATGCAGTTTATTTCAAATGGTACCATGATTCTTATTGAAAACTTGTTATAAATAAGTTTTTTTTTGTGTTTAAATGATTGAGTTTATAATTAATAATAATTAATAGCGCCACTATGTGTCGCAGAAAAAAAGAATGATAATTTTGTGAGCAGCACGTCAGTAATAGGCTGAGAAACTACCGGTTTAAGGAAGCATGAAGTTGTTTTTTTTTATCTTTAAACTAGATTCATTCATATGAATTTTCCACTAAAAACACATTCATATTGATTCATGAATCTATGAAGATTGTAATGCAAAACTTTTGTGAAACTTTCGAAACTTCTATAAATTTTATCATCCATCTTTCATTTATAATCAATTTTTTTGTGCATGAATCGAAAGATAAAAACTAGAATTAGAATTTTTCGTGAAATATTAGCTCCATGAATCTCTTGTTGAGAGTTTATCACTTAAAAATAATGGAACCCAAAATGAATGCAGAAAGTCATTGCTGGTTAAACAGAAAAAACATTAATTAATTCTTTACACTCCACGTATTTAATTTAATATACTTGGTAATGCTAATGGCTTTTTGTGTTTTTTGTCTGCTTTAATTTCAGGTAAGCAACAGGCCGGAAACAATCACCCGGCATTGGATCACTCGGAAAATGGATAATTCCGCAAACAGCCGATGCACTTTATCTTATGCACGCTTCAATTTCATAATTAAAGTCCAGTTATTATTTGGTTTAACTCCTCCCTCCTCACCTGGCCAGCCCGGTTCAAACATAGTGCTCTTCCCTGTTGGCAATAGATAGGGTGGTCCATCTGCCCCAAAACAAACATTCATGAAAATATTAATTTCATTGCAATGTTTGCCGTCCGCCACAGGGAATGTGAAGGTAAACATGCAGTCGCAAAAATGTTCCGGTTTGGTGTAAATAATATTCGTCAAACAAGTTTCCATTCACTCCGTTTGTTCATTTTTTCTTTCTGCCCTCTCGTTTTGCTTATGCAAACGGTACGCTACCACATCCACGTTATACGGACATACGCACACCTTCTCATCGTCATCACCCCGCTTATTCGCAAGTTATCCGTCCAGTGCAACACGTGATGATAAAATCGAGCTGCATCAACTTATGTTTCCGCATACGTGCGTTTCGGCGCAGTGAGTGGGTTTTAAAACTGATCACCGGAAAACGCGTACCGGTAAAAGCGCTCCAAAATTGGATATCTTCCCAAAAATTTCCCACCACTACGCCCAGGGGGAGCTTAATTGCACCCTTTCAACCCTGCCTTACTTTGCCGACTGGACACTGCGCCAAAATGTATTGCACTCACGTTCGTGTTCGTTCACGCGGTCGGAAAATCGCCCCGCTACAAATGGAGTAAAACATTTCGTAAAACAATCGTTAATGAAATTGTAAAACCCGCGTTAAAATCGGTGCTTTTCCACCGGTACATTACCTTTATCCAGCCCCAAATGGGAAAAGGCTTTTCGTGCCGTGAAAGTGTCTTCGCCGCGTTTTCCCACTGAGCGCCCGGCACCTCTCGCCAAACAATGCATAAATCAAACATTTACCACACGTTCCTCATGCGCCACCCCATACACGTGCGTCTCCGCATGCCTCATCCCCTTTCCCGTTGATGGCCGTTGCGAAGGAAACATTGTCGCATAAATTTCCTGCAAAAAGCATTCCACGGATGAGGGGCGCCAAAGGGAGTGGGGAAGGCAGGAGTGACGCAAGGTAACTAATTAATTTGTTTTTAACCATGTAATTTAAGTACATTACATCGGCATTTTTTCCCGAAACACGCGCCCCCCGACCACCCAAAGGGTCCTTTGAAGCTGTCGCCGGTTTTTCATATCCTTCTTGGCTTTCATCGCCCACCGAGAACCACCTCCCCCGCTCTACCTGGGATTTAACGTTTAAATGCTGAGTTATGTTGCGTTTTTGTCTTTCGAAAGCGGCTTTTTTTGCCACGAGTGTGTGTATGTGCGTGGATGTGTGTTGCTGCTGAGGGAAAATTGTTTCCGACCGCCTCGAAGCGCCGAAAACAATTCATTTTGAACCACCCACCGATCCGATGGGGCCGAAGTTGGGATGGAAAATGAGCGGTGAAAAATCCACCTGCGAATCTCACTCCGACATTTCCACTCTCCCTCACTCTTTTTTCATCTTCTATCTGTCTCTATCTTTCTTCTTGGTTGCCCAGGTGTGCGTTGCCCTGGACATAAATAACTTCTTTCCATCCCTGGATCAACAACAACTCTATCAGTTGAGGCATAAATATTGAATTACATTATCATTAATTGTTTTGCTTCCGCACACGCTTTTGCATTTTAGCGTACACGTTGCCTTTACTGCGTTAATGTGGTGAGTTTTTTTTTTCGTGCCAAGTGTTAAACTGAAGTGATTTTACGTAAAGCGATGCGGTTTGGTGCAAAAATTTACGGTTCGTGATATTGAGGTTTACTGACGATTGATTTTAATTTAAGCCTTTTTTTGCCCATTTTCGTAAGTACATTATTAGCATGTGAGAATCCTTTTGCTCATATACTCCTTTGAGAAAGTAATAATTGTAAAGCAATCTGAAAAAATCCTGTTTCTTGTTGCGTTTAAAGTTTATTCATATTTCTTCTAATGTATTGGTAACTATTTTCACTTCTTGGTTGATAAAGATTACCATTTTGCTTTAGTATCTCGCAAAGGAATGTGAAAGAAAATTCACAGTCGGGTTTCGGCTTCCTATTATCGGTGCGTAATCCTTTTGATCCCAAGTCTCTACCGATGTCGGGGTTTCGGAATTAATTAAAATCACTTTTGTGCACGCTGATCTACATAATTTTTCCTCAATCGTCGATCGATCCGGGGTCGGGTTTGGAAAAAATCTAATTTGAATTTGTATTCATTACGTTATCCAACCCGTGGATTTGGTGGGATTTACCGTTCACGTGTGGGTGTGTGAGTTTCTTTGTGTGTGTCTGGTAGTTTGAATGCACACTTGTGTCCGCCATTTCCTAGCGATTGGGTGACCGGCAAGATAAAAGTATCGAAAAGGACTAGTACGGGTTTCTCGTCGTGGCATGTAATTAAAAATTGACTTCCCGACCGAACAACTCCGGTTCCCGTAGACCGGTGTATACTGATTTATTTCCATTTAATCAACTGCGATCCTCCCTGCGAACTGCCGGATTTCGGATGACCCTCACGCGTCTCGTTTTTATCGGGTTTTTATTTGAGGATGGGTTGTTACTAGCGTTTCTGACCAACTTCCTTTTTTCCTGCCAGCTGGAAACACTGCGTGGACGAGAGATACTGTTTGCAAGTTTGCAGTCGGTATCGTCATTGAAATTGCTTCACATTGTACTCCCCTTCTCGGCGAGGTAGGCCACAAGGCGACAAAACATCATTTACATAGAAATTGCATTTATCATTTGTAGCTTGTTCTTACCGGCGTTCCCCGGGCTGGTGAGACGACGGTGTTCGCACGGCAGCCCAACAGAAGAACGCACCGGTTCGTTCGCAACCCCCAAAGAAAGACCGAGTGTGCCGGGGTGCCTAGGAAAAACGCCAACAAGTGAAACGCACCGTTTCGCTTCAGAAG
>KE525340.1:1365325-1510396 GCA_000441895.2 Anopheles sinensis | reverse complement strand
TTGCGAAAACAAAAACTACGGACTTCGGTATGATTAATTAACCACAAATCATTTGCAAACGGAAACCATGCGGTTTGCTTCGGTTTGTCGGCACAACTTGGCGCACCGGTTGACGACGCCATTTTTCGAACCCAATCAATTCGGTGAAGCGGGTTGGCAGAAGGCGACGATCGTTTGTTTTTCTTTTCAATCCTAACCCAATCAGCGGAATGCTTGGTACTGCCTCGCATAAAGTTTTTCCCTACGGATATTGATTTTATTTCTGCTAGGGAAGATTGTGTTTCTGATTGGGAAGAACTGTTTCGATTTTGGTGCAAATTGTGCGTCTATTGCGATTGAAGAAAATTCTTCCTTCGTCAATCGTAGGCTGAATGATAAGGAAGTATTAACTTAGCTGTAAAATTCCATGTTGAAACCGTCACTCTCATTCAGCTCAGCCGTTTCACCAATTTTATTTGCTCAAACAAAGCCGATTGTCAGAGATCAATTATCCAAACAAAGAGTGTTGCATGGGGTAACTTTATTCTGTCCGCTACAGGCCTGGTACACGCCGCTAAAGATTGTGTACTCTAACTGCTAGACTAATAAACAAATAAACAAGCGAACCTAGCATTGGGCCGTATCTTTCCTAAGCTGCCAGAAAAGACAAACCGCGTCACAAAATAAAACACTTCCAATCCCGGGCAAACCGGTGACAAATAAAAGGAAATCACGACGTGCGATAATAAAAATAATAATCGTAAACATAAAACTGAACCGGCTCCATTGAACAGCCGAAGTATTCTGCAGGACATAGTTAACGGAACAGGGTGTGGTTTGGTGGTTTGTGTTGCATTTGGTTGATTTTACCATGTTTTCGTTCGAGTCTATTAATGGAGATTTGCTGTTGAAATATTGTACAGCAGCCTCGTTTGTCTTTGTACACTTAATTTGCATTTCCCTTTCTTATCAAACGCAATGATAAATGCAACGATGTTGTTCATACTTGTTTAAATTAACATAATATTTAAACTTTGCGATTTCAGAACAGAAACGTTCAAATTTTTTCGTAAATAAAAGATAAAGTTTAATAAAATTTAGAAATGGATGGGATCATGAAAAACTAATCTTAATTATGAATATCATCAAAATTCTAACGAATAAACAACCGATCGAGTGGATGGCAATGAAAAGTATATAAAAGTCTCCAAAAAATAATAATTTCCCACCCTAGAGTCAGTCAAGGGGTTAGTAAAATACGAACCAACCGCCAAGGGAGGCCGACTGTTGTCCTCGAGGTGCAATTAAGATATCTCACATCTTTCATCCAACCTCGGATTGTCCTCAACTCTCGTCCCCCCTCTAGCTTCGATTTGCTAAAAAGCCCCAAAACCACATAATTTTACATCTTGTGGTCTTGCGAGTACCAAAAAAAAAAAACAACAAAGAAGGTTTGATACGCTCGTTGTTTTCCGACCGCAGAATGTTTTTATTATTTTCTTTTCCCCATTCGCCCTTTCCACGATTGCCTTATCGCGCCCGTACTTCAATTGCACGTTAATCCACCCACAACCGGGATGAGCCGCGCCTTGCCTTCACCGGTTGCCCATTCAGAGGACAAGGGACAATTCTGTTGCGAATCACGATAGAGAGAGAAAGAGAGAGAGGGAGGGTGTGTGTAAGGGAAAACCCCAAGCTACAAGCTTCTCGATCGGAACCGGGGAAGGAGATGTGCAAAACTTCAAACGATCGCCGGAAGAAACAACCATTTCGGCGGGCAGGATTAACAAAGTCACTTTTGTCTCGCCGCCATCGCTGGCGATAAAACCAGAGATGACAAGAGATGAAAAACAGAGCGCGCGCATCGGCACCGGGGCGGGAAAAAACAAAAATGTGTGCAGAAGTACCCAATTCGCCAGACATTGAGCGGAGCAAAAACGTAAATAAATGTAGCCGGGGAAAAAGCAACACGACGGACCCGAAACCATCTACCATCGAGATGTAAGAGCCCGACAGCGAAACCCGCTGTTTATCATAGATTTGGTGGAAAAGATAAACACAATAAAAGCGCTGCCAGAGCCGTCGTAACTTCCCAGCCGTAGGACTGGATGCGAACAACTCCCCCGGCGGAAGTGTAGGCACAGTGAAAGAAAAACAAAACATAAAACCAAGGAACAAGTGGAAAATTCGACACACACACACACACACACGCATACACACTCACACGGTGGCTGGAAAAATGACCACCCGGCCCCGTGGCGGTACACGTCCATCTCCGTGCTCCTGTCAATGTTCATGGTCGGTGCGCTCGGCTGTAAATGAAAAGGATGGGCGGAACGGTGGAAATTTCTTATTTCACGCTTTGATGGAATTATTACGACATTTCGAGATCATTATCGGCGATAAGATTCTAATACATTTTGTCTCGTTCGTCCACACTTTGGCGGGAATGAAGTAGAGGCAAAGCATCGGACCAGTTCGTTGATTCGCATTCCCGGAACGGACGATGTGTTAACGGGAAAAAGAAATATCGCGCCCTGATGTGGCCTTCCACGAAGCATCCTGTCGGAGGAGTGCTGTCAATTTTCCGTCCAGGGAAGACAAACCAGCTTGGGCTGCTAGTTTTGTTACGCCATCGGTCGCCCACGGTTCGTTGGCTTGCCGTTGCGGCTGAATGAACCTGTTGGAATCAAATTATACTTTTATTTATGACACCTGACCGTTCCGGGGTTGTACGGGCATTAGTTTGTGAAACAAGGCGCGGAGGGAAGCGAATTGAGATGTGCCAAAACCGATACTGGTCATATTTTTCAGTCCAAAGCGCCCAGAGAAGTGAATCATGATCAAAGAAGTATGAATTATGTCAATAAGATGGCCATTCAAGATGTTGCGCAGTGTTCATAAATTTTAGATGCTATTTATGACTGAAAAAATCATTAAATATCTATGATAATTTATTGCCAGCAAATTAATTGCTTTGCGAATCAAATAATAACATTACAAAAATTTTGTTTGATTCTTCAAGAACATAAATCGATTGGTTTAACATTGTTGGTGCGATAAAAGCTATTCTCATTCAGGGGACGTGGATTTCATTATTATTTTTGGTCCATGAAATCTTTTTTCCTAAAATTTGAATTAAAAAAAACAAGCCGCTTGGTGGGGGAAACAAAAGCACTACCCGCTTTTTGCCGGATGATCCTTGAGGGTATGGTTAATTAAATTAGCTTGAAACAGGATCCTACACCATGATGTGCACGAGCCACTGTTGACAAGGTATTGCTGTTGCTGCTGCTGCCTGCGAGCAATATCACTACGAAATATGATCAGATTTTCAATGAACTACCAAGAAATGGACCGAACCGGGGGCGGACAACAAAACAACTACCGGACATTTAGTCCCTAAACGAGGTAAAAAAAAGACAAACAGCACAAATTCTAAGCATATAAATAAAACCACGACACTTGAGTTGAGCTGGCCAGTGTTCCTTCCTTGAGCATCAACATCGGCGCTCAAGTTCCCGGTACCATCTCGGAACGGAAAGGGCGAAACACAAGCCGCGGCTCGCCCTGTTCACCACACTGGAAGCTAATTAAAACCCCGAAGACGCTCCGGTCAGTGTCGGTAAGTTCTATCCGGGAACCGGAGTGTAAAAGATCCGCGGCAAGGCAAAGAAACCAACCGAACAAAACAAAAATCTTACAGCAAAAACCGTACCATATTCATCGGATGCGCCGGAGCAAATCTTATTGCCGATCCACCTTACGGGGGTGGCCTACTGAAGGACACTCGACCGGCGATAGCTATGAGCGCAAAAAAAGGAAAAACACCACCCCCGGTGAATGCTGATCCCTCCCGAAGTGGTTCCCTATTTTGCTGCGTTGTTTTAATAAATATCCAATTTCTTGGCATCATCGTTGGCAGGTCGTTTGCGTTTTGGTTGTATGTTATTTTTCTTTTTCTTTTTTTGACCACCTGCTCACGAAGCACTTCAAGCTTAGAGATCAGGATTTCCTGGATGATGCTTTACGGAACCGAAAATATCATCGTATGGCCAGGCGTCTTGCTGGCCTCCTACAAGTAAACAATCTTGACAGAAAACAAGGTTTCAGATGCAGTCATTTGATCACGATAGCAGCCAAAGGATTTGCATTTTTTTTGCTATTGGATTTTCCCACCATAATCTTATCCATACGTACTTTTATTTCGTGAAAATGGCATGACGTAAATATTATTTGTTCCAAAAAATATTAGTTACTTTAACGCTTTTCAAACGTTTCATCTTATTTATTTGGGAACCAGTAATTCAATGACAAATTGGCTTTTTAAACATCTTGTACGTCGCAACATGTTTCGGGTTTTCCTTTTAATTTTGCACAATAATAAAATACTTCTATGGCACTCAATCTTCTCTTCGAAGACTTGAAATTTAGCGACCATATGGTACGTTATCATACAAACGACGATATCTGACAAAACAAAACACTTGATAGACGCATCCACGCAAACACACACACACCAACACCGCTCACAAGTTGCTCGCTCTCTCTTGCTCTCTGCCTCCCTCGCGTTCAGTTTTTCTCGGGATTTTCCTCGTGCGTGTGGGTGCACTAACACTTTCCCCGCTGCCAATTCAGTCTTCGTCCTCATCCTCGCGTCGGTTACATTCTTGCGCTTCCGCTGTACCAACGATCATCTCTGCGACGGAGCGCGGAAAAACGTGCGGCACGGCAGCGGAAGTGATGCTGCTGAGCTGGCATTTTCATCGGGCGACGACAGGGCGAAAGCGCCAAACAACAAACCTGGCCAGTCTATTGACTTCCGCAGAGGAGGCGTCTGGGAGTTCGCGAAAACAGGGACATGAACATGAAGGCGTACACACACACACACACACACAATGGAGAGTAAACGGTGGAGGGTTTTTCCGTCCGAAAAACCTCGGCTACATCCGCATTCCTCAATTTAACTTTGCTAATTTATTTAATGACTACTGTACCGTAATGAAGTCATAGCGACACGGAACCGCGAGTTCGGTTG
Source organism: Anopheles sinensis (assembly GCA_000441895.2). Classification (NCBI taxonomy): domain Eukaryota; kingdom Metazoa; phylum Arthropoda; class Insecta; order Diptera; family Culicidae; genus Anopheles; species Anopheles sinensis. Next base: position 1,505,379 of record KE525340.1, on the reverse strand, counting down.
CTGGGAAAAAGGGGGAAAACTGGAGGGACAGTTTGAGCAGGACAGGAAAGGGGACAGGCGGATGGAAAGGGGCAGTGTTTCTGTCAGGATCAAAGGGGAAGTCGTAGGCAAAAACAAACTCTTGTGATGTTTCGTGGGAACTAGACACACACACACACACACACTCACAAACTACGGCGAAGAAGAAGAAAAATGTAGGAAAGGGAAAAAGAAACACTCCCGCGTTCAAGGGAATCACCGCTGGGAGCCCTCAAACGAATCGCCCGTAAGCGTTTTACTGCCTCGAAACGAACGAACGGACGGAATCCATAGATCATTGGAAAGTTTGCGTGTGCGAGACACAATTGCCAAACAAAAAACAAAAAAAAACAAAAAGAAGTGGAAAGGGCTTGTGCTGAAGAAAACTGATCAAGATGATACCGATGATAAGGCAATTATGGGTGCAGGGACGCAACACCAACGTGAAGGTCCCCAAACCGAACCACGGCGTGAAGGTCCCCAAACCGAGCCAAAACACAACCTAAGCTGTAAAAGAGGGAAAAAGATAACTCTTTGAAATAGAAAAAAAAGAAACCGTGCGTAATGTACAACATGTGATAGGGTAAGAATTATCGATTTTTCGCCCACGCCAAACAGCATGTGTCGTCGGCGTTATCTGGACGGCGAGAAGGGAGTTTTATCGGAAAGTTGTGTTGCGTTGGTTTTATCTGCGAAAGCGACCCAGTAAAATCTAAACAGTGAGGTTTTCTTTTTCGTATTTACTCCATACGTTAGACGCTTGAAGTTAACATTTTTGCAGAGTGTTTTAAAAGCCATGAATTTTCACCAAGTTATTTTTGAAATTGACTATTGAATAATACAATATTCGTCTAAAATTCACCATCTGGAACTAATAAATCTAGCAAACACACCTTTTTGGCCCTTGTATCGTTTCGCAAGGTGATAAATTCGGTGAACATATGTCAGAAAAATACGCTTCCCCCAATTGGAGCATTCCCTTGTATGTTGCGAGTGGAAATTATTTCAACATTCCAAGCCCTTCAACTTGTTGTTGGCATTAGGCCTTCCGTCATCATGAATCCATCATTAGATCAATAGTGGGATAAAACACTATCCTCCAATAGCAAAAACCTCCCGATGCAGTTCCCTGCCGGACGTGGAAAACACCGAATTTCCCTACAAAGGGCAACCTAACGTAACCGTACGAAGGGATGGAAACGGGAGGGTCGGACGGCGGGACATTGATTAGAGTTCCGCTCCGGACGGTGGTGTGTGGTGCGCATGTTTCGCTGCCGGAAAACCCCGCCTCTGTGTGTAGAGAAAGGTGCTGCCCTGCCGGAAAAGCGTGTGCACTGGCGTGTTCGGGGAAGATGTATAGGTCACCGTGTCGTCGTCGTCGTCGTTGTCGTCGGTCCGGCGCTCGGTTTCGGTCGAGCAGCTTTTTCCCATCGGCGGGGGTTTGCCGATGTCGTCGGACGGAGGAAATTATGTAACGTTCGGCTCTCGCAGGAGAATCAACAGTCTGCCGTTTGGGAAACCGAAACCGAAGCCCTGCCGTTTGGTTGGATGCCCTTCCATGTTCCATGTGTTTGCATGAGGGCACGCGTCTCGGCACCTGCGCGATAGAGGCCATCCCCCGTCGTCGAACTGGCTCTACACAATGTGTGGGTTTGTCTGTGTGTTTGTATTTGTCCGCGTTTTATCTCGCATCCTGCCGGCAGATGGCAGTACCGTACAGGGCTCTACGAGCCGGTCGGTACAATGTGGCCACTTTGTTTGTCGTCGGTTTGTGTGGAGGAGCGCGTGTTTTCGTCGGTACGCTGGTGTTGGTTTGCACACCCTTTTCCACAGGGTGGGGAAGGTACGAGCCCGAGCCATGAACTGCTCGAATTACCACACTGCTCGAACTCGGTCGAGGATGTTCGTACGAATGGGGAGCGATTCGGGAACGAAAACCGGAGCCACCAACATTCGAAGGGGAAATCGTGAAGGATTCCAATCCTTTTCCACCATCTCCTCCTCCCGGTCGGTCGCTCGTGTCGGGTTTTTCCGAACCACGAACGAAGGAAACGAATCGAGCGAGCACACAAGGGTGGTACGAGCGGGTGAATTTTCCACGAGCCGACCCGAACACGGCCACGGCACCGGAGTTCGGCAGCCAGCGGGAAAAACCCGAGCGTGCTGCGACCGCGCATCGTTTGTCGCTGGCAAAACGCGGCCACCCTCGCGAATGAAGCCGTCCTCCGGCTGCTCTACCTACTTACAAACAAACATTAGATCTCAGTCTACAATTGAGTTTTGTATAGTTAAGTCGTGATCATATACACTTGTTGTTTGTTGTTATATTTAATTATCTGTCTATAAACTGTGTCTGTGTTTTTCCGGAGCCAAAAGCACGCGAAAGCCAGCGCCATCCTAACGCCTGCACGCGAACAGCGATTCGTGGCGGTGGAGACGTGGCGAGAAAAGCACGGAAAAACCCACCCGGGAAATAAAACCCCCGCAAATTCGACGCAGCGAAGATCGCAGCGAGAGATCTTACTTACGGTACGGTCGCGCACTAGTTTCAGTTTCTGTCCGTCGACGAAAAACCCACGGTTCCGTTCCCCGATGTCCGTGCAGTTGCGGTCTGTGTGTGTATGTGTGTGTTTCCTTCGTTCAGTGCCGTGTTCGGTGATGCCACGTGCGAAAACGCCAATCCCAATGGTCTCGATCTGCGTGAGCCAGTGGCCCAAGACTCGCTTTCCGCCAGCAAAAGATCGGCTCGTATCGTCCCCTGGCGGATTGTTGATCAACCAACTTGCACCAGCTGTGCCTTAAAGACATTCCCTCACCGATTGGCCAACGGAAGAAAATAAAACATCTCATCCCACTTCACTCAACGATTTGAGCGATCGCAATATTTCACTGTCGAACGAAAATAATGACGTTCCGTTGGTTTCGATCGGCGGAAAATTGAATCATCGCCGAGCGCTGGAAACTGTTCCCTGCCGTCGAACAGCCGAGCGCATCGAAGTCACTTCCCGAGCCTGCAACGGAAGCCAACAATATGTTAGCGATTCCAGCGATTCGCCCAACGTCTCATTATTTTTATTGATGAGCATATTTATCATAAATTTCGAGACTGGCAATTTTTCTTCGTCTTCCTGAGTGATGCTCCTGATCAGGGGCTTTATGTATCCCTAGTTCCCTCTTTCTAACATAGTGAAAGTCTGGGCATGGTGAAGTTTACTTGAGATATTGTAGCAAATAGGGAAAGCTTCGATAAATCATCGTTAAGATTAAAGCCTCCCATAGATATTCCAGTTTTTTTGCTGATTGGCCAAATTTCAATTTGAAAGAACATGTATTTTTCTAGATGATGTAATATATTTCTCATGCAAAATGAGTTTGCCAGCGAATTTTCACGTGTTCGGTATGAACAAAATAGGTTCAATTTTCTTAAAAGTTATCAGACAATAGTTTGAAATATTTTTAATTCATTAATATTTATCTTACATTCAACCCAAAAACCATTCATAAACAAGTAAAAGTATTTGAATTTATATTCTCTACTTCTTCAAAACTCATTTAACCTAAAACATATTTTTCTCGATAGGTGTTTGAAAAATTGTGAAAAGCATTCGTGCGAAAGATCCGTGATCACCACCAGTGAAGTGAAGACAGATGATGCAAATTTAATGATAAACTCAATACTTGTGCAAACGTGTATGCAAAAATCAATTGTAAATTGTTAGGAAAGCTCATTCCTAAAATCAAAAAAACACAACAGTGACAAGTGAAACGGTGTTGGAGTTTGTGAGCGTTTTAGTATGGAAAGCGATCGTATCGAAAAGCTGGAGGAAGAGAATTTCAATCTTTGCGTAGTATAAACTAACTTAAATTTCGCTAGTAGACTTTTCGCAAGTTCCATAATAAATATCGTCCTCTAGTTAAAAGTTTCCACTAGGGAGCGTACGTTCAGATTGCTCGATAAAATCAGCCCTAGGGGTTGTGTGCAGCAGAACGTCTTAAAAAGGTTTTGATTGCGCTTAAATGCTACGGTAGTAAAAACTACGGTCACGCGTGAACCTAACATTCCTGCAAGCTGTCGAACTTGTATCCTTGCTGTTCATAGTCAGGACAAACGCATAGTTAAAGTCCATATTGCGAGCAGAACACGAGATCGGCCGCGTAAAGACTCCGGACAAGCAGCAGTGACCTCAACCGTTCCGTGTCATCGTTTCCAGTTGTTCATCGAGTGAAATCAATACATTCCATATGGTTCACATGATAGAAGTTGTGCGCCAAGGGAAAGTTGACTTTCCTCAAGTTATTGTAAGTACTTTTCGATATTTATTGTTTGTATTGAATTTCTTTCTGATTTTAGTAAGTGAAGTGGAAGCCACGATCAGATGTGTCTGTTTTATAATCGTTCGATACTATCACAAAGTGTGCATAAGTAGTTTATCAACAACTAAACATTTTCTAAATGCACTACTTATTAAAGTACACTCTGTCATGTTAAATCGTTCGAGCATGAAGCGCTTTGCAGTTTTCCTCGCAAAGCTTTTTGTGAAATGAAGTAAATATTTATTAAACTGTGAGGTTTTATTTAAAGTAAAGAAAATTATTTTCTTTAAAGATAATGAACTCTATGATTCGTTACTAGAAATTTTCTTCAATAGAAAGCTAAATAAATAAAATAAATAATTTTTCTGGCTACCAACTCCACCGAGCCGTAGCTTCGATTGAATTTCCACCGGTGACGAAAGACGTTTTCTGCTATCAAAAACAAACACAAATATTATTTCTCAGCACTGCACAAACATGCCCAACCTTCTGGGTCGCTAGCTCTGATGAAGTTTGAAGGAATTTCACTTCATCCAATCGATCTTCCGGACGACTGGTCAGCCATGTGACGAGGGTTGCAAAACCAGAGCTACTGTGCAGCGAAAAAAAAGGAAACTGTGAAGAATATTAACCAATTAGAAAAAAGGAACGAAACGAAAAGAAACAAAGAAACCAACAACGGAAACAAATAAACACATACCAGCGTGGGCCCAGGCCTGGCAGGGGTTTGGTGGCTGCACGCGCCAGTAAGATGAAGCCAGGAGAAAATAGCTGGACCACATCACCACCCCCATAAAGCATTTCATTCATCCGTTTAAATTTTTATCGATTTTCACATTATGTTCCACGTAAACAACAGTTTCGTCCGGTGCCGGTGGTGTGGTGTGGTGTTGGCCGGATCCGTACGTACACGCACATGCACCGAGTGGAGCGGTGAAGGTTTTTTTTTGCGTCCACGCACTCGGAGATAGTGAAATTCCTGTAGGGTGAAGTGAAACAGACCAGATATCTGGCCAGCGTGGAAAACCCAGTTGCCAACGCTTCTTTATCTTCACAAGAATCCATCGGATCGGTGCGTGAGAGTGATGTGTTGTGCGGGGTAGCGTGTGCGGGTGCTGGGGTGGAAAAAGGTCTTTTCCGGAAGTAAGGGATGAACCGAAAAAAAATAAACACAACCCCCTTACAGAAAAATCCTCGCCCGACCATAATGTTGATGCGTAGGGAATAAAAATTTCCAGCAATCATTCTCGTTTCCGACTCCGAAAGACCCAATTTTCTGCCCTTTTTCCACGGCAACAGAAAGTGGATAACGAAACCGTTCAAGTGCTAGGGAAGTGCTTCTGGAGATTCTGGAACGGGAGATACTTTCTCCAAGGGCTGGGGGTTTTGCGAAAATGGGCCGTAGGCGGTGGAAGAAAGATGTACGATGGGTGAAGAAAACCTCGCCCAAAGTGGCAGAAATATCGTTTCTTCTCCTCCCTCGAACAGAATGACCGCTCTGAACCGGGAAACGTAAACGACCATAAACATAAAACCTTGTAAGCAACAAATCCATAAAATCGGTTTTCCATCCTGAATGTTACCAATGGATCATGTTCCCTTCATGGCTGAGAAGGGGAGCGGATTCTGCGGGTGAAAGTGGAAATTACGGAACGAAACCATCCTCCGAAATATTTCTGGAAATGAAAAATAATCCAACCCGTTTAAATTGATGGTGCGGTTTTTCGTTAAAAGGAAATGGTATAAAATGAGCGACATTTTTTCCCAACCACGATGTAAGCGAGTGTTCTCGAGAGTTTCCTTGCATCAGCGTGCAGCGGTGCATTGAAATCGTTAGTTTTCCAGCTTGCACCGAAGCCCAAGAAGGCTTTTCCCGCTAGTTTCCGTTTCGGCACGTTTGATTGCTTTTTTATTTTTCGGGTAACCGTTTTCGGCCCGGCGTTCGAAACGAACCGAAGCCGACGGCAAAACACTACGACCCCCAAAAGTGAACACGAAAACAGCGATGGGAAAGCGCAAGGACGACAGAACGGCAACGGCATATAACGGCCCAAGGAAACCACGAGCCACTCCGGTGTGCACCCGGAGCCCGCCGTGGGCTGCGAATGACAGAAAGGGCCAGAAAGCAAGTCTCGAATCCTTGCCGGAATCCGGTTCGGTGAGCGAGCTGCCCCGCGTGAGTGGCTATCGGACCCTTTCACTCACGCCCACGGGGGTTTTTCCAGCCGACTCGACTGCCGAGATGCTCGAGAGCCGGTTTTCTTCCGTTCATTTTTCCTTCGACCCAAAAATCATTCTTCCAAGCACGGCAACCGGTCGTCCGTTTTCCTTTGGGCCGGGCGCTAAAGAGACTACGACAACGACGATAACGACAAGGACGACGGTGAAGACGAATGCTCAGACCAGCCTCCTCCTCGGCAAGAAGAGCCTTTTTGCGAACGCGTGCTCGAGCATCGAAACGGGCGTTGGCATCCCGCTCGAGAGCCTCGCTCACGGAAAAGTGGGTGGATCCGTACACGCCAAGAGCCTTCTGGCAAACCGTTCTGGATAGCAGCCTGTTTCATGAGCCTGTTTTCGGAACACGGCGGCACGACGAACATCGTTTCAGGAAACTACGCTCGCGGAGGTCATTTTTATTGCACGCTCCGCAAAGCAGACAGTTAAATGTGGATCATTAAATTTGCAACATCATTGCGCCGAAAGGGAAAACGCAAAGCCCGGCAAACGCCGCCGAAGGCCGGAACTGGGCCTACAATATTCACGCCACTGCTGCTCGGGTGTACTTTAAGCAGGAGGGTCAGCATAAAAACAATGATAAAATCAAGACCGGGTGGAAATCAGGTTTCGTCGGCAGATTCGGGGGAAAATGGAAGCAAATCCAACTAACAAAGCGAGGGAACGCAATTCCTGATGACGTCAGCGAACACGCCACTCGGAACAGCTGATCGGACCGGATGGTCTAGTTCTGCCATGGGCGCGTTTTCCAGGTGAAAATCCCCTCGCAGTGGAAATGATACTTGTCACGCAATCCCGACTTTAATGGACGTGGGATGGATTTTTATTGCAAAAAACGCGAAACACGTACCTTCGTCGGCTCATGAAGCAATGAAGGGTTCTTTTTCTACTCCTTAGCATGACGTTGTATTACCTTGTTCCCGGGCGAGGAGTTTTTCGTGAGAACTGTGTCGAAGTCGGGGGAAGAAAAGGAAAAACCCACCTTCCACATGCAAGAAAAACTAAAGTGTTGTAAAAACAGATTGGTTGCAGCATGGTATGAAAGAAATCAACCGGGACACGCACCGCGGTGCTATATAAAGAGGAACACTTGATGCAAAAAGGGGTGTATATACGACACGGTAAACAAGCGGAAAAAATAGAAGACTCTTTAACGGTATTGTCGTGCTAATTAAAGTGGTTCACGAAATGTCGCTGTTCGGTTGAATGTTGAACGAAAGCGTGGTACTTACGAGCTAAGCTTTATTTGCAGTTGTGTGAAAGGGATTAGCCCGAAAAGGTATTCATGTGATGTTGATAGCATGTTTAAGTTTATTAGAATTTAAAATAGTTCAGCTTTTTGCGTCATTTCTTGCATTGCGTGCTTTATATTGTAAATTTGGCATTTGTCTTTATCTGCAAATGCAACCTTGATTATGAATCCTTTCATGTTAGTATTTTTAAAACATCGAGAAAGAAGACTGTATGAATTATTTTAAAATGAAGAAAAACCTTTTGTGCAACGATATTCATGAAAAAAGCGCAAACAAATGCGCCAGTAAGCGAGCATCCGACCGAGTGTCAATTTAACGGTGTCAAATGGCAGCTTTTATATTCATATTTTATCATACGCAAGCAACAGAATCGACTCTATCATCTTGCTGAAGGCTGTGAAGACATCGCTGAAGCGCCGCGGTTGCTTAAAGAATAGAAAAATGAGTGCGCGCGAAAAATGTTCATTTTAGATCGTGTTAATATTTTATCAACTTCATTCTTTTTCGCTTCCCTTGGTGGGCGCGTTTAGGATGGATGGAAAACGACCAGTCAAAACGGGAGGCGCCATTTTCCGATGCTGGCTTTTTGTATCTCGGTGCGACTCGCCGGATTTTACCTCGTCACGCCAGGGACAATTTAGCGTCGGATTTTGCCCTAACTTGGCTTCATTCGTCACCGTCAACCCAAGGCCGAGATGGTGAGGCGCGGAAAGTCACGTGGTAGTGCGGGAGGGGGTTTGCGTCTTTATCTGTTTCGCAACCTATGCTGACGACAAAAATGACATAAATTGCTCGCACCAGATGAAATAAGGCGCTGCCCTTGTGCGTCTTTGGGATGTTGCATATTTTATTACGCACACCCGCGGGTTTCCATTCCGACGTACCACGCCCTGCCCGCACTTTTCGAGTGGGATTTTCGAGAAGCGGAAATCAATTCCTCTAAAAGATTTTTTCCTTCCTTCGCACCCAACGGTGGTGTATGTCACATCGTAAATACACACCGAGGAATGAAAAATCTTATTAAGGTTCACCACTTAGGGTTTTCCACTACCGCCACCGTGGCCGTATTTCATGCCCCACCCTCACCTTGCACATCAGCACCACACACCGATGCCATATTTCAGTTTTATTTCACCGAAAAACTTCGCTTTAAAAGCTTTAGGGCCGCTGGGCCTTACCACGTCGTTCGGCACCTTATTCTGGCCGAAGGTGAGATCATCGAATTCTATCTGCCGAAAAGCATACCTTCGTTCGGCCCAGGTAAATCCCGTAAAACTCCGCACCGCACCGGAACCGATATAAAGATGCGGGAAAATGTGCTTTCTATGCAAATGAAGATTAAGGTTAGGAAAATATTTAAATTTTCTCCCGGTGTCCGAGTCGTGAACTGGGGTGACGAGGACCAGCTGAGCCGAGTGGTGAGCCCAATGACAAACCTTGCGGTCGATGTGGACTTGGAGTCTTCTTTCTGCTCCGAGGGATAATTTAAGAGCGATGAGCTGGATGTTGAGATGGGTTCCGTTCGGGGTTAGCATGATCGGAGCAATATTCGATTTGCCAATTTTTTTGAAAATATATCCATTCGTTTAATTGAATACACCTGAATTGATTTTGATTTAGAAAAGAGTGTCGGACAAATTCACTGAAAAACTTTTATACGTGCTCTAAATAAGATCGACAAATACTTATAAAATTATCCTAATGCACCTTTATTGGCGCAATAATTATTTTTATATCAATTACTTATTTTTCCTACCCAAGAACCACCATTTGCTGATTACTTATGCATTTTCTCCCAAAAAAGACACTTGATTCGCGGGATGGTCCCCCGAATTCGATTTCGTGCCAAGAGCAACTTAAGTTCCTATCCAACGCGTACCAATTTCCAATCAGCTGAATGATTTATGACCCACTTTAATAAAGAAAGCTTCAACCAACGCTGGAAACGGAAACGGACACTTTAACCTCGTGCGGAAAAATTGAGCCATCAGCGAGCCCTCAACGAAGCGAGCGATGCCGGAGGGTGTGGCCAGGAAGGAAAAAGGCAACGTCCGCGTGACGAAAATTGCTGTAATTATTGTTGCCTCAGGCTTTCAAGTCCTTCGCATTGACACCGTATTTTTGCTCGTTGCAATCGAAGTATTTTCGTGTTTTGGAACCCAGCACGGTTTAGGGGATGATTGGTCGAATTTTCCCGATAACTTCAGTACATGCCATGGAACCGATCCAAGCGGTTTGTGACCCTTTCGGTAGAAAGAAACGTGAGATTGACGTGCTTTTGTGCGCGACCTGTCTCGTGGGCGGGTTAGGAAATAATTTATTCAACTTCGATGGCAGTAGCGTGGCGTGACGTCCGAAGGGTGAAACTTCCGCCGCTCGAGGACAGCTGTGGTGTGCGTAGGGTGCGGTTACATCACAGTGACAGCCAACGTTCACGCAACACGTGCCATCACTTTCCCCGGGTTTGATGTAAGGAATGTGTTTGTGTTTGTCTGATTTTTTCTACCACCATCGAAACGTCGACTCCGAGGACATTTCAGGTGAAGCAGACCCTCTGATAAAACATTCGTCACCAGCGAGTGCAGAGTACTACGCACCCCATTAGACTTTTTTCGTTTTCTTTCCCGAAGAAGGGTGAAAACCCCTTCGTACCGACACGAGGACCTTGGTCCGACCGACGTGTTGCTCACATGTCACAATAGTACGCGCAGCTGGTTTCGAACCCTCGCTCATTTCCCTCTGATTTCCCTTCGCTTTCGACTATCCATCAAGACGGTCCGCTAACACATCCATCATCGTGTCGCTGTCCGTCTGTCTGTCGATGGTCGAAAGCGGGGTGGTTTCGGTATTTTATCAGTTGCCTCATCAAAGTTCTACTGCTTCAGTACGTCGGACGGAATAAGGGTTTCCCGAGGACAACCACCAAAGGCACTCCGTCTCTTTCTCTTTCACTCTCTCTAGCAACGAGGGCGACGACTGTCAACCCCTATAATCTGCTGGAAATAATTTAAATTATTGATAGCGGCACCGAGCGAACCGTTTCTTTCGAGCGACGATTGAAATCCTAAACCCGGCTGCGAAAGGAAAACCGAGCACACTTGAAACTTTTCATTTACTAACCTTAAATTATTAAAACTCCCCGAGCGGGCGGAATCGGCCGCAGATCAGCCTGACAGTTAGTCCCCGAACGGAAGGCCCTTCAGGCGGTGGATAGCTTTAAGGAAGCGGTCGATGGAATGGGACGAATATAACGCTCCGAGTGTTGGTGTTCAATTTTTTCATTTCATGACCGAGGGAGGAAAACGATGGAACAGCCGGGGCGGAAGGCGGGTGCACAGACTTGCAGGGATTCGGATGTTGGTTTTTTGGATTGGCAAACTTTCAATATTTATCTTTCGATGCTGTCGAAGTTTTCGTACTGGGAATACGTAATATGTTTTGGTAGAGAGAAGCCAACGAGCTCGTTGATGGAATCTCCCATTTACTTGTTCATGTATTCAAGCTTTATATGGATTCCTAAGTTATCTGAATCGACGAATATGACTTCTAAAAATGGATGTGTAAAATCTTCCTAATCAGAATGTTAATTACACGATTGCAGCAACAAGTAACTAATTTTGAACGAGGTACTACACAACCTGACCGACTCGGATGACCCAACTTTTCCTGCTAATGATGTATGAGACATTACACCGCCGGTTCGTATAGCCCTTCACCCGCTTGGTTATGACGACTTAAAATGCTTTATGTCCTTGCTCAATTACATCGACCCTCGGTGGGCTGCAAGAGGGTGGTCGGAAAAATGGTCGGATATGACAGTTTTTCATCCCGCAGGAAGGGAGGAAACCCGGACGGGTGGTTCGGTTTTTCCGTTGTCAAAGCGATGTCGTTAGGAGGTACGAAATTAGAATACTTTATCAGGAGGCCAACCTTGTCGGTCGGCCATAGGGAAGTGTGTGTGTGTGTGTGTGTTTATGTTCGGAGGACACAGTTAGATGGTGGCTTCGGGTTTTTCGGAGGTTTCCCAACCTTCCTGGCCTGATCCGTCGAAGGTCGGATGGAAATGGAAATTTACCAACACCAATATTATCATCATCGCCGTCATCATCGTCAAGGGAATCAGCTCCCTGCGCCTTTCATTACCCCGGGAGATGGATGAAGGTTTTGCGGTGTGTCTTTGTGTGTGTATGTGTTTGTTGCCCTGGGGCTTGCCAAAATGGAAATTAGAACTTTACGAATGTAAGGATGCCCGGACAGGAAGGCGCTCCTCGAGCTCGACGCGGTGAGGAATTCACTCGAATGCCAGTGGAGGCGTTATTAGTGTCCTCGGCAACGCGTACACCCATACACCGAAACACCCCGAGGTCGTCCACCCGCAAAAAGGCAGAAAGGTGGAAGGCACGACGAAAGATGTGCCGGGAAGGCGAAATATGATGGTAATAAAAACAGTTGGCATGAGCAATCCCGCTTGTCAAGGCGGGTGGGGGATGTTGAAGCGGCACCTAAACCGAGACACACACCCACACACCGATCAGGTCACACAGTATCCCACGGCAACCTCGGCCTCGGAACATCATTTACATTTATCGATTTTTGACGATTTTGTGAGATAATTTGAAAAGTTTTCCCATCGATCGAAAAACGTCCTTCATTACGGAGCATTCTAGTATGACGAAGATAAATTCGAACCTGCCACTCTAACCTGCGTAGCCGAGGTTCCCCTACGTCTGCTCAAGTACGGCGCACGTTCTCGTCAAGACCAAGTGTAGGTAACGACCTGGAGTGGCTTCGATGGATGTTTTTTTCCTCCGCCAAACAGCTCCCCCTGTTCGAGGGCAATCTAATTTCCCAACTTTCTGCTGTAATGATGACATTTGATGCTGTCGAAAAGGAAAGGTAAAACCCCAGGAATCGACGAACACACACACCCTCACTCGCAAGTGACACTTTATCCCCACTTCACGTGAGTGAAGTTGCCTCGATTGGCAACGCACGGTTGCAAATGCCACAAACAAAACCCAAGCTTGTGTGTAGGATATTTTTCTTTTAAAACACATCGTGTTTCTTTTTACTTTGTCTGGAATGGTTGATGCTACCAACAAATCCCCAGTAAATAAAGGATTTACTATATCTGCTCCAGTGCAGCCTCGGTGGCCTGACCTCTTCCCACACACACACACACACACACACACACACACAACGGAGTGTTGCTCAAAATACCAGGATTAGCACCAACGTTACGGAATGGTCTGGAAATGGTCAAGAAAGAGAAGCCACTTCACATTTAGCACAACATTCACCGAAACGAAACGACATCGACAGAACCGAACCGAAGCTGAACCGAACGCATGGGCGGAAAGGGGAAGTTAGGGAGGATGGATGAAGGACCCTGGCAAAAAAAAGGATTTCTCCAGTGGACAGTGGACATCGCAGCAGTCATCGGAACGAACGGAAACGACAGAAAAACGATGAGTGTCGACGAGTCCATTTTCGATCCCGGGGTCGTCGAGTGGTCGATTGTCGTTTCCAGCTCCAACGAGAACCGAGCACTCGAGATACTTACTTCAGCAGTTTCGGTATTTCGCTGGCATGTTCGAGAGTTCGGCATAAAAAAAGCTAGGAGCCTCATGCACCCAATTGCACCTAGCGTCGGGTTTACGATCATTCCATCCAATCATATAATTTAACGATTATTGCAACGGAAAGGTCACTCGGGAACGGATGAAGATGGAGAGTTCTTTATCAGCCGTTGCCGAGGGGACTCGGTGTGGTTTTTTTTCCTTTTCTGCACCCTTGAAGAGGAGCTTACAAAGAAGCATCGGAAAGCATCGAAGAACACGAGCTTTGAGGAATCCTTTTCATTGTTCCTCTAGTAGTTCTTCTAGGAGACTCACTTTGGAGTTCTTTGTAGTGCTTAATATTGTTGACGAAACTAGAGGTTATTGATTTACTTCTGGTTTCTTCCACTGGTCCTGGGCACTTTGTGTGTTCTCTACAACAGCACCATCGAGGAAATGAGTATAAAGAGCTCGGTTGAAAGTGCATTCCCTTTTCGAAACCCCACCGGAAGCCGGTTCGGCGTGGCGTGGTTGTTGCACATTTGGAAGCAAAATTTACGGTGAGGCGGTGCCGCACACTATTAAATTCAATAGCTTCACAAACAGTCTCACTAACCGAAAAAACACACACATAGTGACACATAGTGTTGGGTGAGTTGACTTCCGGGTTCCGGACCCCGACCATCCGGTGTCCATTATCGCTCGCTAAACCGCAAGGCGCGTGAGGTGCGAAAGCCACCGGGACAAACAGTGACAATATATTCGAGGGTTTTAGTGCCGTTGCCGGACGCTCGTGGAAGCTCGTGGACGTTTACTCTTTTGACACTTTATTGAGCAAGTCGATTTTATTTAAATTTTATACCCCCAGGGTGGAGTTGTGTGGTTGCCGTTTGCGAACATTTCGCGTGGCGTTCGCTATGAATCCTGGTGGGCAGGTTTTAGCGATCTTGCTAGGGTGAAAATGACTTTTCCCTTCGAAGAGAATCTAAAAACCAAGAGGGAAAAAATGTAGCGGGAAAACCGGGGAAAACTCCCACCAACCCCAGGTTTGGTGGCGAAATTTATATTTATTGTGTGTTTATACATAAATCCGCACCGAAGACAAATAGCATTTTTCTGTATTTAATTTAATGCTCTCCTATCTGGGTGATTCGCTTAGCGGTTTTCCTCTTCCTCCTGCTCTCAGCCCTTACTCCTTAATTCCTCCCTTCCTGGTGGCGGTTCTTGTGCTCTTTGTTGTTTGTTGCCGATTCACCGACGGAACCGACGTAGCGCTGTTCGAGATTTTTATGTTTAGTGAGTGCATAAATATTCTGTTTCCGTTTTATAAGCTCCTTTCCGGTATTTTTCTCCGTTTTTCACGCCACTTCGTGCTGGCGGGAGTCGAGGCGCGCGAAAGTCGTTTCCTTCCGGTTCTCCGACGCTGGCCGCGTAACGCGGACTCGCTTCATGCCCCATTACGACGGCGAGCAAAGTCTGGCTTTGCTTTGCGGTGGAACGGCGTTTTGCTCCGCAAATGGTAAATGGCCATTCGGCGTGCCCATTAACAGCTTTAACAGCCAAGTTGGGAAGCTTTAGCTAGGGTTAGGGGTGATTCGGTTCTTAATTGTCTGTTAATTTTGTATCTTTAAATAATATGCTGCGAAATAATAAAAAGGAATATTGTTGGACCCTACAGCGATGATAATTAAAGTGTTTCATCAACGATTGATTTTTTTTTCAAACGCTGTTATGCCGTTTACTTTTTTGTTTTTAACCGTTTGTGTGCTTTACTTTAAAATGTTGACTTACATTGAACATATTATTCTGAACGGTTTAAATTAATGAAAGCATCCACCAAAAGGTTCGAAAAGGGAAATAATGTAAAATCACTTTGTTTTACTTCAAAGGCTTGAGCTGGCAACAATTTTCCTGAAAACTCTCAGCTCTACCTGCGGGTCTGGAAAATCCCTAAATCGCTTTTGGGTGGCTCACGACGGGGAAGGATTGTAAAAGGGCTTAATTGGTACGTCTGCTGGGTTGAATGAGTTTATTACACGGCTCGTAAGCCCCAAACCATTGGAAGAACACTCTTCGCCCACCGTAGTACATTCGTTTAAAAGCTTATTTCTCAACTAAGGCTCTTTCAGGACGTTTCCTCTTTAACGTGCCTGCCTGTTGAATCGCAATTCGCTTCCATTCAAGTAATTCGACAGGAGACTTTAGGCTTTTTAACATGATTTAACATAATAGAAACACATAAATTTCGTACCTTAAAGCCATTTAGATAAAGGATTGTGTAACAAATATCAAGTTTTGAGAATCTATTCGATTTTTTCTCTAGGAGACCAAAATCTTAAACGACTCCAAAATTCTGGCCAATCCTAAAATCAGTATACACACGGAGCCTTCAAGCACACGTGCGCCATCGTTCCAGCCAAAACCTTGTTCTTCCCCGTCACGCTGAGGTTTCTAGCGCACAGAGGCACACACGGCCATATGCTGGACGAGACTTTACGATCCGCTGCCGAAACACATTCAATTGCCATGTCGGTGGTGATGATGATGCTGACCAGCGGCCTCCGTACTCGGGCCGTAAGGTACACAACCGTGAAAGTGGTAGAAAATTTTAATTTTCCCTTTCGCCTAAATAAATAAATTCAACCCAACCTGCTTGCAAACGGGCCACGCGCTCCGTAAGGGATTTCCGAGGAGCGAACGGTACGAAAACTTACGTGTTTTTACGAGAGCACAGGTTTGAGCCCCGGTCAAGATGGATGGATTGATGTTTAGGGCAGCAAAGGTTTAAGGAACCACGACAGTGCGGCGTCGGGGGTATTTTCCTTTCCCTTCATGTGAATGTGTGTGTTTGGCTTGTATGTATTAAAGAAGGATTTTTTGCTGTGTGTTTCCCTTCAACTCATCGGCACAACAGGCACCAGAATTCGAGCTGCCCTCAAAGAGCATACCGAAGAGTAATAGAGGTTATTTATATAAATAAAACAATCCATTAATCCCTAAGCGGATCGGTACCGAGAAGTGCTCCATGGCCGGCGACGATGAGCAGACCTTTTTCGAGAAACCACCACCAGCCACCATCGATGGGAAGGTTCCGGATACAAGGGCTCCAGGGTGGATTGGGCGAAGATGATGGAAATTGTTTCTATTTTCGGACCTGAGTCTTTAAAATTTCCGGTCTATGATCGAAGTGGGTAACGATTTAAAGCTTAAGAGCTGCTAGTGGTGGAAAATGAACACAGTAGTTGGTGTGTCAATTTTTCAAACCTAAATTGTTTTTTATATGACTATAAATAACTGTATCTATTGTGGTAATGTTCGATTTCAAAAGTTTCACAAATTTGATTACTAGTATTTTATAAATATTTTTAGTGCAGCCCTTTTTTATATGCCTCTTACATTTATTTATATTTATATATTATAAATTTACACAACAATTACAACACAACAATTAAAATTATGCAGTAATCACTACGAAGGAAAATATCAGTTACAGCCACTTAGCAGATAATAAGTAAGATAAGCTGCAGTTGTCGTTAAGACCTACATTATTAAATATTTCATTGATTAGTCATTCGATCCAATGATGAATCGATGGTTTCATCATTATATTCCTACACTAGAAGCAAATCCATCCCGTGTCACGGGAAAACGGAAACGCGCTCCCTTATAATCTATTGATCAGAGCTCATCAAAGCTATTCAGTGAGGGACTTACTAACTTGAGTCTCGGGGATGATATTGATTTAGCTTAGCTAAAGGCTAAAGTATCTTCACCCCCACAAAACCCATTCCCAAACAGTGGCCTTTGCAACCCGGTTTCACCTTTCAGCGCCTGACACGTCATTAATTATTGCACTAATAAACGATTCGGTTGACGTTTATAAAATCGTCGTCGGACAGCAAGCGAAGATCAAATGGGTTCACTTCGGTGGAATAATTTTTCCGTCTGCAAAACGGCAAAGAAGGGGTTTTACGGTCCCGACCGGACCGAAACTCCGGGAATACAGTGCAGGGGAACGCCGACGTCGAGCGTAATGTCAAACATCCGGCACGGAATGCACATGCACTTGTGTGTCCCCCAGAAACCTCCGAACTCGGTGGCTCGAAAATGCCTCACACGACGGAGCGTGCTGGTACGGAACGTGTACGCACGTCGTCAGGATATGTCGGATCGCTACCAAACCCTCTCTACCCTCTCCCTTATCGTGTGGGAAAAGCTGCAACAAGCAGCTTCAACGGGATCATTGTGGAATCCGGAAGCGTACGGAAAGCTACATGCATGACGTGATGCTGCATTGAACCCGAGGGGTTGGTTCGTCCACGCATACCATCGCACAAAGGACTGCATAATGGTATTTCTATTCACACACACACACACACACACACACACACATACAGATGCACTGCCCAAGGTTTTCCCGGGAACAAGGGCCGACTCCGGTGCCACATGCCACGCCGTCCACGTGATGCACTCCAATGTAACCGGAGTGCAAGTGCGTTCATTTACACACATTTACATTGTCCTCGGAAGGGATGGGTAAGGAGGTGTACAAAGCGATGCCAGCAGCAGCAGCAACCATCTCGTTGACTCTCTGTAATGGATTGAAACCGTTTCCGAGCGGATCGGAGGAATCGGGCACGAAATTTGCATACGGCACTTGCCCGGGACGGGATGTGAGCTGAAGGCGAATGTTACAAAACCAGAGCGACATAAACAGTCGTTCCGTTCCACCGCTAATGTGCCTCATCAAGCGAGCCGAAGCCAAGATCAGACCACATGAAACCAGAACTCCGGTCCTGCGGTTACGTTTGTCGTTTTGAAGCACTATCTGTGCCCGGCTTGCATTACCTTACGTTTCCGTTATCTGCTCGTGGTTCTCTCGAGCTGGCATGAAACAGATTTTCCACCACGTGAAGGAAGTGTGGGGGAGGGGAGTGGAGCAAATGAATTGAGTAGGGTAAATAATGTTACCCTTCAGCGCGTAAGTTATTTCTCTTTAACTTTATCCGATCCACTGCAACAAAGGGGGATTCACTTTTCCACAGATAATGTACCGTCGCGAGTTGGAATGGTCTTCTTTGAAGGATTTTCCCATCTGTACAATCTTATCTCGTGACACAAAACAAAGCCAAGCTGCAATCGGTTTTCTAAAACAAAACCAAATACGGTCACTGAACATTACAGAAACCATGCACGCCAACTGTACGAAGCGCTCTCGGATCGGAGAAAATGTCGAGATAGTTCCTTGCCCTCTCCTCCGGAGGACGATGGTTGTAATCTCTTAAGCCTTGAATTTGTCAAAGATGCTTGTATCATTTAGCGAAAACAAGACTAACGATTGTTTGAAGGGAAACCTGTTGTTGTTGTTGTTGTTGCTCTTACTGTCGTCGTCCTTTTTCGTTTTGTCTTTGCCACTCCGCTCGAATTACTTTCCCAAAATACCACCACTAAATCGGATCTTCTACCATTCCGACCGCACTAATGAGGGATTTTCTGCTCTCGCCGGTGAAAAGCCACAACTTTCCTAGCGAGCGCTCGACTTACCACCGTCCTTCCGACATTTTGTTTTCTTTTTTCGCACTAAAATTCCACGTCCCCCGGACTGGCCTGGGAAACTATTTTAAATTGCCCCAACAATGACTGCGACGAACAAGCGACCGAACAATTGTAGTCTCACTTTCTGGCGCGGCTGTCGGGCGGCGCGGCGCGAGCAAAATCAACAACTTAAATCCTTAATGACAACACTGTTGCTGGATGAGGAAAAGTTTACCGTTTCGGGTCCGACCATTCCGGAAGCGTTCCGATCGACGTGCGACCGAGAAGTCCTAGGTTGCAGAAAGTCCAGTAATCTTTCGCCTGGAATGTTTTTCGGACGTCCGCGTTGCTTTTCTTTCGCCTTGCGGAAGCTTTTGCACTTCGCTACGGTTCATCATACATCCTTGTAGCATGGACGACTGAAATTCACCGGAGCTCGGGTGCAAAGAAGATCTTAAAAAGTACAATCAGGAAAACAATGTTTCCGCACCACCTTCAGCCTGAGTTCCACCATTTCCTTCGGACGCCATCGACGCCTGTTAGTGACGGATTTTTATCGCTATCCAATCCTTTTTAATTGTGTCCTGCATCCGAACGACGTTCCGGAGGAAAATTGCGGAGTTGGCGGGAATGAAAACTTTTGCTGATCGCGCTTACAGCTTAACAGTTCGCTGCATTTCCTGGGACTTTTGATTCCGGCTTGTCTTGTGGTGTGTTGGCCACTGGTCGAGCTTGTTAACATGGCCAGAGACAGTTTATGCGTTTAGTAATGGGGTAAACTATATGCTTTAAGTCTGTGTAAGTTCATAAAAAATGAAATGAAGCTTAATAAGAAATTATCGCCGTACATCTCAAAAATATTTTACGTAAGTAAAAATATAGCTAATGGTTGCAAACCATTTGGTTTGAGAACACAAACTTTCATTAAAGAGTTCACTTTTATTTTATGTAGATTGCTAGTTTCTCCTTTAAAAATAAATACAGAACATTTTTGAGGTTATAACTTTGTGAACACTTTCTTCTTCTATACTTCACAAAGTGCACTGTGTTATGAATCTTATAATGACTGTACAAAAGTGTTGTTAAAAAGAAGAGTCATTGCAATAGAATACAGAATGAACTCATACATTATTGCATGTCATTGTAGTACACCGTCATGCACTCCATAGTTTTATTTCGCAAGATTTGAAATCATTTTCCAAACTAATTTGAAATAAGTCCGAACGCAAGTTGGTTGTTACGACAAAGGAAATTCAATTTGTTACGATATCCTAATCGAGACAATCAATATAATCCATCAAACTAGCCATTACGCATTCAACCGGTAGCCAATACCATTAGACCAGTAAATGTGGCTTCATCAGGGTAACTACAGCGCAACACAAGGCCCGAACACGGTCGCCTATCACGTGCCACCATCGTAATCAACCTGTCGCTAATCGCACTCGAATCGAAGGCGAATCTATCGGGGTGTTTTTTGTTCAACGTTCCCGCTCGAAAAATCGATAGCTAGAGGTGTTTTGTTCCGTGCGCGTGGTGCTGGTAAACTCCGGGAATGCACCGCGAGCGCAGAGAATTTTCCCGGAAGGATTCAGTCCCGTGCGAGGTGAAGGGCACACGCGTCGCCCACGACGGTTATGATCCATCGCTGGGACGATTGATTTATATTTTATTACACCTAAAGAGGCGACGCGCGACCGGAAAAGCCGTTTGGACCCATTACGCAATTCGGATGTCTGCACCGCTCTTCCCTCTCTCTCCCTATTTTCGTGGGTCGATTTTCCAAAACCGTTCGAACGGACTCGGTTTCCGAAACATTTTCCCCAACGCAAGACATATGCTCCCGCTCCGTGCACGTCCGGTTTTCCCGCACCGTGAGCTCATTTGCTCGCTATCTAGGGAACCACAATGCGCTATAAACTTCCTGCCCTTCGGTGATACACGGCCCGAGTTAGCCCCTCCGCCCATCACCTCACGAAACCCCCTTCCCCGGGAGGCCTTATCTCCACCGAACACTTTGTTATAATCTGAAACATAATATAAATGGTAACTAATTACGTTAATGGACGTGTATTTGTGTTGCGTGGGCCCCCTCGGACCCACGTTCCATTGTCATTCGCTAGCCACCCACACCGTACCCTCCTCCTCACGGTCCTTCTGCGGGAAATGGATGCCCCGGAACGCTGTTGAAAAGCAAACCTAATACGGCCGAGCGATGCCGAGCCTGGGCCGCGTATTGGTTAATCATTTCTCCCGGACCCCGGGATGGTCAGCCAGGGCCCGGGAAAACCTTACTTTTTCACCGCGTCCATTACGGGCTGCTTGCCTTTTCGGTCGCTCTATTGAAAATCCGAGCCGTACTGCTGGAAGGCGAGGATGAAGGAGGATTCCGAAAAATGGAAGCGAGATGACTGCGGCGAAGATAAGCCGATCTTCGTAATCGAGCGCGGAAGCGAAAACCCCCATCGCGTCGATTTGCTCTAATATATCATTCACTTTGAAAATTTATTTATTGCTTTTCGGGCCCCCTTCCCCCATCCTAAGCCAGCTTCCTCTTTTCGGCCCGGTTCGTCGACGAAATACCGTCCGCATCTTGATCGGGATGGGCCTCCCTGGGTTTCCTGGTTTGGTGCGCTCCGGATGCCCCGCAGCCCATTTGAATCGATCTTAGTAATTAATTAATTAGGCGAAGGCGAATCCTCGCCACTTGACATCGACTCTTTAGGCCCTTGAGGCCGGTTTGAGTAGGAAGAGAAGCCGGGCAGGGTTTCCTCGCGGAATTCACTCGCTATATTCCGTTGCATCCCTCTAGGGGATGGTTGGAAAACTTCTGTTCACTCACTGCTTCACTCGTTTGCCGTTTTTCCCTTTTGCCAGCTAGTTTGTTGTTTAAGAAGCGGTCCAAAACCGCAGGCGCAAAACGGCAAAAACTTTTCCACCATCAATTTCCCAACCACGCTCACCCCCACACTGGAGGAGGCGGTTCTGGAAAAGTCGGATGTTACGTTGTGGATGGACTTTTCCGTTAGACATTTCCAAACGGCGGTGTGAACGGATGGTCCGTGGGGACTCCATGGTGGGCGATAGGAAAGCCGAGCGAAAGACAAGGGAAAATGGAAAGGAAAATTGCCAAAGAAAAACCCACGCCACCGGCGAAGGGGAAAACAAAACCACTCGACGGAGGAAGGAGAGCAGAGAAATGCATTAAAATATTAAGTAAACATTCTCCATCATCTCGCGGGACACGCCAACCTTTCCCGGGGAAGGAAGAGTTGGGTGGTGAATAGCGGGGAAATGAAATGAAAACCGCGGGGAAAAGTGTATCTTGAAATCGAGCAAGAAACCTTTCGCCGGGAAGTTAAGTTGACCAGAAACAAATAAGAAAAAGAGAGAAAAAGATGGATACCAGAGGAAAACTTGCTTTCCACAGGGAAGCGAAGAAAATTGGCTTCGCAAATGGACGCACGACGACAAAATTAGGCGAAAAGAAATGTTAAATGCGAAACCAGTTAAGATTACGATTATGCCCGCGCGAAGCCGAGGAAAGCAAGGGGTGTTTTCCTCGCCTCGCCAGCCAGAATAATTGTGAATGATGGAAAGGAAAATAATTAGATGTGTCTATTTATGAAAATAATTACCTGCCAAGTTTGCCAAGGCGAGCCTCGCGGCCTGGTGGAGCTTAATTTTATTACTCCTGTTAGGAACGCACGATGTATTTATTAAGTGAGATTTCCAGATGTCCCCTAAATAACTATGAAACAATCGTGAGCATAGATGCCGCGTTTTAGAATTAAGCAACAATGTATGGTGTCAATAAGAGGCCGAGTAAGCACGCACTCGAATGCACGAAAACGTTCATTGTAAACATGTCAGAACATGATTCGACATCCGAAGCAAGAACCGTCTACAACGTAAGAAATCGAAACGAAACATGTCAGAACATGATTCGATATCCGACGCAAGAAATGGGAACAATTATGATGCGCCGATTAATGCGGATGATGGATTGACGCGTCAACGCGCAATCCAATTCAAGGTTGCCTCACCAGAAAGAACAGTCGAACGCACCAAGAATACGCATAAATAATGTTAATAGGCGCAACGCCCTAAATTCAATCCTCAATTGTTTACACGATCAGCGTAAGATTTACGCACGTGACCCAAATTTAACATGAGTAACAAACTAGATGTCACATGAACGGGTTAGAATCTCAACGCGATCAGGAGAATCGAAAGACCTTGGTTGTAAGCTAATTGGGTCACGAGGCCGACGATTCGAGGAACGCGTTTTTATTAGGAAGCGGAAGAAAGCATAATTCCCCACGATGCGTGTGGTGCAATCTGGAATCTGGGGCAAGATCTTCTATCTCGTCCGCACTCATTGATCAACAAGCATTGGATTAGTATATAAGACGAAATTTTTACTGAATAAACCAGACATTTTCGCCTCGACACTCGCGAGGAAAGGAAGTCCAGTAGTTTCACTTCCGAAACCAAATAATCCGAAACTAGATTCGCTCCAACTTCCCTCCCATCCTTGCGCTTGATTCTTCTCCGTTAGCGGCATAGGCACGCTGCGGACCGGTTTCAACGCAATTCCTTTAAGAACTTAGAATATTCTCGAGAAGTTCTTCTCCGGTGTCGGCATAGTCACGGCCCGGACCGAACTCTCGGAAATTCACAAGTTCAGCCCAACATCGGTTGCGATCTCTCCGTAGTCGGCGCAGTCACGGCGCGGACCGGTCGCATCGAAATAGGCCTTCCTAAAAACCCTCGTCCACAAAGGCTTGAAGAAAATCCACTAGAATCCTTCTCCGTTGGCGGCATAGTCACGTCACGGACCGGATCCTCGGGTTATCCTCAAACCTAGGTTGAAGTGTCAAACGTTGTTTTCTCCGGTGTCGGCAAAGTCACGGCCCGTACCGAACACGTTGACGCCAAAACTGAAGGACTCCGAGTAAGGGCGGAAATTTCTCGCGTAAGGGACGACGACGCACACGATCTAGTACCTTCGCGCTTGATCGGATAAACAGTTCGTTACAACTCCGAACGGAAGTGAAACTTTTAAAAGCAGTCTTAAGCAGCCTTCGCTGTCCTATGTCACCTGTTTAATGAAATGAACGACCACATTTAAGACACTCTCGAACGTTTGCGTTGTCTGGCAAACTTAACCACAAACCTTTAATACCATTCCCCTTCCATCCGTTCCGGAGAAAGATTTGCGGAAACATTTCGATAACTCAGCGCCCGCGATGAAAGTGCGCAATAAATGTGTGAAAAATATTTACCGCCTTCAGCCGGTGTTCAGCCTTCCAATTTCTACCCATTTGCAGCATCGTTATGCGCGCTAAACAACGTTAAATTATGCAAAAGATTCAATTACTCCGGGGCGCGCGCGAGATAAGATAAGAACATAAATTTACCGTTCGCCGCGGTGTTACGATCCATTAAATGCTCTCATCTTTCATGTTGTTGTTCGCTTGTGCGCACGTTTTGCGGTGTCGACCGAGAGTCCAGCTCCAGGAAGGAGGCAGGTTGCGAATGGTGAATGCCTTAAACGTTTATGTGGTTTGAAAAATTGGCTGCCAAGGCTACCACGGACCGGGCGTTAGTTTCGAGGTGAAATTAAAATTCCCTTTTCCTGGTTTGGGAGAGGAAAGGAAAAACATAAATACAAGCCTAAGAAACGGCAAGGAACAAGGGGCGCTGTTTGAATTTATCAAAGCGCATTCTGCGGAAGCATAAAGTATCGACAACGTCGCCGGCATCCTCCGCGCTCGAAGGAGCGAAGCTCGTAAAGAGTGCTAGTCTCCCGTTTCGAGCGCATAACTCCTTACCCAAGTCATCGTCACCGAAATTACACGCCAGAAATGTGAAATAATGAAATGAAAACATTGTTCTGGCTTGCGCTTGCAACGACGCTTGAAGTAGGATTAAAATGAAAATTACATTCACTCGTGCGCTAATGCTCTTCATTTTCGTCAATGGCTCACCGCGTTTGCAATTACTTCCAAGTGCGACATGGCCTCCGCCGGAAGACGAGCGTGAGAATGGCCACAGACTGGAGCGTTACCACAGACTGTTGCAAAATTGTGCCCTGAGTTGGTTAAAATTTGGGAAATAGTTTTATGTTTCTCTTTCATTGTAACTACGAATGCTTCTTCTGCAGTTTACGGGATAATATTGCATAAATTTTTTGTCTCAAGAAAATTTATACTAAAAAATAAAACTACATAAGAAACATGATAATACTAATATTCACTAAAAAAGCAAGAATATACAATGAGTAATCATCATCATTGAAAAAATAGTTTAAAGAAACTAACAGAGAAACTTATAGAAGGAAGATATGATTATGGTAAAATAATCTTTGTTTTATCAACATTTTGCATACACTGTGCAGTGTATGTTTTGTCCTATTTTTCGACATGTTTTGCAGTGTGCAGTAGCGCATTACACAGTTCTTCGCAACTCTCACACAAACGTAAAGAAATATTCCGTACAAAAGTTGGAAGAAATGTACGAAAATGATTCGAGACCGAGAGGGAAACCTTTTATCGTTTCGTTAAACAACCACCCACAGCTTGCGGGTTGCTCGCGATCACACTCGAACAACATTGATACGGAATCTGTGCGCTGGTTGGCCGGGTTTCTTCCCTCCCAACTGTTTTCCGCCCGCAACAACTCTTACAAGACGTCCTGCCCTACGAAGCATCGTCTTTGTTACTCGAGGCAAATTTAATTCCCCAATTTCGAATGCCTCAACGCGGTCGTACTTTTACCTCCTCCAAGCTCAAAACGTGGGCATTTCCTTTTCATTCGGCATCATTTTCCCATTTCACCGACCCCTAGGCGAAGCGGTGACTTTTCCGGCAGGCACAGAGCCGGCCTTTTAGAAACCCGGTCGGTCTTTTTGAAGCCTGCTGGAATTGAATATAAATTAAAAACCGGAATACATTAAAATCTCCTCATCCTCCGCACACCGAGCTGATGAAAGCGCGCTTTTTCCCATTGTGAATCACTCCCCCGGGCCCGGTCGAAGCCGGTTTTTGGCGAAGGGCCACACCACATTGGAATGTCGACCGTCGACGAGGGTTTCGCGGTGAGATACGAGCGCGCTAAATTATGTCTTTACAATTTTATTGCGTTCACTCGATAATATCTGCGCACGGTGAACGCCTTTGAATGTCAGTCGTAAAGCATAAGCGGCCGCCTTCCGGTGGTTCTAATGAAAATCGAATACGAACCCTCAACTAACATGACTTTTCTTCTCTCTTTCTCTCTCCCTCTATCTACCTTCCAGATGAACCGTGCTATTCAAGTCAAGCCAGCGGATAGCGAGAACCGCGGTGGTAAGTTACCTCCATTTCCAGTTTTGCTTCGTTTTACGTGGATCTTTCCTTCCAATAAACTTACCACTGTTTGTTGTCTTCTTATAAGTTCCTACTTCGGTTCCGATTTTCATCGTATTATTTTGCCGTTACTCTTCGAACTGCGAAACACCACATTAGGAACCATCATTTCTTTATCCTTATCTCGGTGAATCGATGCCGTCAAGGTTTTCTAAACGATGAGGACGACGCATTTGGTTAGGGTTTTTAGTTTTCACGGTGCTTTAGTTGGGGCATTTGGGACTCAATTTCCAGCCATACACATATGAACTTACTACTAATCAGATTACTTTCAATTCAATGTTGGGAAATAGAAAGGTTACCTTCTTTCGTAGAGACAACTCATACTACAAAGAACTTGTGTGAAAATCACAAACGGATCGCAGATAATTCCTAAATAGCAAACTCTATCTTTTGCGGAGGTTGTTTTCCCGAATTTTTCAACAGCCTCCAAAGTGGCAAGCGTTTCGGGTTTTTATATTTTACTTTATTTCGACCAAAACAATGACCCACTTCGCGAACCAGCAAACCCCATTTTGAAGGGGAGATGAAATAATCATAAATTCACGCCGAAATTCAATCGTGAAAAACGGTGCCATTTATCTTGCTTTTCCAGGCCACATTTCCAGGCACTACCGGTGCCCGTCAAGAGTGGGAGCATTTTTATTTTTTTTCTCGCGGCCGTTTTTCAGCAGCAAAAATGCTATAACTCAAGATAACATCGAATGCGCGAATGCGCAATCCGTTTTGTTTGGTGTTGGCGATTTAGGTGCAGACAATTCGCTTTGATTCACGATCGGGCGCGATTTCGGTCGAATGTCGGTTTGCGGCATTTATTTTGGAAACGGAAAAATGGGATTTTTCCTGCTGGGGCAGACTCTGTGAGGCTTTTAAGACAAAATGTATATAACCATCGTTGATAGCAAAGATAATAAATACTCTCTTCAAATTGTGCACGAGCCCGGTTGTTCAAGACCACTTTAAACGAAGCTCGAACGAAAAGGCCCGGGCACATACTTTAATAACATGCTAATGAAATAATTTCAAGCAATATAAATTACCTAATGTTCCGCCTTTCACCAAATGAAAGGTAAAGTGTAAACCCTCGCCCGTTGCCGGTAAATGTTTGTGCATCAGCCCTTGGATGCCGTTGGCAAAAGGTCGGCCACAAGAAACTCGTTGGCCTCGGTGCGCTTCGGGTTTCGGTTGGATGTTGTTTTCCAGCTCGCAAGCAAACAAAATATGTCTTTTGATATTTAATAATAATAACCTTAGCAACGGGAACCATCCGCAAAATTCGAGGCAACGGTCCGGAGCTAACATCCTTCCTTCCGATGCAGAGACAACGAGGAACGCCACAGGACGTTTCGCTTGGTAGTAAAAACAAGCAATGGAGTGTGGGTTGGTTGTACCGCACGGTGACACGGTGATCAACTCCAACGCTCTATGTCTCTGTGTGTGTGTATGTGGGTTTTGTTGTGGGTGTAATAAGGCTTTGGAGACAATTTCTGGCACAATCTCGCTCGTCCTTCTGTAAGGAACGAACGCAAAGGGCACTCAAATCGACAACGAGTCCTTCCAGTTTCCAGGGGGAAACTACGCTGTGCGGAAAGCCCTGTGAGCGATGAAGTGAAAAGTCTTCGTGCAGCCAACACCGCAACCCACCTCCCCCCCGCGTCCGAGATGACAAAACTTCCTCCATCAGGTTTATGTGTGTTACGTTATTAAAATTTATGTACACCAAACGCAAACAGCAAATGATCTTTTTTTCATCCTCCCTTCCGAGTCCGTTGTCTTCATTGCAAGGCCGGTGACCCCGGCAACAAATGCCGCAATCGTCGACGGGCCGTCGTAAAGACGTCGGTTGCCAGCGGAGGGAAGATTTCACCGGAACGGCACGAACTTCTGACGTTCGCTTTTTTGGAAAACCCCACAACAAACCACGCTTTTCAAGACGGGGAAACTCCGAGGGGGCAAGTTATGAGAATGCTAATAAATCTCCATAAACATTACCGCCCACTTTCGGTCACCTTGCCTAGGCCTTGGACGAAAGGACTTAATAGCAAATTGCTCGGATACACATTTCGACACGCCGGCCCCGACAACGTTCCCCGGAGCGCCTGACGCCAATTATCGCCACCTTCTGGCGAAACGGACGGCTTGATGCGGTGCGCCTGGAAAAGCAATTTTCATTTGATTAATGGTGGCCTGACGACTAATGTGTGTTTACGATTAAAAAATGTTAAACCAACCAACAACTAACTTTGTGTTGGGACGAATATGTAACGGCGAATCGTGGAACAGATGTTCGAGATAAAACATACGTGTGGCTTTTCTTCCGTTAATGAGACGAATGAAAAGGAGGGCATTTTGTTCACCTTTGTTTCCGGAAAGGTAAAGGAACGAAAGGTTTTGATGTCTCACAAAAGGGATTCAAAGACGCCCACTTAAAGAAAGGCATCCTGTACCTTCATTTGTCCTTCGGAACGACATTTGTGCGCGTTGTTTGTTTTTCCCGACTTTTCCGCCCCGAAAATCAATCCTTACTCAAACACCCCGTGAACTTAAATATGTTACGAAAACCAGGTGAATTTAAGGTGATTTAAGACAATGTCCAAATATTATCCTTTCCGGCAAGAAACACAGTCCTACACATCCACACCTCCGGACAAGGCTGTTCCATGGGATGCTTCAATCTACCTTCATCTTCGTCATCGTCTACCTGTTACTGGCAGGGCGACATGTGTGCGCGCAATGGTTCGGTAATTGCCTTAATCCTTTTCCATGTTCTACAATCCGGTTTCCGCCAACCCTCCAATTTTCACTCCCCGAAAGGATGATGTCATAAAAACTAGCTTGATAGATTTCGTCCCCCCGTTCCACGGTTGAGCGCCATGTTAGACATGCTCATCCATGTGATACGGGGGTCCTTTTCCGCACGGCATTTGGGTAGAAATTCTTCTCGACCCCCAGCTCGAGCGGCTGAAAAGGCTGTCAGCAAGGAAGGTTTGATAATTTGATCAAATTAAAATCGAAACCTTCAACCGAACCGGGTTTTCCACTGCGGGAAAGGGTTTTCCATCCACAATGAAGCGGACAGTGTGAGGATGGGGATGATCCTATTCTTCACCGACAACATGGGTGATTTGAAAGAGGTGGTTGGAGGTATGATTATGGAGGATTTAGTGGATGAGTGACAGGTCCATCGGAGTACAGCCGCCCTTTTCAGCACCGCACGAGAAGCGTTGTCGTCCAAGGAAAACTCCAAAAGGCGGTAAGATCCACCGGTACGAAGAACTTAGCGAAGCAATTTCCATTAGGAAAATTACATTGTCATTAGCAGGTGTTCTTCTGCCAGGCCAGCTGACACCAGCTGAAATGACGGAGCGTACCGCGTTCCGACGGCATGCTTTTGCCCGCTGGGGACGGAAGGTCGAAATGGGTTGTAAGGAAAACGGAACGCCGTGCGTGCGCGTGTATGTGGGAAAATGTAATTTTAAGACGATGGCGCTGAGCTTTCCGAGACAGCGAAAAAAAAACAAAATCATTCATTAGTTCTACGAACCGACATAAACGGGACAAGACTCACCGTACGTCGCGCGGAGGTTTTTGTGTGAGTAAATTAAATTCTCACACTTTAAACGGCACATCAACCGAGTAATTACGAACGATCGTGAGGTGCAAAAAGTAAACACGGCGCCACAAAGAGGCACCACCACATGTGCTTATGTTCCCGCATGAAGCTTTTCTTTAACCAACCCTAGGAAAAGGGGGTGAGAAAATGAAACCGACGTGATTGAATTTCCACAGGACATGCGTTGGCATAATTTAGCTTCACAATTCGAACGACCATTCCGCCCGACACGTCCTGGAAAAGTGTAGGAGTAAATAAAATTGCAAATCAACAGTGTCGAACACCGACAATCTAGCACAAAGAGCTAAAAACCCGATTCCATAGAACTCCCGAGGGAGTAAGTGAGGAAAAACTGGAATCATATTTCACATCCTTCCACACCCCGTTGAGGATCCGTTTTCCCAGGTGCGGCAATGAAGGGGTAAAATTTCAACACATTACTCGACTGATTGCACCCATTAGTGGGTGTGCGCGTGTGTGTTTGAGGATGCATTTTCATTGCGCCTCAATGAATAGAAAAGTTGTGAATATTTCATGTGAACGTCATTCAAGGCGAAGCTGGTGTGGGTGGTGTCGGCGGTGGCAGATTGCAAAACCCTCACCACAGACCGTCCGGAAAACCACGGAGAGATGGGTTGCCTTTAGGGGTGCTGGGGTTTTGCCCATTTTATCGGCCGTGTAAAGTGAGGGAAAACCACTGCTAGGCTAACAGCAGCAATTTTCCTCTTTTTCTACTCATCAAACATCCAGTCGTCCTGGATAGCAACATTTTCGAGCTTGGAAGTATTGTGGAACGAGATGAACTCATCCTAGCGAATTTGATTTAATTCGATATATTGATGCATTATTATGTACGGGGGAAAATGCATTAATTAATGGAAATTTTATATCAATGAAAGGGAAAAAAAATGTGAAATAGCTAGAAGAGTAGTAAACAAATTCCACACAGCACAAACCATCCTATAAAGTATGTGTTACCAAAACCAAAGAACACTTTTCCATCCTTTACAAAAAGTTGCAAAATCAAGGCCAACACAATGTAGCGCAAGTGTTTGCTCAATTATCGCACCGAAAAGCAAATTGGTGTCCATTCTTGTCACCGGCATTCGCAAAGAATAAAAAAGGGCATTGGAAAATATATGGAGCTGTTGGTAGAAGCTCAAGGAAACGAAAAACCACTGCCCAGTATCCAGTACCTAATTTAAAAAGTTTCCAACCTCAACACACACACACACACACCGGTCTCCCCAAGTAGACCACCGACGGCTGGTATTTTCGTCGCCCCCGGCTCGGGTGTATCGTTGGTGTTTCATGGCCTTTTCCGTCGAGCCATTTCCCGGATGTGGCCTACCAAGGTGAGTGGGTTCCTTTTCCTTCTTACAATGCTCGCGCTTGCTGTTTTTTTTTGTCATTCCTATGCTAGGGAATGCCAGTATGGCGAGGGAAAAAGGAGCTGAAAAACTCACTCCACACGGAAAAACCAGGGGAAGAATGGAAAAAAAGAAAGCAAGAACCATGCGAGATAACGAGCGTTCGCTTCGGTGCTTAAGGACTAGCAAAGTGTGAGAGGGGTCAGCACACAGGGGCAACGACAACGACAACGATGACGACGAAAATGGGGCCAAGATACACCATTAATTCAAATTATCTCATTTACAACGGAACTTGGTTATATCACTAATTTTTCCACTTGGTGCTTTTTTTCCTAGTAGGTGCTCCACTGTTTTTGCTCCATCTCTATCTAGCACTCTCTTTCTCGCCCGAAGGAAGGGGAGCTGTTATGATCATCCTTTGTCGTCCTTTTTCCTCCACCCTTGGTCACCTTTTTAT
The DNA here is from genome assembly GCA_000441895.2 of Anopheles sinensis. Taxonomy (NCBI): domain Eukaryota; kingdom Metazoa; phylum Arthropoda; class Insecta; order Diptera; family Culicidae; genus Anopheles; species Anopheles sinensis. Next base: position 1,473,611 of record KE525340.1, on the reverse strand, counting down.
CGTTGACCGTTGAATGCTCATTCAGCACCCAACCGTCTTTCCCTCCACCGGCTGGTCAGGAGGACTGGTGTTATGCAAATTACCGTACCACATTGTATCACGAATGTGTGTAAGCGAGTGTTTAGCAGTGTGCGAGTGAGTGTGGCCAATGGCAACGGACAAGCGAATGAATGTCTTTCTTTATGCCCGTTACTGATCCTTCGCAAAGAGTCCCTGTTTTTCTCCCCCGAGCACATTGTTTTTCTCCGCCCAGTCCACACACTTTTCCGGGGCATGCGATTTTTATGGAGCGTAAAGGCTACACAAATAATAGGCCCTTGCGTAAATGTTTGCATGCGAGGCTGTATGAGTGCCCTTTGGTGGACCAGGGATGACCCTTTGTAGCGGGAGGAAAGAGCAAGATGGACTTGGACCTGGACGAACGGACTTTGTTGGCCCTTCTAATGAATATGGCAAAAACAAAGTGTGGCGAAGGTCCGCAGGAAACAAACAGGCGTCAAACGATCAAATAAATGGGAAAATGCACGGTGACCGTTCCAGAGCGCTTGGAAGCGCTTTTTCTCTCCCGCTAAACGATATTGCTTTCGCGCCGCAGTGAATATCAACTAGCTTTCGGTTTCGAGTTTCGAAACAATCATAAAAGTAGATAGCATGTGGAAAAATGATGCCCATAAAGCGGTGGGTCCGTCGGCAAATAGGGGCAGGGGGGAAGATTTTTAAATGTATCGATTTCGGATGCCGGCACCGAATGACACGAGGTACCGGTCCCGTTTCGATGAAAGGACCTCCGGTCCTAGGAGCACCATTAACGTTTATGTCTTTTACCTGCGGGAAACTTTTTTAACGGGAGTCCCTTTTTCCCGCTTGATTAGTCGACAGTAGGTTTTTGGAAATTTTATTTTTCCACTGGACATGCCTAACTTGTTTCAGGAAAATCATTCTGCTAGTGGCTTCAAATTGTTATTCAGTTGTCGTTCAAGTAATAAATTTTTAAATGTAGTTGAACCATTTTAAAAAACCTTAAACTGGACTTCTGAATTTATTTTCTAAACCAATTTATACTCGTCATAGAACAAAGCTAATGAGAGCATAGGATCAATTTGAAACTAATCCAACCCCTGGATTCAAACACGAAAAACCCAAACCGAAGCTTAATGATACCAGCCGCAACCCTTTTGGGGCTAGGTTTCGAACGTAAATCATCACTTTGGACCATCGGAAAAGGGTTTCACTCTACATTCCCCTTGCATTCGCGCGGTCCACGGCAAGCCTTTCATCAAACATAACCAAAACCACACCGTCCATTAGACAGATTGCTCAATTACGGCCATCATCATCAAACAGTGTGTGCGATGAGTATTTTGGTTTTTTTTCTTTTTTTCGGTTTTATTTTCCCATTTCAATGCGAACATGCGTTCCGAGCGGCTCCAAAGGATGCCAGGATATCTGATTTGTAATTCATAAAATTTATATCAACCCGAGCCATTTGCTGCCATTCCGAATAGTGCAAACACGTGCCCTCAAACATCACCCGCCCCCCATCGGAACACCTACCTTCCCTCCCCCTTGGGATGGGGTCGAAGGATAACCGCGTTCCGCCAGGCTCTGGCAGCGCAAAGCTCAACCCAATCACGTTTCTCACGTACTGCAAACAGACGCCGGTGATGAGTTCGGTGTAAGTGTGTCTGGTTTTTTTTACTGCTTTGCTGCTTAACATTCCACCCAATCACCTCACACCGAAACAACGGGGCTCGGACGAGAGCCCATTCCGCGTGCATCCGTGGAATTGATGATTATTTTTATGTACTTTTTATGTTATTTAATTTGTACACACATTCATCACAATCAATTTAAGAACTGGCATGTCTTTGTGTACTCGTCCTTCGCCTGGAGTGGAGAGGGAAAATACATTGAAGACTGCAAGTCAGTCAGATCGTTTCGCCCGGTTTGAATCCGGCTTCAGTTTTACACTCAATCTCCCCACCTCAAAAAAGAAAAAAAACGCACCCACACACCCTCATCGCCCACGCCTCCAGGAGGGGTCCGAGGAGGTGATAAGGAGAGACTGCCTCCTGCAAACATAGGTTTCGGTACAGTGTTTGCCCGTAATTTTCCACCGTTGAATACATTCGCACCCACGGGCGTTTGGTGGAAAATCCCGAACGTTAAAACCATCCACTTTAACGAAGAGGCACGTGTTTCTGCTTCTTTCCCGGGGTGGGGATTTTTTTTCCAGCGACCACCCACCCTTCTTGCGTGATGGGATTCGTTGTTGTTTAGCTCTGCGTGTGTATGTTCACCGAGAGTTTGATTACATCATTCATCTTCATTTAACGTAACGAACGCAGCGTGAGTTTCGCCACGAGGGAATTCATTGCGTTACGCGATGAGCATCGCCGGAAAGTTGAAAGAATGGAGCGTGATTTGTTTGGCATGTTTTTGCGTCTGGTTTTTCACCCCTCCCTACCCCTGACATTTCCTCGTTTTCAATCCGTTAATACGAAACGAAGGATGTTTTGAGTCTTCGAAATGAAGAATTGTATTAAAAACTGATGCTTTCTATGTTGTGTGAGTTAGGGACTGGAGGATTAAACGTGACTGTGGTTGTGTGATGGTGATAATATTGAAGCGAAAAGACCATAGACAAAGCACAAAGCGAAATGAAACACACGCACAGCTGGTCGTACAATTTTATTTGTCTCATTTGCCGTAACAATGAGCTCACATTACTGTATTTGGGTGGAAAACGCACCTCCTCATCCCGGGCAAAAACTGTGTCACATGGAGGATTATGTTGCTCCAAACGGGGCTTCTTAAAGCAGCAGATACATCCAACGGCCCATCGAGGGTGAATTTCGTTGCGTCAGCACGACGCGTTGGACAAAAATCGATTTCTCACTTCCACACAAATCCATTAATCGATTTTGCTAGGGTTTTTTCTATGTGCGGATATGCGTGTGTGTATGTGAGTGTGTTTTCCCCCCTCTGCTCCGTTCACTTACCAGCTTGTAAAGAAAAACCCCTGTCTCTCAGCGGGTAATGAAATGGAAAACGTACTGCCACCACATGCGCCAGTACAACCGCTTCCATTTCCAGTTTTCCGTCCACCCTCATCTTCGTACGGTGCGTGTGGGGGAGTTTTCCGAAAGGTTAAGTTTGTTGAACCACCACACGGGGCTGCATTTGGGCGACTAAGGTGGTCGACCTTCGGTGTCCTCGGCGGTGGTGTCGACATAATTTTACCAAACATATGTTCCGACACGTGATTACATTACATTAAGAACTCTTCGAAGAGGGTCGGTGGACAAAGTCGAGCAGAAGCAGAAAGTGAAATTACAGATAATCACAAACATTATTGCTTCACGCGAAGCCGCGTGTAAGACGTTTTCGTGCGCTAAAAATTGTCCCTGATTTTTCTCCACCAGAAGAAGGGTGTACAGATTGTTTTAGTGCAGTCTTTCCTGTTTTTTCCCAGGGTAGTCTTAACCTACTTTTGTGCTCGTAAAAAAGGAAACAGGCATGTGTGATTTTCTTTTCTCTCCAAAGCAAAATCCACCCCACTTTCACACATTTCCACGCAAACCAAAACCTCGTTGACTTCATTTTCAATTTCAATTTGCATGTCTAAGCTGTCACCTGCGAAAGCCTCACCGATGCCTTGCCTTGGGATGTTAAGAGCCGTGGTGCGAGTGCTTAGGTTCAACGCACATCGCGTCGCAAGAAGCTTAAGTGTTGACTTCCTTACGTGACACCGTTCGCTTTAAGCTTCCTTAAGGGAAAAACTGCAAGCGCAAGCGTCTGGGAATTTTTGCCAACCGTCAAACAAGCCGTTCGACACGAGGTGCTAAGCATTGAACCGAAGGATTATGATATATTTATGTTTTTTGGCAAGAGGAATACATTACCGAAATGCCGGAAAAGCGACATGGTTCGTGTTTGCATGTCATTGCATGTACACGCTAATACACCCGTTGGAACCGTTCGGCAGGAAAACAGATTTCACGACGCTTCGACAAACAGCATCTTGCGACGAAATGTAACGAAATTTTGTACTCTTTCCATCCCGTTCCGTTTCCTAACACTCCGGGTTCAGGGTTGCCACTGAACGAAACAAGATTAGAAATGCGCATGTACTTTCGCAAAGGGTGTCCGGGAAACTACAGACACACAACCTACCTGAGAAAAGTAACATTGCGTTTCACGCCAACGGAAAAGGGATTCCGAGCCCCTTTTCGGGTGGGATTTTACTTCGGATTCGGTTTTTCTGCACGGGAACGAAAGGTTTTTGCCTAAATAATCCTTAACCCCACACATTTCTCCCTGTCTTTCTCGTATGCCATCGAAGGTGGATAGAGCCGGGCCTTTCGTCGCTCGTTTTTCCTCCCATCCCGTCCCCAAGTGAACGCCACCGAAGCGCTCACCTCTGCACCCGTCAACGTGTGTGAGGCGTCGATAATGTGAGAAAACCCGCCCCGAAAGCGGGCGTGTGGGAGTTTTTAGGATGAATAATTTACGAAAATAAATAATTTGCTATCAATTTATACTGATGAGGGTCGTGAAAGTTTTATGAACCTCTCTCCCGTACGACACACACACACACACACACTCGCAGCTGCACGTTTTGCTTGTTTCTGTTAAAAGTTCGGAACGATCGGTTTGGATTTGTGGCATTTGCTTTTTGCATTCAACCCACCGTTTGATTAGGGTTGCGTTGTCAGGTGAGCAGGGAAAAGCGTCAAGGTGCATCAATGGTTTTTTCCCCCATTCAACGAATTGGGAAAATTTTCTTAAAAGCGTGGAGTTGCCCGTTCCTTAATCCCTCCGAAATTGTGGTTCCAATCATGTAGAAGCTTGTTATAAATTAAACGATTGGGTGTTTTCACTCAATTGATAATGTTTCAAGTGCCTTTGCAGTAATTTATTTCACTGCCAGTTGCATCACTTAGATATAAATTGATGCTTCTCTTTTAACGTTCAACCAGTTTCATCGTTTACATAGAGGATTACAAATTCCACAAGCTTTATTTCTTTGTGTTCCAACGTCTTTGTCCATCAGTTAAAGTAGGGACGAATTGATCGACGGGATTTCCGGTAGGAGCAAGATTAAAGAGAACAAGAAACGCTCCAGAACCGGAAATGAACCTCGCTCCCGACCTACGTGGAAAGACAAGGAAAGGGCCAGGTTACAAAAAAAGGGAAGGAGAAAAACCCAAACCATGATTGTAAGATTGTGTGGCACCATCACAGACCCGTTTTTGTGTATTGTAAAACAAAATAACATTTATTGTCAATACTGTGGCCCGGAATGGCATGTCCCGGGCACACTTTCTTTGTTCTACAATTTTCCTTTCGCTTCCTGTCCCTCGATCCTTTTTAGGTGGATTTTTTTTCTTTTTCGCTTTGTATTTTCACCAACGGTTGGGTGACATTTTCCACCGCTAGCCATCCGTCTCGACCACTTTTGCACAAATTTGTGCGAGAAAAGGGAACGCGCGCCGTACCTTTTTATTCCATCCCAATCAACTTCTGCTTGTTTCACTTCAAAAGGAAAATGAGCACCCCTAAATCTTTTCTCCATCAAATTAGGACATCGCCTTGGGTGAATGAGAGCCGAACGATGAATCAAGGCAGGGTGACGGGAGATGCGGAAGGTTTTTGTCCCCAAGCGCCCCCTTTTGCTTGGCAAGATTCCGCCCCGACATGAAACATGCTCTTCCCCCTGACACACCGGTTTTCTTTCTTCCTATTTTTCCATCCTGTCACTTTGATTTTGCCCCGACCGGAGTCGTTATTTGAATTGATTTTATTATCTGCCTGGAAGGAACATTCACAGACACATCAACACACGCCGTGTCGTCCCCGCCAGCATCCGTTCACCACCGGCCATGGTTTGGCCGGAAAACCCGACTCGGTGGTGGAGGTGGTGTTACCAAGGTGGTCGGAAAAATCGATACCAACCGAACGAGTTCGGAAAAATCCACTGCCAAATACCCCACAGCAAATGATTGGGAATCTGGGAAAACACCCGGATTGGCCGAGCGATGGGACGGAAAAAGGATCTCGGCAACTCATAAGAGTGTCCTACTTTAAAGCATGAGTTTCCACCGACGCCCCGGAAATGGCCCGGAATCGGCTGACAAAATGAGCCAGGCAATATACGCATTATCTCCTTCGACTCTGGTCGACTTCTCACATGGAAAAAGAGAGAGACAGGGAAAAACAGTTTGCCCGAGATGGTTTATATGAGGCAAGAAAAAAACCCCTCCGGCAAAACTGACGTGTGCTGGTGTAGAGGATGTTTTATCGAAGGCGATGGAGCGATGATTTTTCCTCATCGTTTTTTCTTCTGTGGAGAAAGTTTTTTTTCCTCCCATCACCCACACGATCGTTTACGATTGGTTTTCAATGCGTGAATTTGGGAGGCGAACATATCGACGGTTTGGCAGGATTGCCTCTTCTCTTCTTTTTCATCTCTGACAAACACAGACACACACCCACACGCATGTGAGAATGTGTTACGGCCATAAATTTGGCGGACAAACAAACAACGTAGCGCCTCTCGTCGACTTGATTGGAGTCGGGTGGTGCGAGGCGAGGAACCGGGCTTCCCATATCCTTCCGTACCGAAATAAACGTCTGTCACATCGCGGTGCGAAACATGTCTTCGTTTTGGACTGCTGCTGCGGCAATGACTGGGCATGTGGTCTCGTGGTCTGCTCTTCCGGGGGCTTCTGTGGTTCTGGATTTGCCACTTTTGTTGATGTCATCGAATAAATATTAGGTGACGAGACCAGAAGATGACACAATATTACACGGGATTGGCTTGCCAAATGGCGCGGCTAGCTCGGTTTGATATTGAAACGGCATCGGATGGGCGGTTGTAAAAAAGCTGTTGAAGATGTGTCCGTGTGGAGCGCACGGCTTTAAGAAAATTCAACATCGGGAAGGATACGAAATTGATTCGTTTGGGAGAAGTGATTTGTTGATACCATGTTACGTAACTGTCACAACCAGTGAATGTAACTTTCTTTGGAGTTTTTAGGTAAACATACATTAAATTTGAAGGAATATTTGCACATTTACAGTTTCGTGTTTGTTTATGTTAGAAAAATTTAACGTTGAAAATTCGCTTATTTACGAAAAAAAAGTTTGAACACATATTTCAAGTGTTAATTGATAAACAAAGAAATAGTAAAATCCAAAGACCAAAAATCAGAAAAAGTAAAATTTTAAGAAAAGAAAACTAATTTGTAAACAATCAAAAATATTTCTGTTTTAATCTTTACTATTTCCTTGCTTGGTTTTGATTTTTAAAAAATACTTCATGTTTGTTCTACTGGAACCATTAATAATTCCTTGAAGAATTAATATTAGTGAATTTGATAACATCTAGGATTTCAGATGAAATCGTTGATTATTTTGTTTTGTGTGACATTTTCCCGTAATTTAATTAATTAAAATAAAAATGTATGAAAACCAACTTTGATGGCATAATAAAACCAACTATGAGTTCAATCGCAAAGGAATTGTGAGATTTCCTTAATATCAAACGAATGGCTTCAAATCCCAACAATGTAAGACAGCAGCACTCTCCTTGTTGGAACAATGTGTTTGAACTGCGAATCGCACCCAGCGCCGACCTTATCCTGTCCATCTTTATCGCTCCACGGCAATAAATCAATAGTGGATGCTCCGGGCTCAAAGGTATTTGTTTGACATGCTTAGTTGTCATCCTGACAAGCTTTAATTTCAATTAAAGCTCACCCCATGCCACCCTCTACCGAATGACCCCTCGCCCTTACAGGGAGAAAGCCACAAAGGTACAAAGAAGGGACTTGGGGACGTTTCCGAGCTCTCGCACCGGAACGCTCTTGCCCGGTTGACGAAGTCAATATATAACGTTCCTTATCGGAAGGAAAGGAAGTGCGGGTCCGATTCGGTTTGGCGGGGGATGCGGGATGCAACGGGGTTCGTTGTAAATTGCACCCGAGACGAATCTCATCTTTTACGAGGATGCTTCTAACGAACTTAAATTCTCAAACAGGAAGGGAATGTCTTGGGCGGAAAAGGGTTGGCTCCAACGAAACGAAGCGTAAGCGAAGCGACACGTACAAAACCACGTGTAGAGTGCGGATGTGTGTATGTGTGTGTTTGTGCCGACGTACGTAGAAGGACTAGATGGTGCACATATGCATCATCCGAACATGAGCGTATGGTATTGTCATGCTGGGGCGAAATGGGAAGCGTATTAAAATTAAAGGGAAGAGATCTAATATATCAAATGTCTCGTGCAGACGCGAAACGCCGATGGGAAGGAATCAAGGGTTTCGGCGGGGGAAACATGCATCTTACTTTGTTGTAGCCGGGTCAGAGCGAAGAAAATGCGCTGCGATACGATCTTCCCGAGCCAGCCAGGATTTACGAGCAAATCGGTGAGGCCGGGGACTCGCCAAGGCAGACAAACGACCGACCGAAAGATGATGACGGCGAGTGAATTTTGAGCTTTCGTAGCGATTTTCCCGCCGCCCCGTATGTGGGCGGCTGATTGGCAACCAATTTTCCCACCCGTGCAGAATGTCAAAACCGACGCAACCGTGCACAATCCGGTGGCCCCAGCGATAAATCCAACCGTGAGAGAGCGAACATCGTCGTCGTTGTCGTCGTTGTCGTCAGCGGAAACTGTCAAGATTCGTGCGGTTTGCCAAGCTGGGGTTGGCTGCGGCGCCGACGACAACAACACCGGCTGTGTGATGATGCACGATGAAAATGGTGATGATGGTGCAGGAACGCGGAATCACTTTCCGCCCGAAGGCACTCGCGAGACGCGTTCCCACGGAAGGTTGCTTGTAAACTGCAGCAAATTAAGCCATTTGTAAACGTTGCTTCTTCCAGCGATGCTAGTGTTTTTTCGTGGGGATTTTTGTGGAAGGAAACCTGAAAAAGCCATCAATTTCTGTAAAATGCTAAAGCGGAAAAGGTTGTTACCCTTCATGGGGTAAGGTTAGTTGAGATTCAAGGGTTCAGATTATCCTTCTTCTTTCGATCATTTTAATTGTATTTCTAATTTTTATGCATTTGGATGTAATTTGAAAAGTTTTAATTCTTGTTTCATGACTTTCGTATTATAAGCGGTTTTTTTCTATTTCCAAATTTAAAGATTTAAAAAAATAACGTTTTAATTTTAGTGTCCGAAGAGCACATTTAAAACAATTCAGACTATACGGTATTTTTAAACACAAAATAAGAATAATAAAACGAGTATTATGTTCTGTCCCCCTGAAGCTAGATACAATGTGCACAGTTTTAGATCAGTTTGATTAAACTTCCCCGGAATATGATTGGGTTAACCCCGTCTGGTTTGTAACCTCGAGGCGTAACATCTTAAACTAAGGCTGGAAAAGAATCCTTCTCGTTCAGCCAGTGTTTTCCTTTCCGAATAACAACAACCCAGACAGAAACCATAATATATCCAATTCGTTTCTTTCCCCATCCACTTCGCCCCCGCAGGGAAAGGTGCGCCAAGCCGTGTCCTGGTGGGTGGGAAGTGCATTTTTTCTTTGTCTACTCCCGAGACGAGACGAGCCGGAGGTCGGAGTTTTTCTTTCCCGTCATGGTTATGCTATTTTTTCATTATTTTCCATCACGTCGTCGTCGTCGTCGTAGCCGAAGCCGGCAAACTGCCAGGAAATGCCGGAGAGCCTTTCGCCTGGAAGTTGATCGATGGATTGCACTTGAAGAATGAAAAGTAGTTTTTGTACCCACTGCCACCTTCCGCCTCGACGGAGAACGCCTCGCGTCCGGAGGCAGGATCCGACGGCAAAGGCAATTGCCCTCGAAGACTTAACCCCACGGCGAAGTAAGCGATGCTCCCGTAGTTGGCAAGCCACCAAAGGGGTCCGACAAGGCGTTTGGAGAAGTTCCGGGAGAAGGTTGGACGAAATGTCAAAACATTTCACACGACAGCCTGATGACGTTGCAGCCCGCCAAAGCCGGCCGTCTCTCGGCGGGAAAGCTTGTCGAAAAACCGGTGGGGGAAATGAGTCACTGCCGGGGAAAGCCGTGTAACCGGGCGGGCGGGTCTTTATGATGAATTGCATTTAGACGACAATAACAACTTCCCCGACAGTCACCGCTTTACGGTCGGCTCACGTTCACACGTTCTCAAACTGCATACGACGATGAAAACGGCTGCAGAAATGGTTACCCATAAATTAATGATAGGTGTCCGGTGCATTATAGCCTTCTCCGGTGGCGGTAACTTAACGAGTCCTTGGAGCGGTGGACATGCAATTAGTAAATATGTTCTCACTGTAAGAGGCGCAGACGACGCGCTGTATCTGAATTCATGTTCGCGATGAATGATACCCAAACCAGATCCAGAAAGGGGCGTTTTGTGTCACCTTCAGAAACGGGGGGTGGTTCTGTTTTGACATCCCCTAACCCGTTGAAAGATGTGAAAAGGTCTTTTGCGCAATCGAATGAAAAATCTACAAACACGTGTTTCCACACGGTTGTTTATGTTCTATTCAAAAATTCATCTGCCATGAATGGCTTTCAAAGGCTCGGTCCAAAGATGGCTTCAGATATCGCTACACAAAAACAATCTCTCCATTCATTCCCAACTTGGTTTGGCTTGAGAATATTATTTGATTTGAGCATGATTAAGCGTATCCTGTTTCAGCTCCATAATCTCACACACGGGCCTCCTTGCTCCCTTGTACGGTGGCCTTCCGTTCCGGCGTAATGTTTCGGTTGAATGAAACCTGTTCCGGGAACCGAACGGCATCGTACACCGGATTTTGCTACCTTTCGTGGGCAGGATTTACTCGGTCCTGCTGATTAACCGGCCAACTCCGACAGCCGAGCCGTAAGGGGTTGTTGTTTTGGGATAAAATCCAGTCAATGTTCTATTTTTACTCCCACTCCCGGGAGTCCTTTCTTTTGTGCTCTTTGGTTTGGAGTAAACATACACTCCAACACCCATACACACATACTCCCCCACCTGGCTCCACTAAGCCTGAACCTGCCCCCTGGGATCCACGGGGTAGATAGAGGGAGAGATTCGGGTTGAAAAAGTACGTGATTTAAATATACGATCAAATATCTTTCAACCCACTTTGATGTATCCCTTAGGCTACGTAATCTTCTTCCGTAATCTCGTTGACGCTTCCGGTGACTGGGTTTTTTTCTTCTGTGTTATTTCTCCTAGTCCTTTTGCTGATCAACATCGCTGATCTTTTTCCTTCACGTGATTTGCGTTCATCTTTAAAAAACAAAAAAAAGGCGACTTTTTTTACTAGTGTTCCCGAACAATTTGCGTTCCTGTTCGCTGACTTTACCAATTCGACAGGGCAGGTTTGCGTTGACGCAAAAGTTTCATCACTTCCCCACTCCCGACAAAAAAACCCGTGTCGCCAATGTGCTACCGTGTGTTAGGCCGCGAGTGGAAAAACTTTCCCTTATCTAACGAAGTTTCGGTGCGTGTGCGAAAAAGAAAAGGGCAGAAATTGAATCAACTGGATGAAATCCTTCCCGGTGAAACGGCTTACGGGGGGGGGAGAAAGTAACCTTTGTCGCGAAAAGAAAATCAACCTTTCATCCCCATCCTCCCCTAAGTGTCCGGGACGGTGGGGAGAGATCCATTTCCGCGCGCTTGACGCGACCACGCGACCGTCAAATGGCACCCACTTTCCCAGTTTCCACCGGAGCGTACCGAGTACTCTCGTGAGGAATTTGAAACAGAAAGAAAGTGGATGGAAAAAAACAAGCCGTGGCCAACGGAGACGAGAACGACAGCGAATCGAAAGTTCCATACAATTACGTTTAAAATTCAATCTACGCACGCAGGACTTTCGGGTGGGTGTTGTTTTTCTTTTCCCAGGCCAGCCCAGGCCAGGCCACTCTCTGCAATCAACCCCCGGAGGCAAGTTTTCGCTTCGATAAACAGGAAACTAGTACCAAAAGGGAGAGCGGCGGAGAAGATGCTGGGTGGGGAGGGAGAGATTGATCTTGTTTTGCTTGTGCGAAGATTTGCCGTTTCGTAACTCCTTGCCCGCGAAAGGACCAAGTGGAGTGAATCAAACAACCAGCAGGCTCGTCGGGCTGTTACACAGTCTCTTTTTTGGTATAAAACAGAAAACAGATTCCAGCTCACTCACTCAGTGGTTCGCCGAGGTTCGGTGGGATTTTTTTCCGGTCCGTTTGCCAAAAAACTCGGCCCCCAAACCTCGCCAACAACGCTCCACCGTCTGAAAGATGCTCCGACGATAGCGATAAACAGGAAATACCGGTTGAAAAGTGCCTCTTCGGGATTCGGGGTGGTGCGTGATTCGAAAGCCGTCGAAAATCGGTGAAGCAACATTGGAAAAAATGCAGGACGAGAGAGGAAAGATTATTTATGGACTTGGCGGGGTGGATCGATTGATTTATTTCGGTTTCACTTCGACCGCCATTTGCCGGATCCGCCCCAACTGGCAATGGAACGCACTGTTGCTGCGATTGTCGTTACTGACACACATTCAACCGTGATGTGACCATTTTCGTGCCTTGTATGGTTTTTTATTTGTCCTTATTCCCGCACGGACTCCCGGCAAGGTTCAACGTGGGTTAAAAAGTGCGAAAAGAAATATTCAACACAGGAAAACTTTCTCCTTTCCCATCATCGACAAGGAAACTTTTTCCTCCCACCGTTTTGTTCGTCTCCTCATGCCCGGAAAATTTTCCTGGGCCATGTTCCGATCCGCACGGACGTTCATCTCCACCCAGCGTTTGGGCGAAAATGAATGTTTCCAACATTCCGGTAGCTTGGCGGTCGGAGCTGAGGTGGAGGCCGAAAGAAATATTACATAATTTGAAATTCGATACACACCACGCACAACTACACACGCTTTCGGGTTCGGATCAAGCCACACCTCCACACCGGCACCATGGGACCGGGTTGAATTGGACGCAAGAATTATTAGTCTAATGAGCACGTTCCTGGCACGTGACCAAACCGAGAGTCCGGTCGCATACGGCCCAGTTTGGGTTTTTGTGTTCTTTTCCCTTCCCGACCGATATTTTTCGCTGACGATGCCTACGTTTGGCATGGATTTTCCATGGTTGTTTGCGAAAATTCCTTTCCCGAAAGGTGCACTGGAAACGGGCGGAAAACGTGCACGTTAGTAGGAAAAGGTAAAGGGGACCGGTATTGCACTAAGGAATAGGTCCCAAGGTGTTGATGATGTTGACGAAGGTACAGATCGATGTAACGGAAATGGAGCACAAGTTGAAATGGGACGTCTTTCAATCGGAAACTGTTATTTATGCCACACGAAAATTCCAATGCTTAGCTCTTTTAAGGATCTTGCAATTCATAAAGTTGTAGTGGAATAAATTTTGGTATAATATTTATAATCGTTGATAATTTTAAGAAACTCATTTACACCTGTAACATGCTCAAGTTAATATTATAAATCTTAAACATGTTTTTGAGTATCGAATGAAGTACATTATAAGGTCCTTGAGCAGCCTTTAAAGTGTCCCATAATGCTTCCTGGCTCTTATTCCCTGCCTTTCTTTTTCCCCGATGTTCAACAACTTAATCATCCCGAGGTTGTGTCTCCACTTGATGTCCTCTCGAATGTAAAGAGCTCTCGGCAAACCACAACTGCAGATAGCAAGGCCCTCAAAGCGAGTACATTATCGGGCGCACTGCACAAATGAAGCCCTCAACGGTCACTCGAAACCGTCTTGTCGAAACCAATCGCTCAACCTAAAACCGATTCCGCGCCGCTCGAGCAACACAATCGGAGCCACGAGCTCTCGGGGCGAACCCAAAACCTCGAAACCATTAAGCAAATCACACTTGCCACGGTCGGTGGTGGTGGTGGTGGACGGGTTTGTGGCTCCGGCATCACCGAAAATGTTAATTACTACAATTTCCCAACCATTCGCTGGCGTAGAAGATATACTTCGAGGCGCTCCTTCCTTCGAAGCAAGCTTTCGGAGGACGAAACGGTGGCAGCAGCAGCAGCTTGGGATTTATTAATCGACTGCAAAGCTATAATTTATGTTCCGCTCCTATGATTAATTGCAGCCCGGTAGTAGTTGTAGCAGTTGCGAACCGAAACCCGATTCCAGCAGCATTCCAGCCCGGGCAACCCTTGTTCGACCGCACACTGGAAGGGAGAGGGTGTTGGACAAACCTCAAACAGAAATCACTCTTCACGATGCAGTGGAAACCTGACAATGTCACTGCAATGTACGTCGGAGTACTGCATCCATCCTTCCGCCTCTACCCAGGTTTGTCCCTTTCGTATGTACACACTTCCGGAGCCGGTTACGGAGCGAGCAATAATACCGTCCGTGGCACCGAGACAAGACTCGGGGAGACAAATCGCTCGTAATTACAGCAGCTTAGTTAGTGCGACTTAGTCGAGCGCTATCGAGCGAAGGGTGGCGCTTTGATCCTTTTCGATTCGTATCGTGCAGCGGAACTGAGCCCCGTCGGGGAACAAAGTTGAAACAAAGAACCACCCGGAACGATGTCAACTGAAGGAAAATAAAACAGAAATACAACAATCCCGCTCGAGCACGGGCTGAGGTGGAATAAAAACATACAAACTTGCCTGCGCTGTCTTTACCAGTTGAGCCGGTATCAGTTGTCGGTGCACAGATCAAAAGGGAAAGCTGCAGGAACTTAACTAGACACACAAACACGTACACAGGACAAGTTGAAATGAAATACAAAAATAGAAACAACCAATGCCTACTAAACCTCGTCAGCCGTCACACATTCGACATATAACAGCATGCGAGTTGGTACAGAAAAAAACCAGCAATAGAAGCACACTCACCGGGGGTGGCGTAACAGAAAATCCCTCGACAGGACACGCGGTGTGTCCTTCGGTGTTCTTGTTCCACACGTTCACGGACATTTTGTAATGAATCACGCGCCAGAACACCCTCCCTGGAAGGACAGTTGACTCGGATAGGCATCACAGTGAGGTTCGACGTGGTTCTTATGTTGCCAGTAGTAAACAATCCGTGCTTTCGATATCGGCCTACTCGGATGCCAGCGAACGAGAGGAGAAAATGTTGCAAGTCGAACAGGAGCCTACCACTGGGAGTGGAAAAAAACTAGCACAGGGAAAAGATACGGATCGGTAACCGATCTCTCTGATGCCCGGAACTCGTCAGTCAACGTAGTGGCGACTGACCGAAAGTGACATGATTTAAATTGAAATTCCCAGAGTAGATCTGGACCGGTTTGCCCACTTCTACTATCAGTGGTGAAGGTTTGGTTTGGAGTGGATTGTTTTGGATGGGTTTTCGTTGCTTCATCAGATACCAAAACTGTATGGTTCTACGGTTACTCAAGGGAGTTGAAATACTAACAACTCTTGCGTCTATAACGTATACAAAGTGGTTTAAATTCAAAAGAAAAGCATGTTGAAAAACATGATAACGAAATTGTAAGACGCTCAGATTCGGCGTTAATTAAATGGTTTGCTTAAAAAGTAATTCGACAACATATTTTATTCATCAGCCACTCGCCTAAGTATCGAACCTTAAAGAGTGTCCCCACCACCAGCGGGCGCACCAGATGAAATGTCCTACAAATTACCGTGCCCATCCGGGGACTAATTTGACTGTGGCGCAATCCGGACCGTATCGTTCGCGGCAACTTGTTGCGGCAAACGGTCTGGATTCTGGTACCTTCCGGATTTTCCTTCGGCGTGACATTAAGCCGTAATTAGATTTACTAGGCCATTGACTATTCGGGTCATTCGAGGAATGTCGGCCCCGGAGCCGTACACCCTAGAACGTGCCTAAGGTTCGTTTTCTGCTTGGGTTTTTTTTTTGCTCCACTTCCGCAATCATCCGGAAGTTACGCGCGTGCGTCCCTGAAGAAAGTAAGCATGCTTTCCTTACCGAAGACCGAACGGTAAACCAACGACCATCACCCCTCTGCGTGTTTGTCGCGTTGGTATGGAAAGAAATATACAGGCACACACAAACACACACGTTGCAGACGAAGAATTTGCTCCCGGTCTAATGAGATACAGAAAATTGATTTTTCCATCCGGTCGGTCTTCACGGTTTTCGCTGGCGTCAGATGAGTTTCGCCTGGCGCCTTCGTAAGGATCGGACGCTGGTTGACGGTAAGGATACGGTTCCGGTTGCCTCCAGGCGAAGTGTTGAAAAGCCTACCCGGTCCAGTTTTGCAAACGACGGAGAAAATCCCATTACACACATTTACACGCTCGCTCAATCTCAACCCCGAGGCTGGAGAGGTTTTCCATGGGAGTCGGTCGTCCAGACATCGAAGGGACTCCAGTTTGGTTTCCGAGTACGAGTCGGTGGATTTTTGCAAACACGCTCTACATTAAGCTGCTGCTGTTGATGCAAAGGGCCGATAGTAGTAAATCTAATTATCTAAATAATTATCGCAAATTGCCAAACTCAATTACCGAGCCAGAGTGAGCGCGTCGGTGCATCGAACCGGGGTTCGTGTCCATTGGAGTTGCGCCTGACTACGACGAGATATTTGTATATTCAGATGAGTTTCGAGTTGCCTCGTGGGTGACATTCAGTTTAACCCTTCCATTTGTCGAACTATTGGCGGCGACAAGTCCCACCGGTACCGATTTTCCAAGTAACCATTTTTCACTTAATATGTATGAATAAATGAAAAGCGGACCCCGTGCAACGGAACCGTTGCCGATTCGAGGCACCCGATGCTATAATCCCAATTTTCGAGACCACTTGAGGTCCCGGACGTTTCACGTCGGTGACACCGACAGAATTTTCCCAACCCGACGACGCCCAATTGGGGCTCGGTAGGAATGGAGAAGAATGAAAATGAAATCGTTTTACCGCCATCTCGTTTTGCGGCTCCGGGGTCGAGGTCGACTGACTCGGGGAGGCCAGTTTATGACACACAAAATACCGCCACAGCCATCAGTGTGCTCCCTCTCCATGAGGGCCCTTTCTCTGGCCTTTTCCAGGAGAAATGAAGCTGAGATTTGCCCGTTGGAATTGAACTCGTTGCGAGCGGTAAACGGCGGCAATGGTTGCGTTTTGTCCGGTTGACCTTCCGACATGCCGGTCCGACACGTGCCTCCGCACCTTTAGGTACCTTCCACCTTTCCTCTTCCGGAAGCCCACTGGGAGCCGCTTTGGCGAACGGTATTTATAATTTATGAAGAGGAAAATGTTTCCTCCGTCTGCAACTGATGTAACGCCATAAAGACTCCGTCGCACACAAACTCCATGTGTTTACACACTCCCATTTCTCCACAACATGGGGCAACATCGCTGACCAGGGAGTTCGTGAACTGAGAGGTTCTTTGCGTTATCCGTAGGTAAAATGGACTGTATTTCACCAGTGTGTGTGTGTGTGTGTGGGACTTTTTTTTCCCCTCCGGAGGGCCTGGAGGAATGGGAAATGGAAACGATGATGATTGCCCGGAAAGCAAGTGCTGGTGACGTCTTTGGAACGGGAAGTTTGCTTTTAACACATACGTTACTCTTCGTTTCCCCCGACCCCACGCTCCCTTCGGAAAAAGGACGCAACAGACGGAATTTTAAAGTGCCTTTCCGCTTTATTTGATCAAGCAATTTTTCTTATTTCATCCTTGGTGTGTTTTGCAAAATGTTTGGAAAATGTTTCACTTTCAACCGTTCGACCGGGGAAGGAGAAAGTAAACGTACGGGAAACATTTGACGGTCCTTTTTTAAAAAGGGAACCTTTGGAGTGGAAAAATGTTCCCTCAGAAGAAAGATTATTGGATTGAAATAGAACATAACTCACAGATGGAAAACGAGTTACTAAACTGTGGGGTGATAATAGTTCGTCACTAAATTCACTTTAACCAAATCATTTCGATCAATACCCAACACTTACCGAAACCTCCCACACGTTTAATTACATTGACCCTCATTGTGGCACAATCGCCCTCTCACTGTTCGGGATGCGTCGGGATCAAAGACTGCTGACAAGATTTGCCCCAGCCTTCAACCCAGGCTGCCTTATGATTGGCAAACGACTAAATCAATGAAACAGAAGGCATGCCACCGCATGCCGAACGGCAGGAGATAACGGTTTTCCACAGTGTTTCATCATGAAAGGCAGGAGCCATATCTTCTGCAGCCGTCTCGATCGATTCCGTGAGGACACTCTGAGGCTTAGGTGTGTGTGTGTGTGAGTGTGTGGGTTACCCCTTTACCGAAAAAGGGATGGATTATTCTGGCACTTCGCTTAATGCTTACGTTCGTCGGCTGTGGCATTTGTAATAGAGCAATTATTTTAGCATTCCCTCCCGCTCACAGCAAGGCCGGTCTGTGCGGTGTTTCCGGCTGCGTTCCTGGTTCAGACTGACCAGAGCCGGATGCAACTAGGGATGCATAGGGCCCGGTAATGCGATCCTTTAGCCGGCGTTTCAGCAATGGCAAGCCGACAGTTTCTGCGGCACGATAATTCTACACACTTCAGTACATTATTCAAATTTCATGTGATAGCAATCTCCATTCAACAGACAGCACGTCCCCGCTGCCTACCCTTCGTGGTCGCACCCGATATGTTTCAACACATACACACAAGCCATGCGTAACTCGTTTGCCGAGGACATGGAAGCGTTTGGATCGCAGCGGGATCCCTGGTCGAAAGGGATTTACCGTCTCCCCATTTCCATCCCGACGAAGCCCGACAGCCCGATGTCGAGTTGGTCATGCTTTCAAAAAGGCCCGACTCACCGGGCGGTTTTAGTGCTCGAAAGGGAAAAACTAACAAGCGATCTTGGGGAACGAACACGAGTGACCGGTGTGGTGTGAACGGGAAAACTGACAATAATGAAATTGTGCATAATGATATTAAAATGTAATAATCATTCTCTTTTAAAATTTAATCATCGTTTAATGTATTTTTAATTAACTTTATTTTGCGTTTTAGCAGCGATGTGATGGTGATGGTGCTGTCACGCTTGTCGCGCGTGCAGGGTTCAGGAGAAAGGATGTTGGGGGAAAATAGTTGGCAATCGAGTTCGTCTTTTGCCACAGGACAGGAACGGCGTGGAAAAGCTGGGCGTTGGTGGAACGCGTTGAACAAGGCTCTGAAATGGAGCCACAGTTTGGCGCCAGTGTTTTACGCGCACAATGACACGATTAGTGTTCCACGCCATTTGCCCGAGTCCGGGGATGATTTTTCATAGTTTTCGTTGTCATTGAATTAAAGTTTGATTGGATTTAGTAAAAGCGTCCGCCTTTTTTGTGCTCGCCAGCCTTAAATGAGTTCAGGAAATGGGATGAGAATGGAAATGAATCGGGTTTGCCCGAGCCACGTATCATATCCATGATTAGACTCATCAGACTCTCTCTCTGTCTTTGTGCACCCTGGCCAACATTACGCCCCATCCAACCCTCCGTGTCTCGGTGGCGATGAACGATGATAATTTGTGGCTTCGTTGCAATTAGTCCGGCTCATTCCCGCAAACGCCATCCACACATCCCCGCGTAGGCAAATGTAGGGCCCTAAAATGGAAAACTGTTGCCAACAGGCGAGCGCCAAAACCGAAAGATCGATCGGCCCGCGCACCCAATCGATCAATCCGGAACCGGATCCGGAGCGGCGTTTTGGCGCCGGTAATGCAATAAATTAATAATCATTCAACTGAATGACTTAATCAATCAAATTTCCAGCGGCCTTTTCCAGCCGATTGCGCACACGAAACCCGTACCACCGGGTTTCGGGCTTCCGAAGGGTTGTTGTGTTGTCCCCTCCCCCCCCCTCCCTCCACCCGCTCGTCTCCATGTCAATGGCGTCCGTGTTTACCGCACGAGACGACGAGTTGTTGCTAGTGAAAATTAAATTATTGCTTATCGGCAATGGTTCAATCTCTCCCATAAAGTATTCACCAGCCAAAGGCGTGGCGTTTTGTCAAAGTATGTTCAATATATTTTTCCACTCTTATCAGCGATGCCAACGGAATCGTGAAAGTGTGAGGCACAGTTAGAAATCGATTCATAAAAATTTCAAACGACATCCTCCAATGGGGGACCCTTTTCGAAACGTTCGCGTTCGCGTGGACTGCAAGTTTTTCCACCCATTAGTTTCCCCGCAGCTAGCTTTTGCCAGACAGAAATCAATACAAATAAATGTCAATAAACAGCTCCGGTCCAATGGGAAGGGTGTTCTATCGTTAGCTTTTGTCGCCGTTTTTCCGGACATCGCGGGGGGAACGAAGGAATGGAAACTAGAACCGGGCGAGTGAAAGGTGCTTTCCGAGGTGCTGGTGGTGCAACAATTTTCGTGAATCATCAATTTTTCATGCAACTCAAAGTGGAAAGATGTGTTGGCTCCTATTTCGTTCGGTTTCCTTTTATGGACGATGCTTTTTGACGTTTCGAAAAATTTCTTTGAGATGGATTTTATTTTATTTTTGCACGGAAAGCATTCTTTCCCATCTGCAACGTACCGAATCGTATCACTTCTTTATTAAGATGAATGTTGTGCCGTTTCAGAATAACTCACAAACACATATGCTTGTGCATACCATTTCCCTTCCAGTTCCAGCGTTGTTTGGTTCCTCAAACCTCCCCGTTGACCGATTCCTGGGAAGTGAATTTTCCTTTTGCAAAAGGAATGCTACCGGCAGGACATGGAAGACATTTGCCATGCCACTGCCACCTCCGGGTTCCTCCCCAGCCAGCTGTCACTTTGAAGCGACATTATTCTTCGATGAAGAAAATATGAAATATTTGCTCGCATACGTGGCTTTCATCTTCTGGCCTCGTTCCGGGGAAAAGCAGCTTTCGTTACTTGCGGAGGTAAACCCGATCCTTTCGGTTGCGGCAATGTCCCTACCCTAACGAAGGACCACCGAGTGCGCCCCAGTGCAACCCGTTTTTCACCGTAAAGCACCGGGTTGCCAAGGTATCGCCGTGCCGTCGACAATGCCGGAAATTCCAGCTTTGATTTTACGGTTTGATGATTTCCCGACACAGTTTCGTCGAGGCGAGGGGGAAACCGAAATTGGAAAGCACAATTCGTTTCCATGGCAGCGAGCCTGGGACGCTGGACTGACTGCTCTAATGGGGCTCAAGGTGAGCCACACGGAACGGGGAAAATCATGAAAAGGAATGTCAGCAACATAAGGATGGAATGTGAGTTCAAGTTGAATTCGAGTTGAGTTGAAAAATAATTCTCAACATGCAAATTGGGACAGCGATTTCTTTGTGCTGGCAGTTGGAAGGCTAGGGGGAAAACTATTGGATGCATTTTCTGACGAATAAAAACCCCCATGCTTGAAATTTAAGAATTTAAATGCTTCATCATATTTGTAACGTTCATGCAGCGGTCTCGTCGCCTGCATGTCACACGCAAATTAATTGAATTTATGTAGCCGAAAGATAAATGATTTGTGCAATGTCAGCACGGAGAGCACAACAAAAAGAACGCTCAGTTCCTCCGATGTCAAATGTCGAAGACGGAGTGAAAAGAAATGGCCCGCAACGGCGGTGACCCCGGGAACCGAAGGGGAAAAAGCGGAAATTAATTCCACCCGCGTTGGAATGAAGATTCAAACAAAAAGCAAACCGTAAAAACAGCTTTGCACATGAAAATAAAATGTAATACCACATTTTACACCTCCCCAAAACGGTGGCGTTGGCGAAAGGCTGTCCGTTTGGGGCTTTGGAACTATCCATGGGAAGTGGTGTTTGGGTCTCAACACACGCCGCTTCGGTCTTTTAGTACGGCGTCCAATGTGTCGGTGATGCACCTCTTTTTATTTTTAAAAAATCCCCGTTTGGTATGAAATTCCGCTGCCTGCAAAGGGATCCTATTCATTCCGGTGCCGGGTTTCGGAACACTGACACAGGAAGCAGGATTTTACATATAAAGAGATGCAAAACTGTGCGCGCGGAAAGAGAATTTAACGGGAAAAAAATACAAACAGACCATTACTTGCCCAAAAACGCACCCAAAACCGACCGCCTGTAGTTGGCATCCAAACGAACCATGGGGCGCGCAGGGGAAAAACTGTGACGTGGAATAAAAAGGGAAAACGATCCAACGCGGGAAAACGGGGGGAGCACAAAAAACTGGCCAAACTACTAAATCCCATGTTACACGGTTGCACTTTCGGGGCACCGAGCTGCAGCATGTTCGTGATTTTGTTATGATGATTCAGGATGTTTTTTCTCCCGGTTTTGCTTCCGGTGCTTTCAGGAGTCGCGAGAAATTGCCCGCGCGTGGCGGCCAACCCTCGGAACTTTCCCTCGCCCTTGCACCGCTCGTTGGTTCCTTGTTTTATTTTACCACGTTTTTTAAACCGCTTTCGTGTGCCGTTTGCTTTCGTTATGCAGCTGAAATGAAGTGAACACGACGTTGGCGAGTGGCAGCTTAACCCGGGGAAAACGCTGGGCAATGCATTGCTCTCGGTGCCCACTTCCCTTGCCCTCCCCGGTGTTCTGCTGTCGGATTTTGGCTCAGCTGCCAAATGGTTTTCCTATGGCAGATGTAACATGTCCGGGAGATTTTCTATTACGGAAGCTTTGGCTAGTGTGCACCGTTTTTTGCGAATCCACCGTTCGACAGGATTGGACGAGCGTACCAAAGGGATGTAAGCGGTAGGAAAAGCGATGCCGAACTCGTGCTGAACTGAATTTAAACTACAAGTCTATACTGTGATTTCGCTTGCAAGAGGAAAAACTATTCCCGAAGCTTACACGGAACCTCCTCCAGCGTCCACGTTTTCATTCGGTGCATGATAGCCGACATTACAAAAACGGCGTACGGCGTATCCGGGAAATGCAAAATCGCTGAGAGAGGGAGAGGGAAAAAAAAGAAACGCATAAGCCAACAGGAAAACGGTCCAAATTGAATTTAGTTTTATTCTTCATCATTGATGCTTCCCTTTTTTATATTCCCGCAACTGAACCATGTTTTTTACATACCCTTCGTTGCGTTGGAAAACTTTCCCGAAATTGATGGAAACACAGCAGCTTTTCGGGACCGGCATTAGGTTGGGAAATTGTTTTTCCATTCGTGTGTTTTTGCTCTTACCCGCGTTTAAAAAATGGGAGTGCAACGGGCGATGCACGGGCGTTTATGAAACGGTTTGCGTTTTAAAACATGCATCATTCGCCGATGTAGCGGAATTTTGACACCGAAAAGCTGTAAACACATTTCCGGGGCCCGGGAAAGCAGTGTGTACATTACCTGCCCGGTCCAGGAAATGCCCATTGATTTCTCCGCCAACGGGGAGGGATTTACGTGGTATTTTATCGTCGACAGAAAAAGGGATATTCAGAGCGCTTTATTTTCCCGAGGACATGTTGAATCTATTTTTTCATCAGGAAAAGGAAATATTTTAGGCTTTATATTTGCTACTTTTTAACGTGTTTATTAATAATAGTTGCTAGTGTAAATTTAATAGTACTTTCAAAGTAGTTTTTAGTCTTTACCAGCTTATAAAACATAGCTCGTAAATTGTATGAAAAGTAAATGAAAGTGTAAAATGGCACTCTTTATTAAAAAACCTACATCAAGTCAATGGAAAAGTTCAAACATACACCCAAAGGTGATGAACACGCCCCAACTGTTCATCCCGAGTACATGTTGATTTAGTTTCCGAACGATGTGGAAAAACAGACACGCTGAAAAAGGCGTTTGACACCATGAATAAATAATTTTCCCACATTTTCGCTCCA
This sequence comes from Anopheles sinensis, assembly GCA_000441895.2. Lineage (NCBI taxonomy): Eukaryota > Metazoa > Arthropoda > Insecta > Diptera > Culicidae > Anopheles > Anopheles sinensis. The sequence continues at coordinate 1,449,917 of KE525340.1, read as the reverse complement.
TTAGGCGTTTCGGGTTGGGGTTGGCCTTAGTGTTGATTTTACCCCACGATCAGGAGGTTTTTTTAAAACATTCATCTCTCCAACGGTGTCGTGTCTCATACGAGTTTCATTTTACACTTTTATGTGTGTGTCATTTGTTTTTTCTCCTCAATGTACTTTCAGTGGATAAACTTGTCGATACACTTTCCACCGTTATTTCACGGCTTCGTCAGCCGTTGACGTAAGCTAGCGTCCCTTTTTTCCCTCCGTCCAACGGATGTATTTTATATGACCAACGATTAAGCCAACCGACGGATAGCCGAAGCGTGTGGCTCACTGGTGAACGCCTTCAAATACATATTTATTCTTGAAAATTAATTTAAAACTCGCTTTCCTCCGGGGACGCGAAGGAGGAAAGTTAATGCTAGATGAAAAAAGGGAGCAAGCTCTCGTCCTCGACAGTCCAACACAGTTTTCCTTGCTGTTGACACTGCCAGACCACCCCTGGAGGCTGATGATGAAAATGGGAAAAATGGAAATCACTTTCAAATATAATGTGTTTATTATGTTTTCTTTGCGACCGCTCCCTCGTTTGCCACACTGGTGTTTCCCTCGAACGTGCGGGGCCGAAAACAATTTCGTTCGGCCTCTTGGTGCCCGAAATTGGGTGACCACCACCACATCCAACAACAAAGCAACCCAAAAAAAAAGAAAGAAAACAGAGAGCAAAACTCTGCCCACTCTGACTACTTTTGTGGTTCCTGTTCGGGGACAGGACGACAACAGCAGACGAGTTTCCGTCTCGGGAGCCTGTCAAGCGGGAAAAGGACAGCGAACGTGTGGAGGTTTCAAATTGATTTCCTCGGAAATTTGTCCCTCCTTCTCGCCGTTCCTTTTTCCCTGCAATTGCTTTCATTTGCCTTTCGGCCTCCCGGTGGCCTTTTGTCACTTTTCCGCCTCCCTCCAAAGACACCGTTGTTGTTTTGACCGGCTCCAAAGCCCGTGAACGGTTACAATAATAAACGTGAGTGCGAACGCACCGAGAGAAAAGTCGGTTGTTTCTTGGGCCAAGCAAAAGAGAAAACTCGGCTGACGGGAAGAAAAATCTTACGCAAGATCGAGGAAAACTTTTGCCAGAAAGAAGTCCGAACCGGCACCAAGCCGAAGCCAAATTGGAGGAAAAAGTTAAAGTGGCTGTTTTAGCATACATAAAAATTCGTTTCGTTTTTCCGTTCAGGTTTCCAGCGCGGGGTGGTGAAAAACTTGGCCGTACGCCAGACCAACGGAAGAAGCTAACACATTAAGGGCAAAGAGTGTCGCAATGACTTTAATAAAGTCGCGCTTGTTGCAAATGTCACCACACCAACGTTTGTTGCCCTTCCGAGCCGTTCGCCCTTTTTGGTGCGGATTTTCCAACCTAGGCGCCTAGGTTGGGTTCCCGGTTGTCGGAAAGTTGCAGAAAAGTCAGTGGAAATTAATTCCCCACTAGAAACCACAAATTCCCACCGAAGGGCCGCTGGGTTTGGGTTTGGGTTAGCGGAGACGCGCTCGAGTTCGAGCTGGCACCCAACCTCGCCGTACGGAAAAACCCCTTTCGCCGTACGGGATAACAGCTAGCACTTGCTCGCCGCCGATGTTTAGCTTAGTGGAAACAGTGTCGAGTCTTAGTGTAGCTCGAAAATTAGGCGACTTTGGCGTCAGACCAATAAAAGTTCCCCACACTCGGGGTCGTAGGCACAAACACACGAGGGTACACTTTTCCCTAACAACTTTGGCAAAACGGTGCTGTTGACAAAATCCCACTTTTCCACCGGGTGGCCCCTCTCTCCAACCCACCGTTGTGTGGGCGCTTCGTTCACGTTTCCACTTTGAAACCGGCGGTTTGCAATTAAATAATTAGGAAAATAATTTATTCACGTACCCAGTAATTGTAGTAATCGCAAAATGGGCGCGAATAATCATTTTCTGCTGTCGTTAGCAAATTGCAGCTCCGAAAGCGGGACTCCCAGGCTCCGGTGTATGTTTTGCGCGGGTAAGACAAAGTGGTTTGGAAAATTCGAACGTGGGGTGCGGAAAACTGGCCACCAAATCTCCCGCGTCCGACCGGTAATTGTTTGCCCATTTTACCTGCCCCGTTGCAAACGTGGATATGATTAAGGTAAATATTAGCATAAGCAAATTGCTCGCCTTACGCCACGGCCACCCTTTTGCATCGCAGAGCGTGCACATTGGAGGAAAATCCTAGCTCGGCGAAAAACTGACCATTACTTTCCGTTAAAGTAATAATGCTGCTGCTGTTCCTGATGTTCCTTCTTTCCTTTCCAAGCGCATCCTATTTTTATGCCATGTTCCTCCCTTCAATCATCATCAATGATAATCTCCTACGAAGGCTCCCGACGGTTCAATTCCATTAATCTTGCTAACGAATAGAAAACGGATAATGTGGAAGAGCGAAGAATGCACGGATGACCCGGTGTGCCCAAGCCTCGACGACGAAGGTGGCGTGTCGACAGGATATTAAAACCGCTTAAAGCTTCCTCAGCTCATTTCGTGTAGCTCAATTTTCTCATCTCAATCTACCCACGCCGCCTCCTACGGCGAGGATGAGTTTTCCCTTCCTTCCACTGCCCGGAGGCGGTGGATCTGCGCAAACGTTCACCCACCCTTAAACCCACGCTTGTTCCTTTTCCCGTTCTCTATTTTTTATTATTATTCTATCGAAAAGACAATGAATTATGTAAGGCTTGGAATAATGTTGCTCATACTTTTATATATTACCCACCGCTTTCCCTTACGCAGCCAAGAAACGTCTTTAATGAGCGCCCGAAGCCCGGGAAAATTTTAACGCCATTCCACAAAAGCGTCTTAAAACCCTTTTTCATTTTCTTACCCGCCGGCCCGCAACCTTCTGCTCCGTCCTACTTCCCCGCGCTGACCGAACCCTCGAAAAACCTCGAACCGAGCCCCGTTTCTACCGCGAGGCGCATCGCGATTCACATCGTCCCCCATCGCATCGCATCGTTGGATGCTGTTAATTATTCATTATTCTGAAAATTTTCAATTCATTTGCCTCGCTGCTCATGTCTTGTTGCCCTTCGCTTTCGCTCTCGGGTTTGGCGCTACGAAGAAATCGTTGAATTACTTTGCTTGCGGGTGGGGAAAACGTAAACGCGATACCAAGAAATACGAGCACAAAGTTCGTGCCCGCCGGAGGGCAGAGAGCCGGTTTTGGTGGCCTTGGAAGGAATGGAAGTCAGTCAAAAAAAAACCGGGCATGTTCGAGGCACGAAGCGAAAAAGGGTTATCACGTTCTTATCTTGGCGAAATGAAGGCGTTGTAAAACGGGAACGGGCAACAACGACACAACGGCGCGGTTTGGAATTAAGGCTTGAAGCCTTTCCTCAGATCCACCAGATCCTACCGAAAGGGCCGATGGTAATCCGAAGCGAAAGCGATGTGATTTTAAAAACGGCATGTTCTACGGCTTGTAATTACTTCGCGAGCACCGCGAGCAATCGGATGGATTGAGCGCCGCGTGGTTATCACTGGGTGGAATTAACTGAACCGAAATCTGACAAACATAACCTCACTGAGCATCTTATCTGCACATACAACTTTTTGGTTTGATGTCCGATTTTGATGCGCTTTCGTGCGATAAAATCGTTGTAACGTTCGGTGTTGTAAAATTCCTGTAATAAGCTGTTAAACACAATGTGCACATCGGTGCCGTAAAATTTCTTTTCAATAAAATTGTCCCATTAAAACTCGCGGCAAAAATCGTATCGTCTTGAAAATCATGCTCACGCTTGCGATTTTAAATAACGACACCGCTGAATATCAGAAGCAGGGGGTGTTTAATGTACGCCAGCGCAAAGGGAGAAACAAAGTTGGCCTCGGGGGAGGAAAAATAATTCTACCAACTTTTACAGTTATGATTATCTCCGTCAAATCGTGGATTTAAATTGCACACGATCTCATGATCCAAGAAAATTTATCACGGTCGAAACAATCGACATCGCCGTCGTCGTCGTCGTCTGTGCGTCGCCGTTGACGATGACAACTCGGTTCCGTTTACAACCGGGTTGCGCGATTATTGCCATGTAGGGCAGCATGGTGCGCCATGTTTCATTATTTTCCACCGTTTCAGCGTTCACTTTACGATTATCGTGGCACTAAAAAACCGTGGCACCGAATCCGAAACGGAACCGAAAAACAAAAACAAACGGCCACAACGAGCAGCAAGAAAGGGAAGCAAAAAATACAACATTAAAAGCATACCAAAATGCGCATAAAAGTGCACAGGCGACGAAGAACAATGTATAGCTCGGTAGGAAAAGGTGCCGGCGTTGCAGGGTTCGCCCTGTTTTTGTTTTGTTTCGAGCGTTTCGGAGTTACAATTCATTACGAGCGTGGTCATTCTTCTTTTCATTTCCTGTGCCAAGTATTGCGATGCGGGGAGGAAATGTGCAGAGGGTGCCATGTGCCACCTCACTCCATCACATTCACAGGAGGAACAAAAACTTGGTCCACGTTGGTAGACGGTTGGCAGGGCGGACACAATGTTGAGCACGAAATAATTGACGTTTTTATTAACTTTACACTTTATGAACGTTTATTGAGCTTGCATGTGAGAATGGTAATAATTTTTATCGTTTAATATTTCCATTTCGGTCCCCTCGGCACACACACATACACGCCACCCGAGTCCTTGTCGTTCTGACTTCATGCAAACGCTTTGTACGAAACATGTCAGTAGAGTGGAGGAGAAACACATTCAAACAACTCCACTAGTGGAGGTTCTTTCTGGCTTATGGTCACAAAACCCCCAACCCCACTCAGGATACGGTTGGGCAAATCCACTGGCTGACCTTTCATTCTCCTTTTCCTGTTTATGCAAAGTCAACCCGAACCTCACGGAGCGGTTGTAGGGTAATGTAAAGCAAAATGAAACACCAAAGTCCAGACATTGGACGGGCACTGGATTTCATCGAGGGACAAACAAAGAGGCAGACATGACCTACACCCCGTATAAGACACAGCTGGCCTCCGGTGCCTTTTTGTTGCTTTGTTGCCGTTTGGTAAGAAAAGGAAAGCAGGCTCAACAAAGAAGATTGAACAACTGGCCGGGCAGGGAATGAAACGTGGCCCTACCTTGGGCATTTCGTGAAAGTTTTCTAATTGCCGTTGGAATCTTTTGTTTTTTAATTAAATTACACCCAGCGGGCAGTGGATGAGAATGGCACGTAATATCCAAAGGTAGAAGATATCAACTTTAGAAATGAGGAAAATTAATTTCATCTCTACTGCTTCCCGACTTGTTTTTTTGGGTGACAACTGACAGTTTCCATTTCGTTAAGCCACAGAACTACGTCAGGCAGACTGTCATAAAGCAATTTTGCGGTTGTTTGCAAATGATTTTTTCATTATTTTTTCTTTTAAGATACTTCAAATCAAAATGTGAATGGAGTTGGTTGAAACTAATTCTTGTAAATTGAACCAATAATTAAGTGAAGATGTGCTCACCAACTCAAATATTTGCCATTTTTAAATGATGGAATCTATAATAAATCATAATTAAATTACATTGCAACAAATGTTCAGCAGAAAGCAAATAAATTTAATCAAGAAAAGAAAATAACTTAATGTTTCCAATTAAATGTAAGCAACTGGTTAACGATAGCACGAACGCCCGAATATGTCTTTGTCTGCAGAGCCACTTCCATCAGCCGAAAGGCTCTACAGAATGGCATGACAATCGGTAGTAAATAACACAGATTGGTTGTAGTCAGGAAGAAGACATTTTATTGCTGCTCGTGTGCGCGTCCCTTCTTCGGAAAACCACTCTCTTTTTTCCTTTAATGGAAAGGGCTGAATCACAACCCACCAAAGCCCTTGTTTTCCGGCACCACTTCTGGGACACCGAAAAGCGCCATTTGCAGACCATTTTTGACTGTTGAATCTCTGGTTTTTGGTCGAAAACACTAAAACTTAACACCACGCCATTTCGGGGGGATTCCCGAGGCCAATAAAAGCCGGAAAGGAAATGAAATGTAAATCCCCGCCGCTTTTGGATAGGTACGAGGGATTTTGGTGTGTTCGGAAAATGCAGCGCAGTGGGCAACAACCAAGAAGGCAGGGGTCAATTAAATGGTTTCGTTCTGGCAAAGTCGGCCTAACGAACGGTCTGCCCGGTTTTTTATGGTACCGAATGAAAAGCGAAGCTCATCAAGGAAGGATTTGACACAATTGGTTCGATGGAAGGAAAGTGTACGGCTTATTCGGGGAAGGTAGGAGTGAATGTTTACTGGAATTGTGGATTCAAGTGAAAGTGGTCTTAAAGATCAAGCAAGAGAATCGGAAAACAGTTCGAACTGACCAATGGATTTTGGGATGTAACTCCTAGCGAATAAATCAGTTCTAATTAAAGACTTAAAACATGCGAATCACCACTAACTTTCAAGACGAATAAAAACGCCAGACAAGATTTAAAGCTGATTTCCCAAAAACACTGCCTTTTCATACGCTCCAATTCGATGACCACAGAATCGCTTAAAGTTGCCACCTTTTTCTGTAGCGTTCCTCCGTCGATGTAAAAACGCTGAATCTGTCGCCAGTGACAGTTGATTCCTTCTTTCCCATTAAGCTAATACCACAACCATTCACCTGTACACCGATGATTACACGACGGTCTTTCGGTTCCGATTCTTGGTGAGCTTGAATTTTCTAATTCAAAAAAACTGAACACCGGCGCATTTTCCACCAGTGTGTGTGTGTGTTTTTGTGCGCGTGTCTTCCGGCTTCGGTGCCAGAACGTTTGCCGTCCCGCCACTAAACTTAGTCCCTAAATGACTTCGACTAAGGCCATCGTAAAAAGACGAAAACGCTGTCCAAGGTGTCACAGAAGAAAACTGTTGCCATCCCATTTTGGCGGCCTCGGGGTAGAGCTAAGGGGTGGGATTGTGGAAATGAATCGAACCCACCACACCTGCGCTCACCAGAGAAAAACAAGAACAAGGGAAAGGTCTTTCCTGTCCACCGTGGCCGGAAAGGAAGCCGAATGGCAGGAGGTTTTGTGTCTTTACCTTCACCATTTCCACTAATGAGATTACCGCTCAATAACTTTGACAATGAAGTAAACTTTTTCTCTTTACTACCCACCACCGCAAGCAGGAGCTCAAAGGTGTGGATGTTCTTGCACATTCCGCTCACGATCACCAGCCAAGCCCGCTTTATCGTGCATGACAGCTGCGGCTGGGAGTTTTCTTCCTTTCTTTTTGGCTCGTGGCGAAGGCGGTTTTCCTAGCGATGATGGGAAAGCAAATTTTCGCCTTCTTCAGCGATGTGCGATTTTTGTCTAGCGAAGGTGAAAAGCTAAAGCCAAACGATGGGGGACCGGTGAGTGCAGCGGCCCGATCGAGATGCGAGAGCGCATAAAAGAGGACACTTAATCCAGCCAATTTTCTGCAGTTTGACTTCGCGCCAAGCGTTACTGCACCAAATGATGCCAACGTAGCGCCGGTGGAAAGGAAGGAAGTTAATAAGCTTTTCTTTTGCCTTTTTGCTGGACAAAGTCTCGGCGACACTTTTGCTTGAGTTTAAACTTTTCATCGGTAGTTGGATTTTCTTATTAGGCAGAAAAACGCTCTTGCGACAGCGTCGATGGGCTCCCGGTAATGTCATTGATCACTCTCGCTTGCGTGGAATAATCTACGAGACACCATGCGCCTCCATTGCGTTTAATAAATAATATTTAAGTATGAGTTTGAACCACTAAACGATGCCCTAACCCTAGGCCTCGCAAGAGTCATTGCGTCCACCGTACAAAAGAAACCCATCGACAGTCATTAACTTTTAATGAGTCATAAATTCGTATCTCTCTTTTATCTATTCCCTTCCGCCGCAAACAATACTAATGGAAACAATGATCTATTTCCAAACGCGAACCCCCAAGAGCCTTTCGAGCCATAGGCCCGAGCTAGCCATGTCCACCCCAAGCGGTACATTATTACGGAGCATTTTGGATACTTCCCGACCGCTGGCAAATGCGACGCAACAGCGGCGACGTAACTGTTGAATGTTTTTCTCTGTCCGCATGAAACTCCGCGCATCCATCGATGGTCCATTACATGGCCCTTTCTGGTGGGGTGACAGTTTTATGGCCTCCTTTTCTCATTTCTTGAGCTCGCTACGCGCCTCCACCATTCCAACCAGTTTAGTAATAAAAACAGACACACAAAAGCTCATTAGAGGACGGCGGCGTTCGTCCTCGAATGACAATCCAAATGGAAACGATTATCGAATGGAAAATGGTTACTATTCGGGATGGGAGGAGGAAGGGGGATTTGAGAGGTTCATTTCAAAGGAAACGATGGTGGGACAAAGGATTTGTTTTTTTTTTTTTGTATCTCTGTTTACGAAACACCCTGCGCCCAGCACGCGATTCTTTTTCATTCTCTAATCAAAATACGATTATTCATCGAATAGCTTAGTTTGTGCGGGTATAGAAAACCATTCACCGCGGAACGGGGAGAAAAATAAAAAGGGAAACAAATGCGCCTTAGAGCCAACGATCCCATAAGCCCTGCTCGGGGGGATGCAAGAAGAGTGCTCCGGGGGAAACGCAAGCGTGGATCAATAAATCAAGATCGAACGAAAAGATACAGCTGGAAATAATCAAATTTGCGGTCCAGGGATTGTGAATTGAGTGACAGCAGTTTTATTGGTGCTGGGAGTCATTTCACTCGCCTACTGTTCGCTTTTATATTTGTTTTTCCTTTCTTCGACTCGGATCTTGATCGTCTTTGTAAGCTTTTCGGAAAGGAATTGCTTTAGAAATGGGTTTCCTGTTGTGATATTTGTCACGATTTGGATTTCAAGTTTAAAATTCCTTTTGGTGAGAAAAAAGAGATTTTCGATCAATCTTCGAGGGTGTTGAATTGAAATATATTTGTTGCAGTTACATTAGAAAACAGAAATATTTTACTTTCAGTCGATTAAAGTGTATCACCAGCTCTAAAGACTACGCAAACATACCTGTTAACAATTTCAATTGCTTGAAACCCGCATCAACCTCAACCAATTGTGAGGGTGTGCAATCATTTAAGAAATTTGCCCAACTTTCCAATAAGCGTAATCAATTTCAGACTCTTTATCCTGTGTATCGTTCCCTTTGGCCAACCTTTTCCACCAACTTGTCAACGATAGGCCTCCCGATATAAGTTTAAAGAGAGAAGAGGGGGAAAGAGACTTTCGTGCACCATCTTGCGTGGTTGTTAACAGCAGGTGTTGCTTGCTTGCTCTTCCTAAACCCCAAGGCCTTATGTATGTGTGTATGTTTGTGCGTCTGAGGCACGTTTAGATGCCTTGTGGGTTAGCGCCTAAAATTTTACATTGCCTGTCTAAATCAACGAATATTAAATTCCTGCCTTCCGCACTGATTGGAAAACCCATTAAATCGGTGGGTGATTAGGAGAAAGTTGTTGAAAAGGAGCAGCAAAGTTTCGGCGGGGGTACAGGGTGCGAGGGCTGCCAAACTTCCCCAACATTTTCGACCGATGTTCGGATGCTGGGAAATGGGCCGTTCGGAAAATCTTTCACCAACCAACCAACCAAGCGTGGCACATGCTAAACCGTTGTACTCCCACATGCTTCCCTACCGCGTGCTTGTGTGTCGGGTGGGTTGGAAATATTCGACACGTGAGACAACTTCTACAACCGAACGACAGGGTGACGCCAGTCGAAGGATATCCATAAACCCATCCGTTCCGGAGGATGAACTTTGAATTTTTGGCACAGCACACACTCACATACGCACACAAGTCTCCGAGAAAGAGTTCAACCGATAAGCGAAGGAGTACATTTCTAGCCATTTAAGCCGTCGGTGGATCGAAATCCGGCTTCTTGCTCCTGAAGGCGGCAACAACGGAAGAGGAAAAAGCACCGTTTCTCAACTTTTCCTGTGCTCGTCTTTCCCCAGTAAGCGTAAAGTTCGGAGCGTAAAATTGAAATATAATAAAAACTTATTTATGCATGTTTTCCCGTACGTTTCCCTCGAAACGTCAGACACGTCACTTCCGTCCTGTATGCCTTAGAAGCAACGAAGGAATTGAAGTTGGATGGCAGAACCGGCAGGAATCATACCACGGATGCGCCATACTTCAAACTTCACCGCACCGAATGGGAGCTATTTCTTGCAGCGCAGATAAAATTCCATCCTGTAATGCCATAAGAAGGCAATCCTTCAACCACTTCCTGCCGTCAAGTGCAGTTTTAATTTTTATCCTTAAACCATTGACGAGTAAGGTAGTGGAAGAGGAGTGGAGGCTTTGAAGAGTACGTTGCTTCACGTTGGAACGCAGCTGACACACGGAAGACCGCGACTCGTTTCGCCGGAACGGCGACATGGCGTACGGAAACGTCTGCATATGGAAAATGCGAATGCAAAGTGAGCGATCACAACGGAGCGGGGTGTGTTTTTCCTAGCCAGCATAAGCACAGAGCGTGGCATGAAATTTCCGACCGAAAATAGCGTTTGGCTTTCATTTCTTTGCCCTCGGATGGAAAAGAAAACACACAGGAAAAGAAAAGGAGTTCAGCCCGCCGGCATCGTCCGAAGAAGCTGGTTCACATTTCTTCCGTGAATGGATCGCTCGGGAAAACACCACCAGAGTCGTGGCGTCACGGTGGGCTACAAACCAAACCATAACCAGGTGTGGCAGGTGAAGAATAAACAGGAACCAACCTTTAAGAAGGCACCTTGTAACGTACACTTTTCCCGAAACCCGTGGAAGCTTACCGGGATTCGGCGGATCCTTCACCGACGCCGCTGGGACGCGTTTCCGCCCGCGCATCGGAACTCAAAGTAACTGTTTTTCTTTAATTTAAAATGAACTTCCCAGGCCCAACCCGGCACCGTTCGGCGGAAACTGCCGCCAGGCGTGTCTCGAGTGTCGAGCTGGAAAGTGGCCCGCGTTGTGGGAAAACTCCACGCGCAAGAACGTGCCCTGCCACACCTCTTAATTGAGTGAGAGATTAAGTTACGAGCCGTGGCCGTAACCGAGGCAAACATGTACTCCCGTTTTTATTCGGGCGTGCTAGGGGAACCGTAGCAGGTTGTGTTCCATATGTTCCGTTTCCAGCGGGCGACCGGTGAAATGTTTCTTCTCCTATTTAAGGATTCTTTCTCCAACGTCGAGGAGTTTATTTTCGCTGAAGGTGTTTTCATTTTTGCTACTGCACGCTCACCTTTATGCAACCGCAAACGATCGCCGGGGCGGCGTGGCGTTGTATCCTGTTGAACAACTTTAAAGCCCTCTTAAGACGCCACAGGCGATTGCACGGAACGGAATTGGTTAGGATGAAAATTTTGAATGCTTTTTTATTGTACATTTTCCGGTAGAAAGCATCTCTTTTTCATCCACTTTTGGGCTGACGCTTGGGGAAACTTATTCTTTTCGCGTGGTACATAAAATACACTTAACCGAGCCTTTCTCCAGCCAACAAACAAAACAGAGAGGGAACTGAAAGAACTTTTCCATAAAAATATCTATTTCACAAAGCAACACATCCCAAGGCGAGCACCTTTTAGAGGAAACTTTTCGCAAAACAGAATACCTTCACGCCTTCGGCCAAAAAAAATATCGATTTCAAAGGTAATCAGCTGAAATGCGGAGCAAATATTGAATTCCCACTGTTTTCCCGCGCCAACGCAAAAGTATCCACTTTCCCAAGCTCCACCTCCAAGCGCGCCCACATTGAAACATTGATTCCGGCGGTATGTTTTGTGTCCTCCCGTGCCGTCCCGAACCTGGGCCCGATTTGCGTGTCACCCGAGTGCGCGCCTTATACCGTTGCCCATAAATAATAGAATAAATAAATATAGCCGAAGATTTATACGGCACGATAAATCATTTTCCTATCTAACACCTCCGAAAAACGAGCGAAACCTAACCCGAACCGTGCTCGACCTTTTCTCCTTTTCCATTCACCCTGGAGGGGAAGGGGGGGGGGAGGGGTTTGGTATGGGGCAGGGTCTAGTATACCTGGTCGAGCGTTACACTGGGGTGTCATTTTTCCCAGGACCGCCTCGGGGCCGAAGCGCGCGGGCGACTAATGAGAATGGTGGGCCACTTATCTCTTAGTTTTCCGAGCACGAACCGGGTCAAGGGAGGGAGAATGATTCCCTTTTTCCCAGCCGAAAGCGAGGAGGCTCGAGTTTACGCAACGGATGATAAATATGATCTTTAATCAGAAGTTCTTCGGCCGTCGGAATGGCATGACACGGTGACGTCTAATCCTGCCCTAAGAAGCCGCTGGTTTCACGGACGAGCAACGGATGCATCGTGAGTGAGTGAGTTCGTCGGGGTGATGGTGGGAGTTTAAGCTTGTTTTAGGATCGTAATGAATGTATCTGTCGGTCACATTATCACGCCACACGTATAAATCAACTCATCAATTTCGTAGGCTTTGTGGAAACGTCTTCCAGCATAATATTCTACCATTGGAAAGCAGAAAAAGATGAACGTTGAATCTTTGTTGAACCTTGTGAAAACATTTATTTCACAATTCATGTAAAGGGCTACGAACTGCATTTGCGAACCCAACCGCAACAAGCTCTTCTTGAAATTTCCCTCTTGGCCGAAATGAATTTAAGCCCGACCGTCGTTGTGCCAACTTTTCATAACAACAATTTTCCGGCGTTGTCTCGTGACGCCGTCGGGTCGGTTCCGGTGTCGGAAAATCATCGTCCACAAATCCGGAGGTGGCAGCGCTCGTGATTACATTTAACGATACGACGACAAACAGCCCCCGGGCGAACTCGGTTTCCTCGGTTCGCTACTTATACTTTGCTCACTTACATTCCTCTTCCTTCTGCAACTATCTTCTGCACCGGGGAGGTAATGTTTCTTTTTGGAGGGAAAGCGTTTTTCGTCAATGTTTGCCTACCCTTTTTGCTCCTCGGTGCAACGCGCCAAGCACAACAAAATAACCGAATGCGGATGAAGGTGATTTGGTTGGTGGAAAATTCATCCACCTTCATCCTCGAGTGAAACATGACCGACCATCCATCGTTTCGGCCGCAGGGCAGTTTGGCAGCAGTTGCGCCCCGGAAATGATCTTTTAAGCAGGACGCAAGACACCGCCCGGGTCGCTTCGGAAGTTTGCATCTTCTGGCCCGGTCACGATCCGAAGACGCTGGGCACCGGGTAAGAGAATGTCTCAGACAAAGCCCGACCGGTGAGCACCGGGTGCCAAAGACCCTTCGCAAGACGACAAACTTGTTATCAGATATTTTCGCCGAACAAAAGCGAGAAACAAAGCGTTAATGACTTTTCATTCTGACTTCTGAAAGACGCTGGCAAAGTGGGGGCAGCTATTTGAAACTGCGGCAGAAAGGGTCACGGAAGCACTCAAGAGGGAGCTCCACACACACACACACACATACACGAAACTTGGAGAGTCATTATTATGTGTCATTATAACGAAAATGCGCCGTTCAAGCGATCTCCTTCCCAAAACCAAGGATTTCACAAACGTAGAACGGAGCCAAGTGACAAAGTTTATCCAGTGGAAAACGGCACCCCGGGCGGCGTTCCACGGTCCACGGTTGGGGCCAGTGTTGAGCTTGAAAGTGTCACATTCCCTGGTTTGTCATTTGATACGATTTTGGCTCACCTTTCTCGCTTGTTGCTTGAACTCGCCGGAAAAGTTGCGTCCTTCAAAGGAAGTAATCACCGAGCTCGTGGTTTTCCCAACCCCTCATAAGGAAGTGATGCCCTAAGTACGCACCACAGGGTTTCTTGTTTTTGGCAGAGGATGCTTTTACTTTTCCAACCGTTTCGAGGGTTAAAGATTTCCCGATCGATATTTGGACGCTGTTTAACGGGAAAGACGGTTCCACGTCTTTCCGTTAAAACGTTAACCTCTGTAACGGGCGTGAGTTATTGTGTATGTTTTTCCAAAATGGCATCATTTTTGCACGCACTCACTCACGTGATTCTCGACTACTTTCGTCGTGGCCATTATCTCAAACCCTTCGTCGACGAAGGATTCTCGTTTTGTTTGCGCTCGCTTGCGGAAAATAGACAGAAATTTATGCGTGAGAGAGTGCAACTGTGAGGATTTTTTGGGAAAAGAGGGGGGTGGTCGTTTGGCCTGCCAGTACCCATTTCCAGCATCTCTGCTGGCGGAAAACGGAACAAGCAATAAGGACCTTATTTTTCCCGTGAAGACGCGTTTCTTATCATCGAAATCGCTTCGTCCGCTCGGAAAAAGCAAAACCATGAGCCCCTAGCGTTGATGCGTGTTTCGGTTCGTGTCTCAAGGATCGAGGATCCTTCTCTACTCGCCTTCCCCCCACCCACGGCGATGGAAATCATTCAACCTTAACCCACGGCCCGGCACGGTTTTTGCCCTTTTGCCAGCCCCGTGGTGGATTCATATTTAGATTTATGCGTTTTCTTCTAATCGTTTCCAGCGAAACACATAAATACACATTCGCACAACGTTGAAGGCCATGGGCTCGTGTGGCCGGGGACCGGAAACAAAAGGGCGGGTTGCGCGCGGGGGAAAGTTATGCTTATGCGAAAGAGATCGGCCCGGAGAATGTGCGTACACGCGGTGAATAAATTTAAATGTTCATAAATTTCCAAACCCTCCAGCTCGGACCGCCGGGAGCGGACCATCCCGGGGGCTTCTTTTCCGACGACGACGAGCAGAAAGACGCGCCCGCTTATCAAACATGGCCACCCCGTCGTATGGCACATCGTGAATCAAACCGTGGGAGCGTTGGAGTTTAAGAAAAACAAAGATTGTCTTCTTCAGCAGTGTCTTCTCGTTCACTCCCAAGGCGCGCACAGGCAATCCCAAGGTTTCCCTTCCCAAGGGAGGGAAAAAGGCAACCGGAGTACCGAAGTAGTCCTTCAACGTTTTCAAATAATCTCACAAATCGGAAAAATATCCTCCCGGGGAAGAAAAAAAAACTGCTTACGTGAGGGAATGGCACGGAAATGTAGGCTGACTTTATCTTGCGGAATAAATCAAACGCCTGTCAACCCCGTACCGGCCCGGGGAGGAGGAGAGTTCAGTGGAGTACGAGAAAGCAAGACAACGAACCCGAGGAAAAACCCCGACATACTCCCAAAAGGATTCCTCCATCCGTGCGTGTTGGTAACACATGGTGGAATTGTGCCCGAAAAACGGTTGTTTATTGTGGCGTCCCTGGTTTTCCCCCCAGAAGGCTTTAAGCTCCGAAGAAGTTCAGATTGCATTACAATTTGTGGCATGATTAAACAAAATCATCCACTCTCGTAAACCCACGAGGGTTGCTTCTAACAACCGACGCGCTGGGTTTTCCGGGCGGGAAATATAAATCATCCTCCTCAGCTTGTGATTGTTGCCCGTTTGGGGCTTGTTGGGGCCAAACACGGCTACACACAGCCGTGGTTTAGCATGTACGAATGATTAATTTTTCATTTGCTAACAAATTAAAACACTGCCCTCGGGAATGATGGTGCAACATGCAATAGTGATTTACATCCACGTGGTTCAAACCCGTTCAAACAAAAGCTTTGATGAGTTGTGTACTTTTTTGTCGGCATCGGTCTGTGTGCGTGCATGTGTGATTTCACTTACATGCCTCTGTTGATTGGACGAATAATGAGCCGAACAATGACATGGCCACTTTTGTGTGTCGTGTTTTTAAACAACGAAATCGGAATAAAAAATGCCTAAAGGGTGGGATTTCCTCGCCGGGAGCGGACATGAAGTTTTCCGAGCGAGCGGATGGAAGCGCGAAAATTAACGTGCGGTGCGCGTTTTCTGTCAAATCGCCAACGATGAGCGATGGGAACGGGGATGAACCCGTTGACCGTAAATCATACTAAGTGGTGTAATTTATTGTACCGCGTGTGTTTGGTGGAGAGGGTTTTTTGCTAGTTGTATGCCCCCTTCCGTTGGTGTTAATTGAATGCGCCTGGGGGTTGGAGGGGAAAGTGGAAAAAATAAGTTACATCCTTGTGGCGTGGATGCGTTAGTTGTGGTGACAATGGGTAAACTAATCACGTGATTGTAGGTATGAAAAATGGATGTCAAAAATAACGGCGGGAAATTCATTAAACACAAGTTTATGTGCAAACAGTGTCAAATGGCTTCATTGTTTTTGTCTGTAAATTGATTGAAGGTATTCAAAATAACAAAAGAATTGTGTTTATTTGATTTAATTAAATTCAAATTGATTTATCTTGAAGAGCATTACATCCTTATGTGGAAAAGCCTGCCAAAAGAAAAAAAGTCTTATCACATCATTTCCTCAATCACATTGAAAGTTGAAGGCTTTTTGCACGCGCGCTTGCCCGATGAATCCATTCATCAACCTGCCGTCCATGAGGCAGATCAATTATGTAGCACCCGGAGCAAGTTGTTTTTCTTCCTCCGACAAAATCCACCCCGAATGTGGCAAGTTCTTGTATTTTTCCGTTTCATTAACCACCCGCACACCAGTTGGGCACGCGGACTTGTGGCACCGGAAAGAAACTCGCCAGATGTTCTTGATAAGGTAGATTGATTGAAACTCCGAAACTCCTTCCCTTGGCCACACGACACGGATGAACAAGCGCGTACGAAAGTTGGAACGCTTACTTCTTCTGTTGCCGATAGTGTGTGTGTGTGTGTGAACCACACACAGTTCAGTTTTTGGCAAGAGTTTGTTACCTCCCGCGGCGTACGAGAACGTGAACGTCCACCTCTTGGGTGCTGATGGACACGGGAGTGACTGGACGATAAAATAGTTTGATTTAATGCATCGAAGCATTTCCTTCCGTTTGGGGAAAAGTGTTTGTTGATCGGAACGAAGGTAGCAAGGGCGAAATAACTTGCTCGGACGAAAGTAAACTTTGCGGAGGAAAACAACATTTTTGCTAATAGGACAAGTGAGGCAAGGCGAGGTGAAATTGCAGCGAAAGAAAACTCTAGGAAAGCAAAAGAGAAAAAAAACACCACTCTACCGCACAAAACTCAGCCAGGAGAAAATGAATTGTAAGAAAAACAAACCTGGTCAGCACGGAAACCAATGTGATGATGCACACATGGACACAAACCGATGGGCAACGTGTGATGGTCCTGTAGTGGAGGAAGATGAAGATGAAAATGCAGCTCCCTTCCGATTTTCCACCACCTTCTGCGTTCTTGATTGAGGGAAAACACACAGATAGGAACTTCACACCGGGGAGGAAAAATACACCGAATTTCGACAGCATAGCAAACACTTTGCAAACGATTTTTCATGCGGAAACGTAAACATCAGACTCGCAGGCTCACTGTTGCACGGAGCATTCGGTTGAAACTTTCACCATTCCCGCTACTCCCTACCCTTTGAATTGTGGGTGGATTAAGGCAGCCCAGGGTAGAAAGAAGTGGTAGAAGCCACTTGACGTCGATTTCGAGTAAGCCAAAGCGAAAGCGAAAAAAATAACAGAAGGGAAAACACACAGCCTCAAACTCCCTAGAAAGAGTCCATCTCGTTGAAATTTGCCTGCCAGATTCACTCGCCCGAAGGCTTACTTATTCCATCTACTGCTACTTGTTACAAAGTACGGCCTAAAGCAGCGCAGGAAAGGAAAATCCACACGAATCACCCCAATGAATGTTAAAAAAGAGTTGCATACCAATCCTTCCGTATGTCATGATCTCTCTTTCCTTCCTACACCGGGATCGGGCCATTCTTTTTCCTCTCCCGCTCCATGAGGTATAATTTAAAAGGTAGAAAATTAATGGTTAAAATGCAAATCTGTGTGCTTTTGGCTTTTATTTGCATCAAGTGTGGAATAAATCTGAATTTTTCTCTGCCCGCTCGGTCCACGGCACCGAACGATGGAAGATTTAACGAATATGCACGCCCACACCCGCGGGTTGGCACGTGGAAAACTCCCAAGCGGGTCAAGCCTTCGCTTCCTGTGGTCTCCTGAACGTGAGCTATCCGGGCAAACCAGGACGATCATCGCAAGGCGAATGCAAGCCAGCTCCAGGCCCATCGGGACCGTCGGTTTCGTCTACGAGCGAGTGAAAAAGATTGTGGAAAATTGCTTTGGTTTTCCGCCCCGTACCTGTAAGCCACAGCCGCGGGCGAACGGAAGCATTCCAACTGGCCGCTGGAAAGCTAGAGATGAATGACTGGGAAAATCACGAACAACTTCCCTGCCGGTCGCGTACATCCCCAGATGAGTTTTCATCGTTAGTTCCGACTAAAACATTTTTTCCTAACTAGTGTTTTTCCGCAACGCACAGCGATAAATGGTTGGGATGTTGAAAAACTGAAAAATATCCCTTTCGGCCCGGTTGGAAAATGTGAAAGACGCGAAGAAATGTCCTTCCTTTTTCTCTACACTTAGTCCCTCGTGCGTACCGGATAGCGAATGTCTGTATGGTGAATGCATTTCGCGCCCGTGCCGGAACCGAAAGGTTTTTCCCCCACCTGGAAAGCGGCGGAAAAGTGCCGATGTAAATTGAAATTGTTTACTTCTGCATTTTAATTATTCGCAATTTTTCCGCTGATTCCACACTTTCCTAGTCTCAACCGATTACGCTTTCTTTGAGTGAATCGAGGTTTTTTTCCATGTTTGATAATTTAAACTAAAGCATGGTGGAAAAACAGCAAGAACCACTTCCTGGAAAAAACGTGAATCATGTGGTTTCGGGTCTGAAATATGCGAGCAAGCAAACCAGGGTTTGTAAACACACGCCTCCACTAAATGGAGCCATTCAGTCAGTTCTGCCCAGGTTTGCTCATATTTACTTAGGACGAACGATCCTGAAATAATGTTTCTAGATTATGTTTGCATCCTTTTTCCACCGGACAAATAGTGATTTGACGATCGTTTTATGTCTTCAGCATCCCAAGAACGGGACAATGTTGTTCGTTAGGTTCTGGGGAACCCATTTTAAAGACCACCGAAAAACACTTGGGATAAATTAAAGCCAGACATTTCGGTTGCACTCTCAACTCAACTCTTTCTTTTCGGTGGGCAAGGGTTCTCTTTCTGCATTTCAGTTTCAATTCACGCCACCCACCTACAAGAGCCACCATTCTTTATCTTTACTTTATTTGATTTCTTTTACTTTCTATAATTGCAGCCACCTTTCACAAGAAGTCGATGCCGATTCGTATCGTCTTTCACACATAGTTTCGTGCTTGTTTGCCAAAAACCCCGAACAGATCGTAAAGTGGAAAAAGCGAAAAGGGAACGTGCCGGGATAGAACGACGTTCATTTGTGATTGCAACGATTGCTAGAAAGGTTCTGAAACTGACGCGAATCACGCAGACAGAGATAACTACTCAATTAATCAGCGATAATCATTACATTGCTAAAGTAAAATAAAAACCCAGAGAGCTTAATTGACGACGTGGCGTCGATCGACCTTTCGATCATTTCCCAAAAAAAAAACACTACCGTTCGCATAGTACAATGATTGGTTTCGTTAGTGTGCATACCTATTGTGATAGTAAAGAGTGTTTGCAGTGAGAGAGGGATAAGTTTTACATACGGAAGCAGTTTTAAGAAGAAGGAACAAAAAGTTATAAAATTTGATATTTGATAGAGTGAAAACACACACACACACACACACACACAACGCGTGTCTAAAAAAGTCTGAAAGCCGGTCAGCAAAGCGAAGAAAAAGGCATACAAATTCAAGGTGCTTACGTTGTAGGGCGAAAAGAAAGTTGCTCACAGTAGATAAGAATTGAAGTCCGCTGTGCGCCACGGAGAAGAAAATTTAAACGATCGCACATACACACACACACTTTTTGAACCGAAGAAAGACTGCTTCGAAGAAGAGAATCTCATTCCATCCCCTCCGATAGGAGCGTCATCTAAGAACGATTAAATGCTGACAGGCGACCAGAGGGCACATCTCCGTCAGTGCAAATTCTGAAAAGTAAGATTATGTCCTTTACTATGTGTCACGTGATACCCCAAACTCCCTCTCACTTCCCTTCCCCTGCCGATCAAGCCGATGGTGTCCCGTTTGTTCCCGTTCCCTTAAACGATCGCTTCCGTCTCCCGGCGGAATCGCGCTGGGATGCGATACGCGATAACACTCCTAATGGCGTCCTGTTTGTACGTTAACGCAAAAAGAAAAAAAACTGAGCATTTGCGATCATAAATTACACCGTGCGACAGTGAAAGTCATGTGCCAAGTCATTGCCCGAACCAATTCCACCCTGCGCCCGAAAGGAAAACGCTGCCCGGTCAATCTCTTCCGAAATTTCCACAACGCTTTAATGTTTCTATCGGCTATGCAAATGTGGTGTGTTGTGTTTGAACAGGCCCCGCAATCAGGGTGGAGTTGGAATTTTTCGGTTGGACCGGCCGGACCGAAGCCGCGCGAAGAAAGCAAGCGCGAGAAAACAGCGTGAAACGATGAGGTAAAACAAACCACTGTTTTTCCACGCCGTAGCATGAAATTGGTTTTCCGTTCACGCAGCCTCGGACGCTTTGGAAAGGGGGGTGTGGCATGCTGCCGGCCCCTTTTTTCCGAAACAACCCTGTGTATTTTCCCCACTGGACGTATCCTTCGGACGAAAAAGGAAAATCGGGAGGCGTGTGAAACAAAAACAAACCCAAAATTTTAATATTCATTTAACGCCATGAGTCGTGACTAACATACAGTTCCCGTCATTGGCCAGCACTGTATCGCATTCCAATTTTCCTCACGCACCCTACCAGACCAAATCCTTCCCTCCCTCACATACCAGTCCTTTCTTCTTCTCTCCCTTCAGTTTTACTAGGCGTATTTTTCTGTGTATTGCTGTTCCAGTATACACTAATACATTTGGCTGGCTCTTGTAACGTACTTACTATTGTTTTCTCATTTTTTTGTTATTTTTCCTTCATTTCCAATCCTATTCTTACTGCTCTGTTTGTTCGTTGTCGTAACCTTAAAGTGTCGTGATTTATGCATTCTCCTAGAATGTTCGTAATTATTCTGTAGTTTGTTTGCGGGGAAGGGAAAACCCCGGTCCGATTCGGGTTTTGATCGATGCGATTAGCGAATGTGGCCGTGTTCAGCTCTACTCTTGCATCCCGTTTCGTTGTTTGTGTTCGTGTAGGTTACACTACGGCATAGAGATGCAACAATCTGCAACGGGCTTTATTCTGCAAAAATAAATCGTTTTGTGATCCAGCAATCTGCTCCGCACGTTGGAAAATCGGATGCTCCGATTGCACATTATAGTTATGACATTGGTATACTTACTTGACTTTGATTTGATGTTTGTTTATACATTCTCCTAGTTACTCGATGTGTTTACCACTCGCCGCAACGTATTTCCTAATGAAATCCTCTGTTTCGATGTCACTCTCTAATCCACCGGTGTTGTATTTGGTTATACTCTGTGTGTGTGTCTGTTTGTATTAGCTGTTGGCTCATTGAGGTAAAGTTGACAGGAAATCATTCGGCTTTTGCAAAACTGCTCTCAAAATTCAAAAACAATCATCCAAACGCATCGCTGTACCTCATTGACGAACTCACGACTTTTCGTTTGATTAATGTGATGTAATATTTCTAATGAACATATCTGATTTATGGTACTTTCAAAATCATATTAAAATATGCATATTTCACAGGAAAACAACCACGAAATACTACGTAGAGATATTGTTTAACGGGATCTTTTCTTTGAATAAGAAAAATACTATTTTAATGGTAGATATTGCTTCAGCAAAGTCCTGATTCTTTTGTTCCGAGGGAAAAAGAAAGGATCACATCTTTTCCTACATTGAAGGCATTCTATCCCTTCAATCATTCCACTCTCACCACCATTGGTGGATTAATTCATTACAGCTTGCCAAACACAGACAGGCTTTTCCTGGCAGGTCCAGTGTTTACCATCACTCGCCTCCAACCGAAACCTCCAGCCAGGGCCGAAACTAATGAATTAACTCGTCCCGTCAGAACGATCCCTGGTATGACTTGGGGACGTTGGACCCTGCTCGAGACACTGGATGAATGTCCCAGCGAGCGTCTGAAAGTGTTCATCTTCCGTGTTGGGTAAAGAAAATTAATCATATCTTCCATTCTTCATTTGTCTTCCAAAGCCAACCTACTGTTACTTACTTTCGGTACGTTGGCCGACGGGACGTCTTCACTCCGACCGTCTGAACAGGGGCTCCCGAAGGAAACAGTCCTTAATTGCAGTCGGTGGAAAATAAATACTTTGATCACACGCTGTGAACCGTAATATCCACCAGTTCCGGTCAGTGGCTTCCTGTGTGCTTTAGGTTTTTGGTAAAGACCTGCCAAAGCTCGAACGTACTACTAGGGAAGCATGACACAAAAGGATTGGTAGACGAGTTAAAATAGAAAATAAAGGACACAGACCAAAACCTCCACTACCTCCTTGTGTTCTTCTCTTCCTTTTGCCATTACTCTCAAGCGTTGAATGTTTTTTTAAAAAGGGATCCCATTGCGTACAAGTTTACCTAACACAAGTCGGTAAAAACGGTTGAATAACTAGGTTCCAAAAATAAGATCATTCCCAGTCTCGCTTCGGATTTGCCTTTCGAAGTGGAAAAAAAACAAACCTCACACATACACACAGACAAATACATTTTTGGTCACCTGTGGAGTTTGGTTTTTCGGTGCCTGGATTTAGGTAGCTCCACGACCGTAAACCTCGACCGCGATGGACCATGAATATTTGCAAATCCTCCAAACGGTCCGAAAATCACAACCGTAACCATTTTGCCCACCGTGTGCCATTCTAAGCATGCTAAGGGTTTTCGTTTTCTTCCATTTTCACACCATTATAGAATGATTTTTTTATTCCCATTCCTACCAACGAGCTGCTTAAATATTACATAAACTAAAAATTCTTCTCTTCAGACGAAAATGGGGAGTTCAACTTAGGCGTAGACGAGGGGTTTGTTTTTTGCAAGAAAAAATTTCCTATGCAAATTAGATTGTTTTCCCACCATTCATTCGGCCCGTCACCAAGACACCAGCCCGCCAATGAGCGATATGGGATGCAGGAAATTGTTTTTCTCATTCAATGTTATGCAAAGTGAAACATTTCATTGCTTCAGGGTAAACAAAGCGTAACGGGAAGCAAAATTATTCACCAGCACTTGGATGAGTTTCATAACGCCGATATGATTGTTACGAGGCATTTTTCCGAGTTTTCCTACGGTTGAAGATGCTCGTTTGTTTTCCGTGCCGAGCCTCAATGAGCGACATTAAGTTGTACGCAAAGTTGCACTCCGAAGACGGGCAGTTAATCTGTCGGAAAATATTGTCCAACATGGCTGCTTATTGCCACATCATCACACCGCACCACTAACGACCTCGGTCAGTGAACGGCGGCGACGTCTTGCTGGGCACTAAATCAAGGGAGTTTTATGTCCTCAAGTTGTCACCCCCAGCCTTGAAGGCTCGCACTCGAGCCGACGAGGCGCCGTAACGCGATCCCTGGTACCTCTTTCGGTTGGTTTTGTTTCCGCCGGAAATGAGGCGAAATACCCAAGAAGCTCATTAATTTTATCTATCGCCTCATTACCCTTGGCAGTCGAACTTAGTTAATGTCACTAATGGTGACTGTCACCTCTCGTTCGGCGAGGAGTTGCCTTCGGACGGCATAAACTTCGGCTAGCGTGTGGCCAAACCCGTACCGAAACAATGGTGGACGAGATTCTGAGGGTGTTGATTTATCAGAATTAATCGGAGCATTTTACAAATGGATCCACTGTCTTCCAACTCGTCGAGAAGAATTGCTCGTCGAGCAGATACGATTGTCCAAGCGCGTCCGGAGTCCGGATAGGCTTTAGGACCGCTCCGTTTTTATCCCATTCACAATTCCCGATTCCGCTTTTCCATATGGCCAACCGATGCGCCCGGTCGGCGTAATTAACGAGATTAGAAACGCCGAAAAGGATCGCCCATCGAATCTCATAAATAACGTATAACGAGCCAAATTATGTCTAATGGTAGCCTAATCCAATGAAAACGCAAAACCCCAGGAAGCTTGGGCGCCCGCGCGTCACGCTTTGCCAGTGGCCACGGAAAAGTGGAGATAATTTTTCAAATACCTAATCTTACGGCGCTTTAAGGGGATGAAGTTTTCCGGGTACTTTACTTTGTCCAACTTTTCATCCGCGTTGGGTTTACTGGAACCGGAATCGACGCCGGAGCCGATTCTCGTATCGATGCGATGCTAATCGGTTTCTTTGGCCAATTTTTATCCCATCGTATCACGGTGATTCGTCTCTTTTGCTTAAGATCCGGAAGGCTACGGGGGGATTTTGGGGCAAAGTTTTCCCCCAGTCGAACGTTGAAGATGGGAAAAAGAAAATCCACCCAAATCGCTACCATCTTGGCGTAACGTCCCGAAAAGAAAGAAAAGTGATAAAGGTTGCATTGCATCAGGAAACTCCAATCACCGCCAAAAAAGGAAGGGAAAAAAATACTGCCTCTGTCAAACCGAGACCAATCCAATACCACAACAATGGATCATAGAAACCCCGAACGTTCATCCTTCGTTCTCCAGGAAGGAAGCGCACGTGGATGGATAGCATTTCCTGTTCCGCTCGGGTGCATCGTTTAATGCACTTTAAAGCGAATGCCAATGGTGATGGCGTGATGGAGGTGGGGACGGGGGGCGTAACAAATCTGTTCATCCTGTCGGTCGCTGGGAAAACCTCCCCGGGTTTCTTCGAAAACCTGGCAACAGGATCGTCTGGCGCACGTAGCCAAAAATATCCAATCCGATACAACCGGTAGAGCGGCGTAGGGCTTCCTAGCCGAAGTTCTTCCGGCAAAGAAGTGCACCATGATTCAACTAATAGTTTGTGAAAACATCGTTAACAAAACTCATCACGTCCGCTCCGCTTGGGAAGGAGGCCGCGCTCGATCGATCCGGGGCGGGTGGGTGGCTTTGCGCTCGGAAAAGCTGTTTACTTCCGGCGAAAATGGTCGTCCGGTTGGGAAACACGTCGTCGTAGTGGTTGTGTGTGTGTGGGGAGAACCAAGCGGTGTCTTTGTTTAAAATTCCGTCAAGGTTCGACTGACGACCGACACGGACAGGACAAAGAAAGTGTGCGCCAGTGCTTACCGAAGCTGGCAGTGCCGGAACAGGGAACGCAAGGGGTGTCAAGTGAGGCCACACCGACGGTAATAATCCCCCGGGGTCGGTGAAACGGGGGGAAATATTTTTTCATTAGCATAGAGAAAACAGCTCCACCGGGTGTGACCGGCCTGGTGAAAGGTGAAGAAAATCCAACCGGGGACAACGCAACGCCTTTAAGCAAGCTTGAAACGGAACCCACGGCAGCGTCGGGGACACATTGGCATTCGGTACTCATTCGCAGCCATCACGTTGGTTGGGAAATCTTCTTTATGATCCTTTGTTTCGTACGGGTGCGATGTTATCCGCCTCAAAAGGACACCAAAGCCTGCCCGTTCTTCGGGCTTCTTCGGTTCGCTTCTTCGTCATTGTTAGTGGAAATTGATTAATACATTTCCTTTTTTCAAAGGGAGTGAGTTTTCTTTCAAAAAACCAAGGGGGACAAGAAAAAAAGGAAATATTCATTTAAGGCCGAAGACAAAATAAAATGATCCATTTATTTCGTCGGAAAGATAAAATCACATCTGGAAGCGAGGGAAAAGGCAATCTTTTTAAACAACTTGACACGCATCTAGCAAAGAGGAAGTAATCTTCTGATGTTTCACTTATTAAAAAGTGGGGAGTTATTGAAAATTTCCACCACAAAAACTCCCATCGCTTCGCCGAATGATTAAAGACGCCATTGAGATGAGGCGATTGGCGTGAAAACTTCCCAACGAGTTCTTTTGTAAAAATCTTCCAAAAACCATGCGATGAGTTTTCTTAAAGCAAACTGAAGACTTGCTTTTGTCGGAAAAATCTTCATCAACGGCCTTCATGCGGACGCAATAAGCGAAGCAGAACCGAACCAATCACCACAAAAGTGAACCCCCGGGAGCCGTCGAGCAGCGAAGCGAAGCCATAAATTATCCTAATTACGCGTTGACGCTTCGCTGTTATCCTCCCGACGGTCGGGCAAGGGCACCACATGGAAGATCGGATCAATAGCATAAGCTGTATGCCAGCGTCAGCTGGTGGCGGCTTTTCATCTCCGGGGAAAATCCCTCCCGAAAAGAAGCTGACCGCGTACCAGCGATATTGAGCATCGAGATGGCTTCATCCGCTGTTCGCTGTCGGTGGTGAAGTGAGGAAAAGTTTTTCTTTTTCCACGTTTCTAATTGTCTTCTTTGTGACATCTACGCCGCACACCGAACAGCATCGTAATTATAATTCCTCCACTGACATCCTTTGGGTTTGGATTTTGGTAGAAACTTTCACCAAGCAAAGATTTACTGGGTAAAATTGAAAAGGAAACCACAGATACTGTCAATTGTTCAGGTTTTCTGTAAAAGAAACCTTATTGTACCATTTGTTATAATTTACCAAGTAATAAAACAAATTGTTATAGCTTTTGTTGACTGCACCGTGACTTTAAGCAAACGTTCCCATTGTTCGTTGACTGTGTATTTTAAATGTTTAGTAGCATTTTACATTCCTCTGACGTAGTAATTTTATTTGTAACTGTCGTAACCATTCTGTTTGACTGCTAGCTTCCTATCGAACTGGACATAGTGGCTGTTTTCCATACATTTCACTCGGAATGTTAAAAAACACTCGAATCGGGACAGTACTTTATTACCATTGTGTTTTAATTTTAAACAACATTCTTACTTACGTGTACCAACACCGTTACCAGCAACTCGCAGTAAGCATTTCAACAAGGTATTTAATTTGTTAGTGATTGTTTCGTCATCCACCTGAAATAATGTCAATTTTTAGATTAACGTTACATGTTGTAATTGACGTAACCTGAACGTTGTACTGCTGGCACTATTTATACATAACTTTCTGTTTCGACACTCCAGAAACACCAACATAAAATCCAAGTCGTCCCATTTGCTGGTTCACTTTAAATTACTTTTTTGCTCCACTCCACCCAATTTAACACATCACATGTTTCCTTAAAGTTTACTCCTGTTCCCGATCTCTTTATCTATTGTTCCCATTAAAGTCCATTTTCCCTCCAATTTCACAAAACAAAAACACACCGACACAAACAAACTGTCAGCTAATTGTTCATGATGCAAAATTATTAATTTACTTTTTTCTTCTTTTTCTCTTTTCTTTTTTATGTCAAACCCATTGTTCGCTCTTCATGCAAAAACCAAACAAACATATAAAAACAAAACAATCCCGTTGTTGGCGTGTGTTGTGTGGTAAATGTGTGGCAAACCAAAACAAACGAAACAAAACAAAAACCAAAAATCAATCAAACAATCAACTCCATCACGTCTCCAACTCCATCACCACAATCGGATCTGTCGACGAACGAATCATCAACCCAAACAAACGTTCCGTAATGGTTAACTCATCACTACCACCGACATTAAACCACCACCACCACCACCACCACCAATCATCTATCATTCCTTGAAATGCACGCAAAAAAAAATACAAATCAATCTGCAAACAACAAACAACAATAACAAACAAAACAAATCAAACAATTATGTTACGGTGTTTGCATTGCATCACACTATTTAGATCGAAAGCTTTTCGTTGGCATGCTTAGCAAGCAGCAAACCGAAGAGGATGTAAGACAGTTGTTTAACGCGTTCGGAACCATTGAAGAGTGCACGATCCTGAGAGGACCAGACGGTGCCAGCAAAGGTAAGTTGAATGAACGTTTTGTCGATTTCGAATCCCGATACTAATAACCCTACTTTCGCCAATCACCTTCTGTTCCGTTTCTGTTACCTCCTTACTTCTCTGTCTGTGCTGCTGTTGCCTTATCTGAACTGTTTTCTGATGTTGTCGTCTGTTGCAATCAAGTTGCTAGAGTTCGTTTGTTTTCGTTCTTTTCTGTGTTGGTTTGCGTTTTAGACGTGCTCGTAAAAACGTTTCACTGTTGTTGTGTGTTGTTTTATGTTTTTGTTTTGTACTTTTCCGTTTTCCCTACCTTTTACTGGACTTTTATTTTAGTTCCTTTTCCAAATACTATGGGCCTTTAATTGCAGCTCCAGTGTGTTGAGGAGCTTAATGTCATTCACTCAGTTTCCAATCCCTAAACACTGTACTTCAATGGACCGTAGGGTATTTTTCCATCAACCTAGTGGTGAAATTCACTTCATCGTCCAACTGGTTCGCAGATAAAAATAGATAGTCCATCAAGTAGGGCAATTTGTAAACGTTGCACTAAAGTTACTGAAAGTTTTCCCCGTTCGCAATCCTCGCTCCAACCGAACCATTGCTGCAATCCTTTTCATTCATTCCAGGCCAAAGACGAATGATTCGTATCATTTTAATTGCTCATTTAAGCTTTCGGTTTTCATTTTCATTCGCGCTTTTCAATCTTTCTATCGTAACGAAAAAAAGGGAAAACAAATCCGCAGCAGACAGGAAACCTCGTACGGATCGTTTACTGTTCGCTCCGCTTTTGCTCCACCGAAAAGGACGAGCTGTGGCCGGCATGGTTGCAAGCGAGTGGGAAGATTAATTACCGCACGGAAAGCTGCCCAGTTCTTAACGTTACTATCAGCCTGGCTTTCCCTGGCACTTGCATCCGCTCCGGGCGGATCCTGGCCATTCCCATTCCCGTGCATCCGAGAATAATAATACAAGAATTCAAATCCTTCTTTAAGCTCTGGAAAAATGCCAGTCATTTCTCTCTAACAACATCCGAACACATAAACACCAGCGGGCATGGGTTCGGACAGGAGAAAAGTTCATCTATTTCAGGGTGGATGCTTTCCGCTTGGTCCGCTTCTCTGTTCCGTTCATTACTGGCTAGTTGCTAGTTTCGGTTGTTGTCCTTTTTTGATACAATTTTCCTTATCCACATGGCACGGGGATAAGTTCTTCTTTTGGTGGCCATTTTTTCAATTACCTTTCCTCCATCCGGGAGTCCATCCGTCAACCGGTCAGCTTTGGCTGGGGCGTCTTTCCGGCGCTGTGCCGGTCGAAGTGCAAGAGCTTTGTATCATTTATTTTCTCGCGCGTTCACCTTTCCACGCTGTCCCACCTTTTGTATCGGTGGCTGCAGTGATGCCATTTTCTGTTCGGGGAGAACATTTTTCTCATTCAAGTGAACCTCAAATGCACACTCATCAGTCGCGACTGCCCGAGAAAGGCTGCACGTAAGCGGATTTAGCACCAGGTGGGTGGGTTTTTCGTTCACAGTCCCATTCACTTGTGATTCCTCGGCTAGGTGTGCTCCGGTCCAATCGTGCCTTGGTATTTCGTTACATCGTTCGGGTGTCTGGTGCGTTTCTGTGTTTCGTTCCTTGCATTTCCGTCGGCCATTTTGTGTGCAGGGCCAACGGCTTTTAGTCGCATTAATACGCTCTTTGTGTGAGATTGTTTCGTCGACCTTTATCCGTTTTTTCCCTGTCCTTTCTCAATCACTCTTGCGAAGATATGCCATTTTCTACTCGCCTTTTTTTCTAATTTTCTACTTGATAAAGGTGATTTACGGCTTCACCGGACTGACCCGGTCGTTTGCTTATCAATGCCAGTCGTCATGGTAGCTTCCAACTTCAAGCCCTTTTCCACTCGCTTTAAACGTTAATCCGAGACCGGTTTGTCATCAATTGTGGCGTTTCGATTCGACTCCGGAACCGGAAACTTGGATGTACAGAGTTTTTATTAAAGCCAAAAACTGAAGCTAATTAAAAATTCTACCCTCGGGACAGGCGAAAAAAAGTGTCCGTCCTTTGGCAGTGACGAATGGTCTGATGCGCTCCGGTTGAACCGGAGCCGGAAAAATGGGATGAATGGAGGGGATGTAAAAGTTCAGCCCGGAGCCTGCCTGCCTGTCGGGATGTTAAATGAAATTAAAATTTTTGTCCGAATACCTCCGAGCAGTCGAGTACTTTTCTGGCTAGTTTTTTTTTTTTTATTAATTAAAACATTCGCAAGTAACTGCTGAAAGATGTATTCAGAAACGAAACGATGTTGGAACGAAAGGCGGAAGGGAAGACTAACTTGTAATACGAAGCAGAGAATGAGGAACAGAATCTTTAATTTTGGGGAAAATACGACCGGCCAGATTTTAAATCACACCCGGAACAATTCTTGATGCTGTCACTTATCATTTTGTATTGTTTGTTTTAATTTTATTCGGTTTGAAACCGATCAATTTTATTTGAGACACTTATCGCAAACCACATGGTAAACTCTAGTGGCTCAATTTTATGAACTTGTTTGAGTTTTTCCTTGCCTTTGTGTTCTATTTTACCACTCGGCTAATCGGAAGAAAATTACTCCAATCACGTTCCACAGTTTCGCCCAAAATCACCCTCTTATCGAACCGAAGATAAACATAAAAACCTACACCGATTGGATCGGAATCTTTTCCCCAGCAAAACAGGACACGTTCCGAATCCCTTCTCAGCATACGGCATCCTGTTGTTTGAAAAGGGTTTTTTCTCCGGACTCCGGGTGGCAATATCTTTTTCTCGTACCGCTGCCCAACAAGAACTTCACAAATCGGACAACCGTTCGCTCGATCACGCAAACGCAATCCTACCACACCCTCCCGTTCCCTCTGCGTCGGTTGGTAGGAGAAAAATGGGTCACGAGATAAAATCGTGCCCGGAGGCATCAACCTCTCCAACAACTGCTTCGAGCATGGCATTGTCCTTCCCTGTGTGAGTTTCACTTTTATCGTCAAATTAAAACGCCAAAATGAATTGTTTTACTATCGCACCGAGCGAACGTAGTTGTCGTTGGAGGCTCGTTGGGAAGGAGTCGATTGTCCTTCGTTCGATTTGTTCGGCACGCACACTTTGTTACGGCACCCTTTTGCAAGTGTCATGTCTTT
The DNA here is from genome assembly GCA_000441895.2 of Anopheles sinensis. Lineage (NCBI taxonomy): Eukaryota > Metazoa > Arthropoda > Insecta > Diptera > Culicidae > Anopheles > Anopheles sinensis. The sequence goes on along the minus strand of KE525340.1, from coordinate 1,419,023 downwards.
CTTGGGTAAATGAAGGAATTGTCCAACCGAGCGATAAGATACTAACTGTCCATAAAATGAATCTCCTCCCGCAAAAGGATATCTGTTGCTAGGTTTTATTTGGGACAATTTTCGTGTTGTTCATCCGTTATCGGTACTTAAACTTAAGTCTATTTTAAAGAAAGTTTGCTAACATTCTTAATGAACAAACTTTCTTGGAAAAATTACATCTGACTGTCTTAAGAACAGTGTTTTGCACTTTTAAAATAAAAGTGGAGTGCTCAGCGACCATCATTAGGGAGAACTCTTCCGCAGCCAACCCTGAGCCCTAGATTATCAGGGCTTTAATCACAATAAAAATAAGCTTTGTTGCCTTGTTGCTTCACACTTTTGGGGTGCCATCTGAAGTATCTTGTTTGATAGCGAGTCATACAAAAAAAACCTCTTTCGCCGTCAAGCAGAAAGGGCAAGCAGGGAGAAGATAATGACAAAAGAGTAAAAGAAAAGTCACAGCACCCGAATAAAAGATGGACTGCTTCCATCGTTCACGAGATACAAATCGCGCTTCCCCCCTGACGCCATGATAAATTCAAGCACAGTTAAGCAGCTGCTTGCGCTGGAAGACACCCGATAAAAAGCGAGCATCCAGAATTAAAAAGACATGAACAACGTGAAGGAGACATTCCTCTTTTCTTCTTGATTCGTTGAGATGCCAAAAAAGCGGACGAGGATTTTCAACGAAATAAATGAAAATCCTACAATCAATGAACGAATGTACGGAGGAAAACAAAAAAAAAAAGACATTTGAAGTTCAGTAACAGACGAGGCAGAAGAACTTATCCCAACGAATGCCAAGAGGGCGAAACAAAGCGCCTTCTAACCAGCAGTGCGGCAAATAATGAGTCAAAGGGAAGGACCACTCGGCAGCCGAACAAAGCTGAAGAGCTTCTTCCCTACTGTTACTATCTCAATCTCAATTCGCAGTGGCACATCTTGAACTTTGAATGACTCGTTTGCCTCACCAGCGTCTTCGTCAAGGCACACTGGCTCCTTGGAGTGTAGTATGTGAGTGTTGCTGCCGGCGAACTCCAACGCCATCGTGTCAACTTGAAGCTCCACTGCTAGAGCCACAAGGTGACAAAGACGAGTGGACCCGAAAGCTGTCCGTTGCCCCGGAGCCATGTTTTCTGTCAATTTCTTCGATTGCTCCGTCGCTGCAGGGAAGGCCCGCGAATGTCGAACGAGTGACAACGTGAGCCCTGAGAGTGTCACGACTTGACAACGCGCGCTTTCTTTGGCTTTCGGATAGCTGCAAATGCACAACGCCGTTGGGTCGTGTGTTCTCTACCCTGGTGCCATTGGAAATGGATTTGATTGAAGTCATTTAAATGGAGATTACTTCTGTAAATACATAATTTATATGATCACTTGTAGCGCTGCACAGAAATGTGCTCCCTTTCGGCACTCCCCAGCTACACGCCTTAAGGTCAACATCGTTGACGTGTGAAAGATGGTGCACAGTTGCTGAGCCAAGCGGCAATAGAACTGAAAGATTACATGTATAATTCAAGGAGAAATTTATTTTCAGTTCAATTCGTTCGCACACGGACAGTTGCCCCGGAGCGGTCCTTCGGTCTCGGACTAGTTGCGCAGGGATTATTGATGATCTATTCGTTGACGGACCGAAGCGAGTGAAATATTGAATCTTGATTTATTTGACAGCATCCACTACGAGCCCTTGGGCAGTGTCGGTGTGTGTGTGGTATTTCTTTTCCCTCGGCGACGTGACAACACATGAAAAACAGTGTTTCATAAACAGAACATGATCCGAACTTCGCTTCGTTGTTCCGTACTGGCAGCTTATTGACAGGCAATCGACCGGATTTCAATCAAAGCTTTTGACCCACTTCATCGGTCTGGTGTAAAACTCACCACCTCTCGGAGAAAGATGATTAAATGTACAGCCTGTAGTTACCCACCCTCCCACCTCTTATTACTTCCCCCTGTTGTTACGTCTTCAGTTGAAATTAAACAAGCGACCGGGAGGGCCGCTCTCGAGACATCCGGCTTCCGCCGGCTCGCTCCGTATCGATACCCCTCAACAGCACAAAAAGTAATTAAATTTCTGTTACACCGCTTTGAAGTAGACGTCAGAGGGAAAGTTGATTGCTTTCTGGTTTCGTGTAATAGCGAATCCGGAGCTGCTCCGGGCTCGGCACGACGCGGTAGAGTTCGGAGTTTGTTGCCGTTTGAACTTGCCAACAATCGACACCCCGGAGAACGAGGAGATGGTGGAAAACCGTTTCCCAGCGTTCTGGCCTGGTCGGTTCGAGGACTTCCGCTTCGAGCGCACTCCTTCCGGTTCCAAAGGATTATGCTTTCGGGTAGCAAACGGTCCTCCTTCTGGCTTCATTATGAATCTACGTTCACGGTGGTTGTTTGCCGAAGCAAGATCAATTAAAACATATTGTATGTTTTCTGAAGCTCTTGCGTACGGGTATACTAATAATTCTCCTTTCTTCATCCTCTGCCTTAATTGGTTTAGTAAATGTTTAGAATTCGATAACTAAATTGACTCGCTTAATGGCGGCTTCGTAAGCCTATTTCTCTCGGAAAATGCTTTTCACGATTTATAAAAATATACCACCGGGGCAACTTTTCCAACGGAAAGCACAATAAACTTCGCCATTTTCCGCTGACAACAAAATTCCGGCCAATTGCAGGACGTGTGTGTGTGTTACTTTCAAAACTTTTTCACCTACTTAGCAATAAAAGGCCTTACTCGGTTGAAAAGGCGCTTCCCGCGTGGAGGGAGCGATGACTTCATTCGATGGTGAAAATCTTGAGACCACACACAAACTCACGCACACAATGTGAAATGGGAAAACTTTTCTCCCGCTTTTCCACTGGACAAAAAGAAAACAAAAAATAAGTCCTTTCCGCTAAATAGTGCCATAAAAATGACGGCGAAAAACCGCAAACGAATTGGTCAGCGAAAGATGGCTACGCTGGGGCCAAACAACACATAAACAAACACGATGGCTACGGTCTCCGATCGGAATGGGTCCCACGTGCTCTGAGACAAACAAATAAATTTCCGCCATCGAAGGAAAGTACCGTCATCGATCCATAGACCGGAATTCATGCAAGAAAATGAAATTGTTTCGAAGCGTTTTCTCGAGCGTGAATTCACCGTCGGAATGCCAACGGCTGGGAATTGGAACAGACACACACCGGAAACTAAGATATGATAGAGTTTTATTACATCCATTACGAAGTCCCGGTGGTTGTGGGAACTTCTTCACGACGGCAGTAATCAAAAGTGTTACAATGTAACAACGCAATCGTGTACTGGCCAGGTTGTCTGATTTGAGTTCTTCTTGTGTATCTCAGTGTTTTTGTGTGTGAGTACATCGGAATGGAAGGAAATCGATCTCGAAGGTCCTTAAAACTTTTTATCACCACTGATGTTGTGGTTCGGCTTCCCTGTGGTGAACTTTCCGGTGGTTTCCCGTAACTGTTGGCTATTGTTTCGGTTGGGAACGTGCTGAAAACAGAGACAGGCTGAAAACCCACGGCACAAAAACTCCTCGAAACCAACGGTGGGGGTGTGAGCGTGATGAAAACTGGCCGAAAAGAACTGGACAAAAGTTTGCCATCGACTAACCGCCGAAATTGTTCATCTTTATCCTCCACCGGCCGACTTCCCGCACGATTTCCGATGGTTTCTTGGAGCGGGCCGGTACGGCGACGATCCTGCTGACTAAGGACAATAAGTCCTTCATCCAAAGGGTCCCAGTGCACACACACTTTGCGGGCCGGAATGCTCGCCTGGAAAAAGTTACGCTGGATCGTTAGGGGAAAAGTTCGTTCCGTGCCCGGTTGCATGCATTTCGGGCGGGAGCAAATCCCGTGCGGATATCATCAATATCGTCGGCAGTGTGGTCCAACATTCTTTCCAATCAATTCTTTTGTTGTTGTCCTCCATTTTGCGCTGTCGTCGACGACTTCAACGTGCAACCTTCAAGACGCCATCGTCACGAGCCGAACATTATGTCACATCGATTCCGCTCCCGAGCGTCCTGAGAGTCCCGAAGGTGGGAGGAGGAAAAACTTTCTTTTCCAGTAGCCAGCGAAAACAAAAAACACAAGAAACCACCCCCTTTGGGTGATTGACCCACGAAGCCATTTTTCCGACGAGCTGTTGAGTTACACAACAGAAAAACTTTCACTCCCACAAGTGCCACTGTGTTGGTCCTTTTTTCCTGCGCTTGGATTCCGGTTGTTTGCTTGCCGTTTTTCATACACATTGTGGGTGTTTTTGTGTGTATGTGTGTGTTTCCCTCCAAAGGGGGTCCGATGATACAACCGAATCGAGCGAGATCTGGCAAATAACGGCAGCATCCGTTCACTTCCAAACAAACCGTTCCCCTTGCCGGTCAATGAGATGTAATAAAATATATTTACTGACATATTCGCATAAATAAAGTACATCCCGAGTTCGGAACCAGAAGGACAGACCAAACACACACACACACACACACAACCGAAAAAGAGAAGCAGAAAAACACACACCCAAATACACACTCGGTAAACTTTGTGCAACAAAAGAAGAGTGAACGACAATATATTCACCGTGCACGGATCGAACTTCTGAGGATCCTAAACGAACGTTGTTTCGAACATGGTCCGCATACTTTTTCTTCTCTTCCACCTTGAGAGTGGAGGGGAAAAGTTTTTGTCCATCGTTCATCGAAATGTTGATTGCCCTCCGATATCCAATGCGTATCCAATTCAGCGCACCAAATGGCGTCGGAAGATTAAAGACCTGTTCGAAACTCAACACCAACTCTTCCGAATTTCCTAACGTATCCTTTTTCTATTCCTTTGTACGGGAAAACCCAACCGATGCTTCAATTTTCTTTTTTTTGTGGCACGACCAAAACACTTTTTAATGACGTTCCCTTTCAACACTCTTGGGACGCAAAAAGCTGGTTCGCTTATGGAAAGTTTACAGTTTCCACACTTCTTTAGAAACCCCTTTCTTCGTTCGCAGGCCGTTCCGTTTTTCGACGACGGATGAATACGGGGGGATTTAAATCTGCCTCAAAAGGCGTGGGTTGAAAAAGCGAAAACAAGTTTCACATTCGCGTGTAATTCTAATTTAATTTAATCCCTCTCCGGAAGCCTCTTTATGCCGTGCGCGGTGGTTCAACAAGGTCTTTAGCTCCGTTTTATGCCTTTCCCACTGACAATCCATCGATCGGTGTTGTTGGATGAGTAGATGCCGATGTTTGGTGGGTGGGAAAATGCGTCCCGTTTCCCGTTTTCGGGCTGATTCCAGCAGCAACGGTGATTTGGACGATACAATGGGACACCGGAGCCATCCTTTGCCGTTTCCTTCAATTTTTACCGAAAAACGCTCGCCCACCCCCCCGTTTGCAGAAAATGTTCATCTCTTCCCGAACGGTAATGCGTTTTTAATGTTTCGCGATACACACAATGTGTACCATCGCGTCGGCACAGTTGTTCGAGATGAATATAATACGTCCACCGTCCTCCTGGCCTGGCCGGGGTTTTCACTTGATGACTACAATCTTGCGGCGTCCCGTTCCCGATGGCTTCAGTACAGCCTTGTTTCGGTTCGATGTTGTGAGCGCGATTTACACAGTCACCTACATCCTTGAAAGACGACGAGATTTTCCGAAAGGCTCACCGTCATTGCACTGCGAGCCTGGGGGGAAATCACGCCATGGGATCGCGCCGAGGGAATCATCCATAAACATTTTCAATGAAAGCTTTTGACGAACCGTTATCGTTGGGATATTTTGTTTTCTCCCGTAGCCGAACCAGAATCGGCTGAGCCCCTTTCCAAGTGAGGCCCCTCCACGCTCAAGCTCTCGTAAAAACATAATTCCGAAACGATGATGGTTCGCCAGCGGATGGAACCGAGAATGGAAAGAATGAGCAACAATGTCGGGAGGCCAGAAAAAAAAGAATGGATCGCTTTTTTTATGCAAATGTCCTTACAACGAGGACATACACGCTCAAAGGAAAATGGCACATTCAACAAGAGACAGCCAAAAGTCGACATGAGGAAGGAAAAGCCCTACAAGCTAGACGGGGGATGTTTTTCCCCATTCGTTTTTTTCCTACTTTCAACTCAGAAATGATTCGTCGCAAGAACCTCTCCCAGGGTGCTGAAACGGCTGTAAGGAAGGAAGGCAGGCAGGCAACAACAGTGGAAGCGAAATTTCATTTTACGAGCGATGTCCCAGCATGCTCCCAAGCCTAGCGTATTTTTTATTCTTACTTCTTTCCCTCATTGTTTACTAAATCTCTTGCCTTCTCCACCCCCATCGGGTGATATGCATTACAATGTCTTCGTGGCTCGTAAAAACAGTTGAAAGCAGCAAATTTTTCATCCTCACTTTTATTTCTCTTTAACGATTTTCCCTGTCTTCCTTCAGAACTTCGGAGATACTGCCATATACCGCATGTAGTCGTGGTTTGTTCGACACATTAACATGTTTTTTCTTTCTTCTCTTTCCCTCTCTTGTCTCTTACAGGTAAGCTTCAGCATGGATTTTAAAGATTGAGAGCAAACACTGACTGGTGAGCTGTCGTTTAATAGTTTAAGCAAGAATATTCCTTTAAATTATTTTGTGTTGTAAAACATTTACACCGAAGGGTATTTAATGAAGGACTTAATGAATTGAACTTTAATTATTTATACCGGTGGCTTCATCTGGGCGATAAAACTTCCTTCAAATTACTCTCCGATCGGGCACGGCTGAAACACATTCACTCAATTATTTTAAGAATGTAATCCATGCATGAACAAATTCCTGCTGTACCCGTTCCCATGAACGGAGTACCTCCAGTGTAAACTCTAGCGACGTAAGTTATGCAGCCCTAAGAATGCAGCCCTTGCAATTCCGTAAATGCAACAACATGCCGAAGGATGCCAGAATGTGTTCCAAATTATTAATATGGATATTTGTAGCTAGATGGTTGAACGAAATTCCATTTTCAATTAGAGTGATGGCATACACATTTATGAGTGATGAGGTACACATTAAATTGATTTCAATCAACTAGAAGTAATTTGGTACAGAATTCAATAAATTAATTTAATTTCAGTGTTCTCACAAGTGATTCCAGTGAAGATCTGTAGCATTTCAAATAAATTGGAAAAATGAATTGACGAAAATGAAATGAAAATCCACCCGTTTCCTAGTCAATGTTTCCACTTTGTTTGCGTTACAGTGCAATCGAACGGAACGCGAGATGCAAACCAATAAAGTGGGCCTGTAGAAAAATATTCACCCAAAAACAACCGAACCGATAGTCGATAGCGATAAATGTCCTACCTCGCCATCACATTACCGGACCCGAAACGGGATCGACTTTCATTGCGCGACAAATGAAGCGGCAACCAAATTGCGAAAAACTTTCCAAACGCTGCCCGCTGTTATCCAAATTGGTTATGTTAAAACAACAACGAAAAAACAACAGAAGGAAAAACAAACACACACCCGCACCGAGCTCAGTAAAACCGCTGCGAAACGATCGGACAATATTCCGCTCAATGTGTTTCAATTGGTTTTTGAATATTTCCTTGCTTTGCATATTGCTTTCCCAGCTGGGCGAGAGACATCCTGTTCCGGTTTGTGTTTGTGCACAGCCAGCAAAAACACTCCGTGTACGAGTTTGCATTCGCAAGCGATAGATAATATTGCTACACATATCGAATGTGTTTATGCAGGGTTAACCCCTCTCCGGTATGGCTTGCAAATAGCTTATCGTTTGAATTGAGAGCCGGTACTGTCCATGAGGACCCGCCGAATGAGTCTATTTCAACAGTTTTCAGTTCACTTGAGGCATCTTTTGTCATCAAGGAAAACTCATCCACCCGGTTGGTAGTTCTTTTTTTTGCACCGTTTGAGAAATTTTGTAGTGTCGCATATACTTTTATGCCAACAAAGGTATTTTAAGCACAAAATTGAAACCCAAAAGTACTTCCACACTTTCTTAGCAGTGCAAATTCCATTGGAAGTTTTTTTTATACCCTCTTGAAAGCTCTTTTACTCGATCATTGTGCGCTCCCGAAAGTACCCCTTGTCAACAGGTCACTTAACCCACGCAGCAGCTGTCCTATCACTTCTCAGGACAAATAACGGCTCCAAGTCAGCGAACGGCGTACCAGAAATTCCCGACAAACCACTTTGCGCACGATGGCCTGCACTTCATGCCAGAAGCTGGAACAATTTATTCCCCGATTGTTCCGAAAGAGAAGTTCACTCCATGCAGTCCATAAGGGTCCGGCATTTTTTATGGTTTTTCCTCACTTCCGCGCCCTGCGCAAGATGCCCTGTGAGTGTCTTATCCTTTATTATTTTTTATTTCATATTCGGACAGCACACTCGAACGCGACCGAGAAATGTCGTCGTCCTAAGGAACTGGTGAAAAATATGACTGAATGAGACCCCTTGGTTGGGATTTTTGCTGAGCTGAATTTCCATATTTTCCCACCCAACTCCCCCATGATTTCATGATCTTCTACTGGGAGCGAAATGATTTTCATCTTTTACGGTGTGACGTTTGGAACGTTGGCTTCAATAGGTGCGGGTGTGTGTGTGAAACAGCACTTTTTTTCCTATTAAAAAAAGGGAACGCACAGAAGTGTGACCGCGTGTGTCGAGCAAATGCCTTGAGGACTTCTTGGCCTAGCGTCTTCAAGACGCTCCAGAGGGGGCTGCTTCTGCTGAATTTCTATTCAGGACCCGTTTTCTTCATCTTTACCAAATGACTGTTTGTGTGTCTGTGGGTGTGTGTATTTGTGAGTGCGTTCGGTTTCTATCGCACTCCTTACAGTCTCTCGCACATTTATCTGACATTTGAACGACATCTGGAAGTGGGAAGTTTCCTGTTGTTTTTTTGTTCTTCTTTCTCGTCCCTATTTTTGGTGAACCGTTTTTGTGTGTCACAAAGGCAACCCCAAGGATCACAGGGATGGGGTAAAGGGATGGTTGGGTGGCACCGGCTGAAACATGGGAATTGGTTGGGGTGCCACAACCTCAATGCCAAACGCAAACGCCACAAGCCGACACTAAGCAGCCGAGTGCTTCAAGGCGACAAGATAAACGAAAACGTGAATGAAGCCAAGCTTCGCACGGATAAGGACGAAGGAATTGCTCCCATTGTCGACATGGGGCCCGGGGCGGGACCGCGGGTCGGAAGTGTGAAAAACTCGGTACGTACTCTACATCATTTCGAGACGGATGGCGTTGTCGTATTGCGTTTGCGGGCGAAAAACAAAACTTCGCCGAAAAGCCATGAAGCGTAGAATGGGAAAATTGTGTCTTGGGATGAAAAAAAGGAACCAAACAATTGAACGAGTCAAAAAGAGGACAAAACATAACATGATGGAAAATCTTATCGAAAGATTTAATTTTCGATATTATTGTGTTTTTCCGATCCGCCCAAATGGGTGGTAATCCGGGCGGAAAATTCCGAGCGTGAAGCAAACGCGCCGCCATTCGCGACGATAAGAGCCCCAAAGCAAATGCTTCCGTAAGCGCCACGCACAAGTGTCCTTTATCTCAATTTACTTTATGCAAATTGCCTTTAAATGAAATAGCACCGAAAACACAGGAAAAACAAAAAACAACGACGACGACGACGACGACGACGGGGGAACCATTTTTCTTCGAATAACAATCATCTCCGACCGTTTGGGCGCGCGCCTAATAGCGTATGCTCGATGGTGGCGCCAGCCAGTCGTGCCAGATCGCAATCATTCCCTGTTCAAAACAAGGACACAAACAAACGCACACCAAACAACACCGGGTCCGACCCCGAAGGACAAAACGGTGATAAACAAACGCTTGCAAGCGCCAGCCGATCTTCGCCAGCTCACACAAGGAAAGCCCGAAACCACCGAAGCAGCGGGAAAAGGTGAAAACCCAGACGGTCGGCCCTTCCCCAGACGTGGGTTTCACCGTAAATGAAGAAATATTAACGCACCGCGCCCTAATACATTATTAACACGATCTCGATGGGCATATTAGGTAATGGAGTAGAACGTAAAAGTTCTTCCCGGGGTCGTCGGTTGTTGCTTACGGTGGAAAGCGTTTCCTTTCCTTGCGCGTGGAATTTTCTTTTGTTCTGTTCTTTACCCTACCCCATCCCTCCACACTTTGGGGATGATCTTATCGCCCAAAAACGGTGCCGAAAACGACGGCTTATCATATTCTCACCGTTCCCAAGGCAAACTCTTCAACGTGTCGTTTTCGACGTCGTCGACCACCAAAAACAACAACAACAACAACAACGAACGACCTCCCATTGAAACGATGAGTCCCAAATGAGCATAAATATAAAATGGACCGGAAAATGGTGGGACGCGTTCGGTTCGGAATACTTTTCCCGTGTACTTTCCTTGGGGAAAATAAGCGAGCGATAATGATTGATTGAATATTTCATGCAGCTAATGTGTTTTCGGACATGTTTCTTTCCCAGAATAACTCACTTTTTGGCTTCTGATGGTGATAAGACATATTTTGGAAACGATGTGAGATAAATTATTTATGCATTTGACGTGGAAATGTTTTCTAATGTCACTCGCTTTCATAAAGCATGGAAATAAATTTGGTTATTTTCAACCTAAGTTTATCTTTTTGCTTTTAAGGGAAAAATAAAAATGCTCCCAAGATAGTTGCATTTTTCGGGGAGGGAAATCTCTCCATAAGAAATTCAACATCTTTTCCCCCAAGCCATCCCACTCGGTAATGCATGCAAGCAGAGGAAAAGCCATCATTTATCGGCTTATTTTCTTATTTTACTCTCACTATCATCCATTAAATCGTCTCACTCGAATTGTCAACTTGTCACCAAGAGCATAACAAAAGCCGTCGCAACTAGCTGTGGCAAGTGCTTTTCCCCCTCCCAAACTTGGGACCGCCCCACCCGGACGACATGCTTGACGGCAGGAGCCATAAGAAAAAAGGCTACTCCAATGGCACAATGGGTATGCTTATGAAGTGGTGGTACTTGCCAAGAACGATCCGCCACTTCCTGCCGTCGGTTGCGTCGGGGTCTCGGGTCGCACCGGAAAATAAATTTGTTCCGACTGTGGGAGCAATTATTTTCCACCCCCATGGCCCCACGGAAAGGGGAAAATGCGCAACTAGTCGCCACAGTATTTGCCACACACACACAGAGCACCAATGACAAACGATGGCGAAACGTCGCGCGGACCGGCTGGTTCTGAACCCAGCCTCTTCGCTTTCACCCTCCCTCCACCCTCGAAGAAAACCATAACGCTTTTCCACGGGCACACCACAATGAACGGGTCTCCAACCGCTGGCACATGAATCATATTGTCAGCCTCCTTTTCAAGTTGGCAACTTTTCCTTCGGTTTTCCCTTTTGTCATGTGCCATTTATTTCCCCGACGCAAAGTTGCACCCCCCTGGGGGGAGGACAGAGTGCCGGCATAATGCATACAGATATGTGTGCCGGATATGGCCTCCACTATATTGGCAGCTCCGTTGGATGGCGTACGGCTTCGGTTGTCTGTTTTCGAGCTCGTCTTTCAACGCCGAGCATTTCTTGGATGTGTTTCTTGTCGTTCATTTTTCCGACGATACATTCTTTTTCCTTCCTCGTCTGCTTTGGACGTTGATGCGGCAGCAAATATCTACATCAGTCGGAATTTGCCTGCACACAGCACGAATGAAATGCCAAGCAAACAAACCCGGAGGCCAAGCATGTACTATGTCACTTCCATCAAGCTCGTCCTAGAGAACTCACACCGGAACTTGAATGGAGCACCGAAAAAAAAAAGAAAAACGTCCTACCGTTTTGGTGGCCAGGAAATGGCGTAAAGCGAACGAAATTGCTTCCAGGGAAAAAGCTTTCCAGCCCGCGTGCGGCTTCTCTGTATCGATGTCGGCTTTGTGCCAACAGATGCGAACTGATGCGAAATGATGCCGCCTTAAGAGGTCGAGATTTTTACATTGTGATTTAGTGCAGTGGAAAACCAATTCCTCAAGTGGCATCAGACGTTTCCATATCTGAATAACATTTTTCATCTGAATGCTTGCTGCTGAGAAAGGATTTACCCCGTAAAGTTCTTAAGAACTTTTTCCAGACTCAACAAATGCTGTTTGAAGTCTTTTCAGTTAGGTGATTTTGATGGTTTCGTTAGGAATAGATTTTTGATTGCTTACCTGCAAAGCTAGAGAAATATTCCAAGACGTAGGAGCTTCATTTTCGATATAATTTATTTGCTAAAGAAACAGCAACTCTCTAGCTCCAAACGTTGACAAAAAAATTTGTTAACCTTTTTGATAATACTTTCTGAATAATTAACAAAAATCAAAAGAATTTAGTCTCTAAATATTTCTCAAATCAACTCCTCTTATTCAAAGTGAATGTCTCATTTCTGTTCCAAAGCTCTCGGAAAACCGAAAGCATTCAGCAGAAAATCATCACACCATGGCGTAGGGATAAACCCGCATTTCCAGCACTGATTCAAGCCAACTTCCGGTCGAGTTCAGAGCAGAAGTAGCGTCAAGGGTCGGCCCGGAAAAAAACGCCAACCAACAAACGGCCATAAATCAAAAGAATGCTTGACTATATCACCAAAAGGATCCACTCCGGTACCGAACGTGGTTTACTACTGTCGCATACTGAGCAGGCGGCTTTCCCGCTCCGACTCCCGGGCACATAATTTCACACGTGCTGGCCATTGTGATGGTGGTGGTGTTGGTGGTGTTACTGATGCCCGGGACCATATCATGTGTACGAAGAAGTAGCTAAATGGAGGTTGCTCAGCAAAAGGAGAAGGAAAATGAAAACGAAAAGCAAAAGATCAACCCCAAAACACTTCCCTCGGCGGTTGTAGAAGTCATACACACCAGTGTTTACAACACATACCACTGCGGGAAACCTAAACCAGAAGGGAGCAGTGGCCACGAAGGAAGCGAAATGCATGCACGTACCGTAATTCGTTATTCGCATGTCTGACTCTGAATAGCATTGCTCGAGTTGTCCGAATTTTCCCCGGAACCAGGTCCTGGTGCGGTTTGCTCGGCAAATGCTCTGGTCTTTTGCCACTGAGTGGGAAAAAAAGCATTCCCAATAGCATCGTTCCAGGTGCTGTGGGGTTGCTTGTTGTTGATATCTCCATGTTTTTTTTTCGCTCCACGATTCACATTTTTCCTCCTCGGGAAATACAATTGTTCCCCAAGTCGCCAGAAGGGAAATGGGATCGGGGTAGGGTTCTGATTCCTTTCCGAGAGGCGGGGGTGTTTTATCCGCGTGAAACATTTGTCAACCTCACATACCTCAGCAATGTGTGTGGGTGTGTGTGTTTGTGTGTGAACACAAAGAGACTCAAAGGGGCAAACGATTGCAACGAAACGAAAAAGAAACGCTGAAGGGAACAAATCAACAGTGAATAAGCCAAAAAATCCTTCCACATTCCAGGCCGCGCGGGAAATTTAGAGCCTTTCCATGTCCCCCCCCTCGAAGCGGCTAAAAAAGCAGAGAAAACAAAAACACGAGAGCCCTCCGATTTAAGTTGACTGCTGGACTGAAAATAAATTGGATATGACATAAAAATTATTCTTTTATGTCAGTTAGGGATGTAGAAGGGTCTCGCGAGAAGCGTGGAAAACTTTAGCAGCATTTTGCCAACCAAGGGGGGCGATGGAACAAGGAGCTCGTTTCATACCTCACCAAGCCTCATCAGCGGGTGTTTTCCTCCGTGCGTGGGGGGGGGGGGGGGGGGGGAATTGACTTTGAGCGCAAGAGTTGGGCAGTTGATTTGACACGGAAAATGGAAACATTTCTGCCACCGTTTGTGTCAAAACAATCGCTTATTGTTTGCAGTGGGGGTTCTCCAGGTGGGGTGGGTTTTCTTGACGCATTTCAGAACTCATTTTAGTTCTTTAAAATTTTCCCTTGTGCCTCTCTTTCGGTAATCTTTTCCATTTAAACCGTTGCTTTCATTTTAAGGCAAACATTTCATTCATTTAATGCCTTCCCTCGAAGGGAAGTAAGAAGATTACACTTTAAAAGTTAGGAAAAGTCAATATTTTACATGATTATAGCATTAGCGTGGGTACGCACCGGTAGCGGTTCTAAAGCCACGGCACATTTCGACACGTACCGGGGATGATTTCCAAGTCCCGGGCATCAATCACGGCGCTATCTCTCGACGTTGTTTTCCTTCCATCCTGGAAAACACTCGAGCCAGTTGTTTCCACATTAACATTCGACCGGCCAGAAAAACACAAGCTTCAGCCACGCTTGTTGCTAACACTCCGGGAAAGCTTATAAAGAAAAGGCGCACTTTTCTTCGTCCTGGAGAGGAAAATAAACCGAATGAAGGCTTTAATTTTACCTCGTTTGTCTTGCCCCGGACGATGTTTTTCCCTTGCTCGAGTAATCGCCTCGGGGAGCTTGAGCTACGCACATGCGACCTTACCTTCGCACGTGCGAGCACAAGTTCCCCCTCCCTCTCCCTACATCGTTCGCCTCCACCATTAACCTTGCCGTTGTTTTTGTCCTCACACGACTTAAAGGTTAAAGGTTTCCGGCTTTTATCTTAAAATGGGTTTATGACTTTCAGTTTATAGCGAATGGTTGTCATTTGTCGTGGTGTGTCAGGGTTCCGCTGTCTCGCTTGGACAAACATGGGGACGTGAAGTGAAGTGTCCTTAGGGACGGTTGGGGTTATATTTTGGGTGGATGTGGTGGAATCCTTCAGGTGGGGGGAATGAATCGAGCGTACGCGGTGTATCCACAGCGAAACAACATCGACCGGTCGGTCCGGTCCCGTTCCGAAGGACGGTAAATTTGTTGAGGGAATTTATTTCGATTCCAGATGAAGTGGCTCACGCCGAGCGATGCTGTTGAGTGGTGAAAATGGGCCGATCTTCTTTCGGTGGTGGTGAGTGTTGGTGACAATTTCAAGTGACACGGACAAGGATCGTCGGTGAAGGACGTAAGCCTACAGGCGCAGGTAGCCGTCCCCGGAACGAGGCCTACCAACTAACCCGCCGAAAAGGGGTTGATTGGTGCCGGCAAACGAAGTTAGGCCCGCCGGACGCATCATCTCCTCGTCCGTCTGTGCTCGGGAAAACGCTTTTCCCGCGTCGTCCCCAAAGCAGCAAAAAAAAAGGGGTGAACTCTCGATTTAGGTAATCGAGTTATAGCGCCATAAACCATTCACCGTGGCTACGTGCCGCATTTAGAATCTCGACATTTTGATGAGCTGAGGGAAATCTGCCTATTTTTTCCAACCCCACGCTGTCCCGCGTGGCTGACACCGGGAGGCAATCAAGAAAAACGGGGTCGCTTTGGAGATTTCCTCTTTCATTTCGCTAAGCATTTTGATGTCTGTACGTGTGCGTGTGTTTGATAGAAATTTATGATGGCCAGGTATATTCCGGATGACATGTGTCCGACCGGGGCTGAGATTTTTGTGCCTCTTTTTTACCCCCTCACACTGAGCTTGGGAAATTGTTCTGGGCCGTCCATTCCCATTGCTATTACGGCTGGCTAGGTTGTGCGACATGGTTGGGTAATGGAGTTTCGTATCGTTGCGTCGAGACATGAAAGGACAACCGATTCCCGACACGAGTTTCACTAAGAATTACCTTGCTGATTAACTCGATTACGAAATGAGGCAAGCGATGAAATTCTGTCCATCAGGATACAAAGAAAAATTCCAAGGCGATGCGATTTGTGATGCGAGTTGTGAAAAAAAACTTTTCCAAGCACGAAGTGGGAAAAATTACAAAAACATCTCAAATGAACAGAGCCTTTACAGGCGTCCAAACTGTACCCAACCGATACGGCCGGTTTTAATTCCGGGAAGAAAATATTCCGAGACGGCATTTTAACCCTCGATTCCCCCACGGGAAGCTACCGGTGATGAATTGATCATGTTATTTTCAACCTCGCCCGTCGATGTGGTTTGAATTTCGAACGGAAGCGCTCGATAAAAAGGTAACGCTGGGTCGGGCTGCAGTTGCTTTATCAGCGGCTTGCTTCCACACGAATAACAATTTCCCAAGTGTATTCCCTCCCCGGCGGCGGCGCAAGGCACATCTGTCCGGGGTTTGAAAAGATTTTATTTGAGCCGAACGTCGACGACGACAGCTCAAGGGCGAGGTACGCGGATGGGAAGGGCGCAAGCAGTCGATGATGAAATGGTCCGACTGTCAGAAAACGGTAGATTTTCCCAACGCCCACAGGGTCGGGCTGTCTTTGTTTGGCAGGCTTTCCACCCTTCTTTGCACCTTTCTTTTCAGACCGCTTGTCGATCGAGACGAGTAACGTTATCTTACGAGCCCATAAGTAACCGAAATGCCTCGCAGTGCCTTTGGTCGAATGAGGGAACCAAATAAAAAAAAGGATTCCAGTTCCGGCCTACCCCACGGACCGTCAGATGAAGACAACAGTAGACAAGCAATATCCTCTGCCATGCTTTGTGCGCCTCGGGGCGATTGAAAGGATTTCTGTTATCCGCATCCGGTCGCTCGAGTACCCCTTTTTCTTTCTTTTGCACGTTTCCTTGGCGAGCGAAATAACACCCGAAGTGAAGGATCTTCCAAATGGAGGAGAAATCAGGCTTTCGGGAGGGGAGCGGGGAAAATCGGGACGAACGGGGCGAGTTCCAGTGGGCCTTTCCACACCGTGCTTATCGGCCCAAATTCGGAGCCCGGCAGCCGTTTTCTGTTTCCATTCGATTGCACACCATTACGTTAAGGTCTCTAATGTAATTTAGCTAACCGAATTCGGTTGGAATAACGAGGCAAAACCCTCGGGTGGCTCAAAGAAAGTGAAACGAAGTTGGGCCAAATAACAAGACAGAAGGTACCGGATGGCGAAAAACAAGATATCCGGGTTTGGAGGTGGGTGAATGGAGGGGAAGACAAAACTTGGGTCGCGGATAAGGCATTGATGATTTTGGATAAGTATCTCGATCTAGAATGGAGTTTGTTTGCTAAATTTCGACCAACTTGGCGCGTGGAGTGGAATACCCAAATGAGTTTTTAAGAAATCAGATAGTCTGAAATACAAGATTTTGTCAAAAGAAGTTGAGAAACTGTTTGTTATATTATTCTCAAATTTTTAACATGTTGTGGTTAACTCAAGCTTCAGAAACTCGTAGATTGACTTAAGCACTTGATTGTTTCTAAATCTCTCTACTAAAATTTCAAATAGAGTAAGAAAATCAGAATATTTATACAATTAATACGAAGATTGCACTACGTTGCCTGTTTTTATCTGAAATTTATAGTTCAGAAAATGTAGAGGGATTTTTAAAAATCAGATGATTTGTTTTAATCATCAGATGAAGCAGATTCTGTTAAAAAATTCTAAAAACAATTTTTTTATATTGTATTACAATGATTCTGCAGTTTAAAATAGTTTTTCTAAGTTGGTGAATACTTTCAAAAAATTCATTCATATTGTCGTTCAAATTAGAACACTAGCATTGTATTTTTTAGGACAGTTCAATGTTTCGCATTAAAAACAAAACCGAAATAAAAGTTAATAATGAAAGCAAAATTCGGTTAAGTATCGTGGTTGACTACTTTCATAACTTGTAGAAGTGTGCTTTTAACTTGGTACCTTTAGAATTTGACAAAAAGAAGCTTTTACATTTGATGAATGCAATCAGAGACTTCATTTCAAAAGACACTAGTAGTTTGTATGCAGGATAAATACCCCTTTCTCGTTCAGTTAAAAGGTTACTTAAAACAAAAGGAATAAAATCCTCTTAACGGAGAACGCAGACCAAGCTGGACGGTTTGCTATCGGTCCTGGCATTTGCACTAACCACTCTTAGATGCATTCCGTGGTCATCGTTACACCCCCAACCGTTTCCCCCTTCCCCGCTGGACGAAACTCGTTTCCATACACAAAGGACACAAAGCGCCGTGGCCTGCACATAAACGAAATTCCGTTTGAAAAATGCAAACAATTCGTCCAATAATGGTGGCACGATTTCCTTTTCGAAATTAAGCGGCTTACAAACCCGTCACCTACCCTTGTTCCCCGGCCGCTGATGGGCCACTCCGTCGGGCATCGTTAGTGGGTTCGGTGGTTTCCCGGTCGCAATCCGACCTGCGACGAGATCCTGCTTTTATGTTCCAATCGTTAGCGCCGCATGCAACGCGAATAGCGACCGGGGAGAAAATGTCAACCCAAACAGCAGGACCAACCCTGAAACCCGGCGTTTGGATTTTTCCGCGTTGGAACTGTTGCGGAATCCGCATCCGGAATCGGCACGGAAAGTTATTCGGGAATGACCGTTCCGTGTCCGGCGTGGGCCTTCGATTTTATAAGTGTTTGCATTGTTTACGACCTACGTGCCATTCCGGTGCTGCACGCTGGTAAGCCGGGGTTCAATTTGAGCCACGCACTCCAAATAGGAAGTGACTCATTTCCCGCGTAGCGTCGGATTTTACAACACCACCGACCTTTGTTCAACCGTAGAGTTAGGGCCACGTACCGGCACACGATCGCGGAAAATTGCTGGCACTGCCTGATAGGTGGCACATTGTAACGCTGCAAACCGTGTTGTTGCCGTTGCGTTCGCAATTATTAGTCCATAAATTGTGCACACCGGCAAAAACGGGGAATGGGACGGAAAACCCTGTGGAAAGCGGGGTAGCACATTGCAGCATAAGGCTACGCCACGCTCACCTGTCGACCTGATAGCGTCCTTTTTCGTCCTTGTCGACCGGTTCGAACGCTTGGTCGAATAACCTTTTTTTTCTCCATTTCCACAAAACTCCGACCACATTCGCACCCTCGCACCGAACTTTCGACCTGAGCGCAATTCCATTTTACCACCGGTTGCCGTGGATTTTTCCCTCCGGATCGAGGAAAATAATCCCACACTCACCGTTCCGTGGTCGTTGATCAACCGTTTTTCGTGGAAGAAATTTTCCCCAACCCCCAATGGGCCACCCTTTTCGGTTGGACGACCGAACTCTATTCAAACTTCCCCGCGATGAAAACCACTCGCTACCCTTTCCTCCACAACCAACCACGGCTTCGAATCAAACCAACATTCATAATTGCTCGGCGAACATACTTTTCCCGTGGCCGCCGCCACGGTTTTCGTCGAACATTCCACAGCCCGTGCATCACATCGTCGTCGGTACCATGTCGACCGTTACATACAGCATCCTAGGACCTAGGGAATCGCTTTTTATGGAAGGCTAGAGAGCGACCGACTCATACATATTTCTCGTTCGATTTTGTGTTCTGCTTCGGTTGGGTTCATAATTGGATTTTAAAACACTCTTCCCGGGTTGCACGGGCCTTTGTTGAGTGGGATTTTAGTCGCCACCACCCCGCGGCGCATCCCACGGCACGTGGGGGGTGAAAAAATCAACCCTCCCGAATGGTCAGCTCACGCTCAGGAAGGACGGACCCGACAAATGGACGGACGAATAATTTGGCGCACCATACATATTATGGTGCCCGGCCCGAGCACGATGAAGTGAAACGATGAAGAATTATTTTCCTTTCTCTTTTTTTTTTTGTTGATCACCTCGCATTGACCAACCTGTAATTTCGAGAGAGGGTGGATTGGCCAGTGGAAACCCTTTTTGGGGCAGTGCACCATCTAGTGCAAATTAAAGGACCATTTTTAAATGTACACATCAGTTTTTGAAAGCGGTCGCTTCGTTTATGCCCACACCAGGAGTGGTTCGTCCTTTTTTCATATGCACTCTCTATGATTTTCCATCTCTGGCGGCTCAGCGGCTCTTGACAAATGGATTTCCGAAAGCAAAACAAAAAAAGACCCACGCCAAACCTCGTTCATAATGGCGAACGATAAAACGATGTTTGAGGAATGGTGGTTCGTGGGATACAGATAGACAGCGAGACAGCGATGATGGTTAATAACACACGCCAGAAACGTGTAATTACACCGGGGACACACGTCACCGCTCGGCATTCGAATGCAAAATTCATCCCCCTTTCGCCATGCCTTCGAATGCGCCATTGGCTTGCGACCAACAGTTGGGAGGGAGTTGGCATTTTTTGCTAAAACTTGTGGTACGACTAGCGGTTCTGCATGATGTTGTGGTGATGTACCGTGCGCGATGGGTAATATTTGGAGAGAGCTCGTAAATGTTCAAACAGGGCCATGATGCACATGATCGATCGATTAAATTTTCGATGGCTTTCAATTGATTTGCTTTTCTGACTATGATTGAAATTTTTTAAGCGAATTGCTATGCAGCTATTATTAAAACTTCTTTTTTTAACTAAATTATTATTTTTTTCAAGTATCATATTTTTGTAGAAGTTTGAGAACCTTTTGTTTGAAACATGCTTCTTTAACAATTGAAAATAAATCAATTCCCTACACTTCTGGATAATTTATTAATTATGAAAAGTTTCTTTTATGGTATATCGTCTAATTCAAATGATTAAATCCAAATGATATTATGATATTATGATAATTATTTGGATTTAACCATTTGAATTAGACGATAAACCATAAAATTAACGATTTAAGAAATGAAATGACTACTAGAACTAAACAAAACAACAATCCCTTGTTTTGTTTGGTACTTCATTTGCCAAAAAAGGGATGCGCAACAAAAGATTTATATACTCAATTACCATGAATCCTTAGGTAATCTTGTATCTAAAGTTCGGGAGACAATAAACCAACTACATTTTTGAATCAATCAAGTAAAACTATATTCGTTTAACAGGTTAACTGCCATAGCTATCATTTTTGATAGTCAGCTGTTCTGAAATTTGTGTGCCCTAGAACTAGATGTAAATGGTTTCGATTTAGTATATTTATTCACTAAATTTATCAAAAAAGATTGTACTAAAACAGTATGCTAAAACCGCTTGGCAGTCAACGTGTTAAACAGCAATTGTGATCTAGTTGTAAAATATTGCAACTTTAAAAATATACAAAAATATGATGCTTGTTGATTTCATATAGCCATGTGAGGCTCTTTCGAATTTATTTTGTTATTTGGCATATTTTTGAAATATTCTCATATGAGTGTTATTCGAATCTACATGACATTTCATATCATATGACAATTTTGTTTTCAAATCAATGTTACAAAAACCTTATCCTGGTTTCTGGTACATGGCTCTAACGAGACAGTTTTTTTCAAACGTGATGTTCTGGCTCAACTTCAAATAATTTTGTTCAATTTGTTCATTTCCCGCGAGGGCGTTGCTTAATGGCATAACATTGTTTTTGCGCGTAACTCGTCACACTGTCCACACCAACCCCCCAAAAACGCCCGAAACTTCCCCAGCCCGACGAATTTCCACTTTGAAATTATAATTGAATGTATCTGTTCAATCCGATGCGACGTTCGACGATGCACGAGACACATGCACTTCGTCACTTTCCCATATGACAGATTCATTCGAACGTTCGTACGTTCGTTCGATTCGATGCTGAAAGACAAATACATCGCGCTCGTCTAAACACAGCACCCAACGGTGAAGGTACGAACCTTCAATAAAAAAAACGGGAAAAGCAAAACAGCTGCAACATAGAATCACTGCAAACGACCCGAACGATGGCAAAATTGTGTGCGCCCCGGGGGCGGATCGAAACCCGGCCCGTATCCGGTGACAAACGTTCGTCCTGCGCCACTTGAGTTCCGCCAGCAAAGCGTGGAAAAACATTTTCACTGCATACTCCCCACCCTCGGAGGAACAACCCCCACTCCACCCGATGGCTGCGGAACGAGACAAACATGGATGGATGCAATTTTTACACAGAGTGCAACCTATAATAACAACGTCACCGAACGAGGGTGGATGGGGTGCATAACACATCCCCGATGCCAGCGCGAAGCCGGCAATCACAGTTGACAGATTTGTTATTTCCAATTTTTCCGATTCCAATTCCGATTCCGATTCCACTCGCCGGTTCCACTACGCCCAGGCATATGCTGCTGCTTTCGTTCGTTATGAGCGTGGTGAAGCACACTTTTTTGCCCGCTTTTTCCCTGCAAGCTCTTGGCGGAACGGAATAATGTTTGTGGAATGTCTTTCTCCACCACGTACGCTTCATTTTCGGTTTTCCCTCCCGGAGTGGGAACGGGCGAAGAAATGTTGCAACATTGACGAACTTTTCACCCCGTGGCAGATGCGGCAGAAGCCCTCCAGACGAAAGGCGCTCGACAGCGTTTCGGTAGTTCCGGCGCTCAGGTCCGCTTTCCTTCGGTGTGTATCGAAATAAACCTACTAAGTGATGATCTTGGCTGTTTTCGAGCAGCATTTCTTTGCGGGCAAATTTTCCCCGTTCCTTTATCCCTCTCACTCACTCACTCACTCTTTCGCGCTTTCACTACTCATAGCAATCTGTTTGCTTTCTAGCGGGAGAAAAGTCGTTAGGACGTCGAGATGAGTTTTCATCCGTGCCACTCGCTGGAAATGGATATGAAATGACAAAATTCACATCCTAGTTCGACAGGGCCACCGGTTTTTTCTTTCTTTTTTCCCTTTCTCCACCTTGCTCCATTTTTCGTTCACTGCCATCGGCACCGGTGGTGAAAAATACGAACGTCGGAAGTGGAAAACATCGCACTCGAGCGAACCGGAAGAAAAACCCGGGGGCAGATGTGTGCAGCGGCATTGGAAGCGAAAGGCGAACGGCGCATCCCAATGGGGGGGGGACAGCAACAAATATTGCCGCAGTTATTGAACGGAAACAAGCAATTTGCGAAACGCGATGAGCTGTGAATGTGAACGCTGGAGCCGGGAGACACTGAAATTTGTTTTGCGGATGATAAGATTTCCTCACTTCGTGTGTTTTTCTTTTTTTTTTGTTCTTGTGTAGTTCTACCACTGGCCTGTTTTTTGCAACACTGTGTCTTTCAAAGCACTGCTCTAGTGAAACACCAATACAAACCCCGTACGAAGACGAGTGGCGGAAAAAAACAGATTCCCAACCGAAACGCCAGTTTGGGCCGTTCGGGCTGCAAGGTTCTGTGAAACGCTGGAAAACTATTTTTCCTCCACCCATCCCGGGCACACCCGGGAGTTCAATCGGCGGCAATACGATATCGGAATCGAATTGATTGGAAATACTTCACATCGCGTGCTGCTCCGATCGTCCGCCGCGTCGGTTTGCAGCATCATTCAATTGAATTTTAATCTAACAAACGAAGTGCGATCGAATTTA
This sequence comes from Anopheles sinensis, assembly GCA_000441895.2. Lineage (NCBI taxonomy): Eukaryota > Metazoa > Arthropoda > Insecta > Diptera > Culicidae > Anopheles > Anopheles sinensis. Next base: position 1,395,821 of record KE525340.1, on the reverse strand, counting down.
GGAAAGCAATCGGAATGGAAAGAAATAAAACCCCTCGCTTGTGAACTCGTCGAATGAGGCTGATGAACGGATCCACAAACGGCAAGCGAAAAAAAAAACCGCGATTGAATGGTGGAACATTATTTGATTGAAATCGATTTTGCATTCGCAAGACGACGAGGAGATTTTGCTGGTAAACTAATGTTTTAATGGTATCGAACGATTAGTCGGTGTCTGGTTTTTTTTTTTTTTTTGTCAGTACGCTTCAGCGGATGATTGGGATCCGGTAAGACGATTAAAGGTACCACTTAGGAAGGATTGGAGTCAAAGATTAAATGCAGGATTTTAGGAGTAATTACTTGTGAAGGATTTTTCCGTGAAGTTAATCGGTGAACATTTGCAATGGAGGGCCGAAGCAGTTGGTTTTTCCAAAATATTTCGAAGTATCAAAAGGAACGAAATATGAGATCGATCAGGTTTGACATAATATCTAAGTGATAATTTTATCTTAAATATATACGAATGACACATGTTTGCGACATTATGGCAAATATTTGAAGTTCTGCATTATTTTGTTTCTACATCTGTGAGTTGAAAACGGATTAAGAAAATATTAAATTTCAACAAATACAGAAAGGAAAATCGAAACAGTTCATCCCGATTATTCTTTGCAAACAGTGACAATCATGTTCCGCGGCAAGGTCCTTCTCTCCCTTTCCCCCGAAAGACCAGCAAAAACACGCCGGAATCGGTTCGTGCCACGCTCCAACCAATGCAAGACAGTCAACCAGTGTCTGGTAGTGAATTCAAATTTAGCCTCGTGATAAATAAGATAATTAATTTTATTCATTCCCAGTACGTGCCTCGAGAGGCTTCGGTCGCGAGTGGCCAGAACGGGTGGCCCACCAAGCGAAACACGGAAGAAAATTCCATCACCAACGCCGAGATAACACCAACGAAAGCTTGCCATGTTTCGTGTCTTGAATATCATTTTACCTCGGGCGGATGTCGACTGGAAAGGGAACACGACGCTGTCTCTTCACAGGAAAGAAGGACGCTTTCGGCGTGTGCCTTGAAGTTGTGGCACATTGGGGGAGCTAAATTTGAAATGCGCTCCTTCTGCGTCACTCGAGTTCGTTCATTACTTCAATTTGTTCCAACACTTTCTTTCGTCCGATCGATCCGCTTCACCCGGTGGTGTTGGTGTGAAGGTAGTGATCACATTCTTAGTCCCGTCCATCAATGGTCGGTTGATGGATTGGAAGCAAAAAATGGGAAGGGAACAATCCATGATGGCGGACCTTGAGAAACAGAGAAACCAATTTACTGTCAATCAACCGTGAAGGAAGTGAAACGAACGAATTATTCAACAGATATTCGCAATCCTTTTTTTCGTCGTGCTTCCTGCCAATTCGCCATTCTGTTGCTAAATTCCGAAACGGACGATGGACAAGGATGTAAGGTCTTGTAAGAGAATATGACGCAACAAGCCAACGGCTTCAGGCTGAGAGAGAGAGAGAGGGAGAGAACACTAAAAAGTGATTGAAATGTGGGCTTCTTCATCCTTCAACGGCTCCAGTAGCTCGCGTAACCATCGGGCCGATGTCAGGTTTTCCTAATGAATCAACCAGTTGTCATCCGTTCGATTGCGTTCCTTCGCCACCGTGACAAGGGACTGACAGAGATGTTCTACCTTTTTCGTACTTTTTTGTCCCTCCCCGGGTCAATCCCTGATTTGCCCGCTCAAGTTTCAACCCCAAAATCGCGTTATCTTGAAGAGGGTTCCCCGTGTGAGCGTGATTTACGTTTGGAAAACGCTGCCTTCGCACTCTTTCCAGTGTTGCACCTGGACGGGAAGCAGCTTTTTCGGAATCCGATTGGCAAAGACGAAAAGAATCCTACTTAGCTTGTCCTTCTAACGATATTTCCCTCTGTCAACGAAAAAACGGTAAGGCAGCAGGAAATTATATCACCGAACGAACATTGATTTGACTTCGTATCCCTCGTCAAAAATCAAAACTCTCAACAAACAAAATACAACTTTTCCCGGCAAATAGAATTACCAGGACGGGGAACTTCAAGAACTTACGTTCACTAATTTTCAAGTCGCATGCTTGAACTTTCGCACAAATCTCTGCCCGTTGAAAGAGGTACAACCTATACATCACCTTCGGAACGGGCTCCACTTCGGGCTGCAGGGAAAAAGGCTCCGGCGACCGTGCGCAAAATCCGCCCAACCCAACCGACATTGGGGGGCCGTACGGTCGCACTCGGTGGCTTTTGTGCTTGGTCGTTTTGCTACCACGAGCGCAACCGGCCGTCCTGCTTTCACCGTGGCGAAGGCAATCTGCTCGGAGTTGGGCATATTTTTTCCCGCCCCAGTACCTGGCCACCGGAACTGGGGCGTGGAATGAGTAAGAGCTTCATTTTCCGGCCTTTCACTTTCGACCACACGTCCGCCCGGCGTGGCGTATCAGGCGTTGATGCTGATTGACACGGGTTCGATGTCGAAATGCATGGACGTGTGTATGGGAACAAACAAGGACCAACTCGTAATGGCCGATGTTCAAAAATAGGTTTAATTTCTAGAGTAAAAAAAGAGTCCGAGATGTTTGTTTCTAATCGAATGCTTCACAAGTCATGACAATCATATTTTTGAGGAGAATCTAGAGCAAATAGTAAAACGTCAAAATAATGGTGTTATTAATTTTGGTTTACATTTGGTTTGCAACAAGGATAAAAATCCTTGTGAAAAATCGTTTCGATGAACATAAATATTCCTAATCGATAAAGTCCTAACATTCGAAAGTGTCGAATATTTCATTTAAAAATTTAATCATTAATTTACAAACGTACTATAATTACGAATAATAAAAGTAAATTTAAATTTTTAACGGTATTTTATGTGACACTTATCAAAGTTCGGCATTATCGTTTCCTTTTTTCTACTTTTTCTTTTTCAGTAAGGTGATATACCAGATCTTAATTAATTATTTTCGTAATATATTATCAAAATTGCTAAATGAATTCACAATCCAAAACTACAACTCGTAGTGACGATTATCCAAAAAACCACTATCAAGCCAAGCTTATTGATTTCACCCTTTGAAATTTGTCCCCAATATTCAAGGATGGACATTTAGAATTCTCCAATCCCTATAAGTTTTCCCTAGTAAATCAATCGTATACTTCCTATAAAAAATATAGGTTTTATAACAAACCTACATTGACGTTATCTACAGTATAACTCGAATATCCTCGCTAGGATTTGCCAACGTTCTGTCCTATCGATCTCCTGCGCGTTCCCTAAAAGAGCAGCCTTTTGTTGTTTTATGGTTTGCGACGGTCAGCCTTCTCCCTTCCCGGTATCAGAAAAGTGTTGTGTGTGTTGTTACTTTGTCTCCTTTTTGTGCCGTGCGACCCCGCACACATTGACACACCACCTTCGCAGCATGTCAATTGCTGCCATATGTTCAGACACAGGCACAGGCCACAACGAACGTCGGAAAGCAGGAGACACATGAGCTTTATTTGATTTTCCACGGGGCACCCGGGGCGGGCCGGGAAATTTTCGCCCGAAGCACTGCCGGACATCATCGATCAGTGGCGGCTCCGGCGAGTTTTATTTGCCCCAATAAATATCTAGCGCCGTAAGGATGTTTTCGGCACCATCGGGGGGAGAACATGCCGGCAGGGTGAGCATGGCGCCTAGCGGGAAGCCATGAAAATCCCCACACGAAATGAATCGGCAGAAATTGCATCCTCCCCACCCCCCGGAGCCCGATGTCCATTTGATATAATTGTTTATCGATTTCTGATGCGACTCCGGTCTTCTCCACTCCAGTCGGGGATTGTTTTTCTCACCAACACCACCGCGCATTGTGCCACGGTTTGCGGATTATCCTTGGCCGAAACTCAATCCCCGGTCACGGAACGAAGCGGTGGACCGTTTCGGTGTCGAGGTTACCGTCCGCCATGGTGACGAATGAACTTGTGGTAACGAACGGGAAGAAAAACAACATAAAACCTATATCCTTGTCGTAGCTTTATCACACTCGATACAGTGTTCGTTATTTTTATGGATTGACTTGGACAATAGCAGAAGAGTGCCCTTGTTGTGTGTTAAGAAGAGATAAACAAAATGGCATGGTTCCGTGCCGATAGTTGACTTTTAACTCATGACGAGCCAACTCATCCTGCTTGTTCGATTTTCACACTTCTACCTTCTCTTGCAACACTTTAAAATATCTTCTTCTCTACGTTTCACTCTTTCAGGTTGCGCCTTCGTTAAATTTACCTCGCATCAAGAAGCTCAAGCTGCTATAACATCACTTCACGGTAGTCAAACTATGCCGGTAAGTACACACCTCCTTGTTATCCCAACGGCCCCGTTTTCTCCTCCGATAAAAAGTTGGATGAAGTACACTGGTCCATTAACACTCTGACTCCGAAAGGATCCATGTGAACATCATCGAAAGCGGAGCTAAACAAAAACCCCGGTACGCCACAGGTCCCCACAATTTTCGCCACCCCACATCGTCGAAGCCTTTCCCCCGAAAAATACATACCAACGGGGAAAGTGATTGCGTGTCACTTAATTTAATTTGCCAAAGCGTCAGTTCGCCGTCCCGCACCTCTCGCTCGCTTAACACGGCGACAAACTATAAACAAGCGCGCGAACAGGTCGTTCAGGCGTCGGCGGCGAAGGGGAGGAGGTTTTCCAAGCCCCTTTTTTCCAACCATTAGCACTTTTGATGCAACATGAATTTTTACTCAGCCCTCGCGGCGCGCGCGCTCGCCACCATCGTTCGGAAAGGCTTTAAACGCGTGCCAGCGCAGCCAGGTTTGGGTTGAATTTCCACCCGGGCCCGGGAAAAAAGGCCGGCGCCGGGGCGATGAAGTGGAAAAGCATGCTCGCTTTTCATGAATAATTTAGCGAAATTAACTCTCCTCTCGGTGGTGCGTGAAGTTTATGAAAATGTCAAACATTGCTGTTAATTTGTTACTTTGGGCCAACCACTCCCGGGAGGGACTGGGGAGGCTAGGGGCCGGATCGATAGATCCCAGTGTTTTTCCCCTGGCCCTGGCCACTAAAGTGACTGTAGCGGTATGTAGCTCATCTATTATTATCGCCCTGATTGTTGACAGCGAGCAACCGGTTTCCCAGCGTAGAAGAGTTTGCTTTCCGGTGTTATATTTTACAGGTTTGCTTAGCAAGCAGAAAACTTTGCGTAAAAATATGGTCAAGGTAATAACACGAAGAAAGAGAACTAAATTAAGCGGAAAAAGGTGAAAGACCGTACAGGTGGAAAGATGTTGAGTAAGATGAAAACTTATCAACTTCGCAAAAGTGTAAAGTAAACTTTTGCTTGCTTGGAAAATTCAAGCGAAAGTCTACGAAATTGATTGTGAAATCCAGTGAAATTTTTGAAACACTAAAACTGTAAGGCATTCTGCTACAAGTAACTTCAAATTTAAAAGAAACATCGGAAAGTAATTTCAATTCGTATAAATTATAGCGAGATACGTAAAAACTGTCAAAACTATCAAACTTCTAGTCAGTTGATTATTGTTTGATTTTATTCAGCCATTATGAATTATCGATAAATTTTATGCCAAACTTTTTTCCAATTCTATTACATTACAAGATAAATTAATCATGAAATGTTGACACTGTTTGCAAAAACCTTGGCTATGCTTCTTACTCGTATTCACAACTATCTACACAAAAACTCCGAATAAACAGACAAATATAGCTGGCAATAATTCCCACCGCCGCAAACCAGAATCACAAAATCAAATTCCGCTTCCCAAACAACTGCAATACTCTCCCAAAGAGCACCAGGTGTGCCTGATGTTTGTCTCAATAATCGAGCGACCGTTCTTTCTTCGTTCGTTTGGGATGCTTGTTGACGGTTTGTCTTTCGGTTGCATTATCTTCATCCGACGACGAGCGCCACATTTGCCACAGTCCATCCCGAGGCAAATGTTTCCTGTGCTCAAACGGAGAGGATATGTTTTCCGAACTGCTCATATGAAGAAAAAACGATGGCTCATGCATAAATGGCTCGGGTTGCTGGGTGCGTTTTCCTTCCATTAAAACCGTGATGCTGCGAGGAGTGGATCTAGCGTTTCTTTTTTTGTCTCCACTCGCTTGTCTTCTTGGGGAGCCATTTTATCGTCGTACGGAACAAACCCCAACAACATGGCATGGTCGTATGATGTGAGCATCCGACCGGCATCCAGCTGGCCGGAGGATATCGTGCTCGTCCTTCTGGGCGAACGTTTCGATCGAACAACGGTGAAGCGGCTTCTGCCTTAGTCGCAGGACAATGGCACACTATCCTTAAAGCACTACTCTCCGGCGCCGAACGGAGGGGGGCAGGAGAAGGAAACCCATGATGCACATGTAGCACTCAATTTACTTTTATTATTCTTTTGTTTATTCGCTTTTATTCATTTTATTCCATATATTCCTCCACCGAAAATCCACCGTCGCCCGCCTCCTTTCGGGCGTGGAAACTGAGCACGCTGAGGGATTCGCACATTTGGGTCTCCCCGAACCCCGACGGCCATTACCATCACCGTCCCTCCCTCCGTCGTGCAGTGGGAATCTCGTTTCGAGATTCGTTCCTTTATTGGATTCCTTTTTATCGGGCTGCTGACGGTGCCAGTTGCCCCGAAAAAAAGGGGACCCGAAAGCAAAACTGCCATCATCGGTGGAAACCGACGCTCAATCGACACGCGGCTTCCTTTTCGTCGTTTCTGCACAGCTGGAAGGATCTTCCCCGCTGCTCACCTCAGCAGTGCGGAGGAGGGCGAGGGTGGATAAAACCGACGTACGAGTATGGCCTGAATTTGGCACTCGTTTCCCTTGGAAGCGTTGTTTTTCTTTTTACTCGTTTTGCTTTCCACACTCGGCCGGAGGAGGTGAATTGTTTTTCCTAGACTTTTTTTTCGTTCTCTAGTTGCTTCTTTCCACTCCGTTACCATTGCAAACCACGTCGGGTATCCATTGCAATTGGAGAGAAACTGCCAAGGTTGCGCCCAGGGAGGCAGCAAAAGGTGCTAGTTACGAGCTGAAAATACGGATATCCGTTCACCTCTTTTTTTGCGTCTTCTGCTACAGCGGTGACAATAAGACAACGAGCAGAAAAACAAGGCAAGTGCCGAATAAAACAACAGCAAAAAAAGTGAATCGAAGAGCCATTTTTATGGCGCTACTTTGGCCGAACTTGGCATAAGGCATATGATACGAATGTGGCCACCCGACGAAAGGGTGTACATGCCGTTTGGAAATCGTAATCGATGTTGACGTCGTTGAGTTTGTTTTTTCTCCTGGACCATCCATATGCAACCAATTAGATATTGGAAACGTATTGAGAAGGATGTACGATATTTTTGATATAGTGCATGGGGAAAGTAAAACAATGGATCAGCATTCGCAATAAATTGCTCAATATAATGGAGAAAAATTGAGCAAGCTTTCAAAAAGAAGTATTTACTTGTTTTGTTCAAGATAAGTTTTGATTTGATATTACTGAAGGAATGAAACAATTAGAGAAAAGTTGGAAATCTTTAAATGAGAAATTTAAAAAATTATATTTTAAAATTTTTCCCATTTTATATAGCAACTTCAAATTGATTTCGGTTTTCGAAATATTTCAAATTTATAAGACAGACGAAAATTGGTTTTGTTGTATCAATAATATTGTTAACATAAAGTTTTTAAAACATTTTTGTAATAAAATCGTTTTTGATAAAATTTTTAAATAAAACAAAATCTAAGACTTGTTTTTTAACCAATATCAATTAGATTAAACTTTTCTTCGCCTTAGATTTAACTGACTTCCACTTTATTACTACAATACTACATGAGTTTCGATTTACAAATGTTATCAGCTGAATCAGAGATCTCAAGCATCTATCTGTTGGTCCTCTTTAATACGAACGCCAAATTCTCATCGTGCGTCCGAGCGATCCTTAAGTTAGACCCATAAAATAGATTCCCTTTCGGAAGATTGTGCGTCATTCGGAAGATTGTGCTACGAAAACAACATTGTAGCATCACCTTCCTGGACACCTTCGCTAGAATAGGCAACGGAATCGGCCAAACAACAATAATAGGTGTGTTTCTTTACTCCTCCTGGCTTCCGAGGCGCTTCTTCGCGCGATCTGCTAGATACTGAGGTGGACGACGTGAGAATAAAATATGTATTTATTGTTATTAGCACCATTATCGGTGCTTACGTGAGGTTTTTGTTTTCCCTTATTAAAGGACGCCTCGGAGCAGGAAGGGGATGTCGAAAGAAGCGCTGCTTTAAGTCCCGTTCACTTCACTAACGAGTACCGAACAGGGGATGGTGTTCGTGGGCTGGAACTTTCTCACCCCGACACGTCGTTTGTACCGAAGGGAAAACCAACGTTCACCGTGCGGACCACAACTGGCACCGACTCGGGAGGTCTGCGCTCTGTTTGTGAAATGTGGTGTCAAGTTGAAGCATGAAATTCCACACATTTTCCTTGTACTACACACTCGACGCACGGATGACACACACCCGCCCTTCCCCCCGTTCGTGTCCTACGACGCTGGTATGCAACAGAGTGTCGCAACAGGGTGTGCTTAGCGAACGATGCACTCCGTGTCATCTGGCGGTAGTTCTGTTTGCTTTTCCGTCCAGCCTCTCGACGGCCCAGCCTCAGCTTCGCATATTTATTGTCGTTTCGCTTTGAAACAACACCCACACACACACGCGCACCGGAGGCCTCGGAACGGGAAATCGCACCAGTGACACCCTCGAATAATGCCCCGACGTCAACCGTTCCACCAACGGCACGAAGCTGAAGTTCGCGCACGTACGCACGCTCAAAACGTGCGTGTCAACTATTTTGGGTAAAATGTTGTGTTTCGAAATGCGCGCAACCAAACGGATCCCAGCACGCCTTTTCAGGTGACGTTCATATTTGCGTGACGCCCCGGACCGAAAAGCCCTCGTTTGCATGTGTGTTCTCTGTAAACCCGGTAAACTCACGTCCGTTCCCAGCCTAACGAACCTGCTCCAGCTGAGCCTACCGTTCCGGTCAAACGGATTGGAAAAACGGAAAGCAGACCGAATGGAAAGCTCTCCTGACGGTACGGTGATGTGGTGGAAAAATATTTATTTAGTCACTGCACGGTCATTTCCCGTTCGTTCCAGGGAGTCCCAGAGCTCGGTCACTAAGTCTTCCACCGCACGGACACGGTTTAGGTTTTTCCACGTCGGGCTGGTTTTAGGCCCGCACACGGGAAGGATTTAGCAACGACTGCATCGGAATGAATGCAACGGGCCGTTTGTCCACACGGAGGAAATCACAAAGAGGCGGGTGACATTTTAATTGAATGTCTCCCTCGGTTCAGGTGCAGGTGACACAAAAGGTCCCAAAGGCCGCTGGTTTCCATTTTGGATCCACCACAGAGGGTCTCCCCCTTGGAGAAAAAGTGTGAAAGGTTTTTCGGTGACATTGATTGACAAAATAATTTCATAAGTACATTACATGCTGGAACTAGGATGAAAACGTGAGTGCCTAATGACTAAAGCAGAACCTTTGGTGTCGGTGTGATTTAGAACAATGTTTTTGAACGACATTTTCTTCAATCTCTTCCTGAATTCGTTAAACATTAGAAATATTCTCTACGGTTACCGAAAAGTACTTAAATCCTGTTCAAAAGATTACCTTTAAGACCCTTGCTCTCTCTCTCCCTGCTCGAAGGACAAATCGAAATCTTTCCACCACCGGTAATAATCTCTTTGTTCCCGATTCAATAGTTCAGTGCGGTGCTTACCTTGGATGGGAGTTTTTCCCATTCAGTTGGAAACGCAATCGTGCCTCGGAAGCGGCGGTGGATTATCCTTTCCAGCGTTCAACAGGCGGCAATCGGCCAAGCGGGTCGAAAATCGGCTTCGGTCTGCCATCGGAATATCATCTTCTTCAGCATCAATCTTCGGTGACTTCGGTTGTACCACCGCCACACCCTCCCTCGTTGCTCAGTGCTATTTAATATGCGTCCATATATTTTATGAATAGCCCATCCATCCATCCATCCATCCTGGAAACGCAAAAATGGAGCCGGAAAGAAGGTAGAGTGATTGCATATATTCCGTGAACGTGAAGACAAATCCCGGCTAGCCTGAATGGGTTGGCTGATGGTCGAACGTTTCACAATGAACTCTTCTCCCATTCCCGATCGTTTGGGTGAAGGAAATGATCACCGATGTCGACAATGATGCTGATGATGATGGTGTGTGGCTTCATACGAACCGTACACCTGATGGTAGGCCTTCGCCAAAAGAAGGCCCAGCTTATGCTTCTTCTGCTTCGCTGCGAACGCAAAAGGGAAAAACGATCGAACGACGGGACTCCGAAAACTCCATCCCGAAATTTCCATCCTGTGCAACAGCTTCGGGGAAATTTTGTTCCCAGCTGGTTCCGTGCACGATGGAAACTACAAAAGCACCGTGACAGTATTCAAATTGTCAGCTGCCTTTGTTATCGTAGGGTAATGGATTTGCAAAAGCTTCTGCAAAAGCCAGCCGTAAGGTAGGCCCACGCTTGTAAGGATGTAAGGATTCGTTCACCTCCCTTTCGGTAGGCTGTATTTTGCCTTGGAAATGAAGCAGATATTCGGAGATAATTTAAAAGCCACATACGAAACGCTTCCATTCAGGGACCTCGGGGAGGTTCTATTTTTATTTCATTACGCAAAATGTCCCGTATCCGGGTAAAGTAATCTTTTGTGCAACGTTGCACGTGTGAAAACATGTGACATGATACGGTTTATGAAAATATCTTGTGAGGGAATATTTCTTCGGAATCGTTTATAAAAGGACTTCTTTTAGTAAAATTTATTTATACCATGGATACTCATGTAATACCATCACTCTTTCCAAAAGTTTATCACTTATTTTATCACGCTTACTTCACTATCACATTCCTCTACGTAATACACTATTAACAAATATGTTTCGGCATTTCCATACACTCGGAAACACTTATTCAAAACCCAATCAACGTTTTTAGTGCTCGTCGGGCACCCAACGGTTCCCCTTTCGGATACCCCCAACGCTACATTCCTCCCACCGCTCAGGGTTCGTCAAGGAAATGGTCATAAAATCGAACGTATTTCCCCTTTCCCTTTTCTTCCATTCCGAGCCTCGAAATGTCGGCGTTTTGATTTGAAGCAACAACGTTTTTACGCGCCGATGTTTTATTGCATGCGTATCGATACAATTTACTCTTTATCGCTTGCTTTTTCTTTTATTAATATTTCCCATGCCATAATTTTTGATGGTTTTATTGACAAGAAATCCAACCGAACGAAAGGGTCTCCCCGCGTTATGGCTGGGGCCGTCGAGAGCAACCGGTGATTTGGAAGGGAGGGGGGTTCCTTTTCCCAGCGCCGAATTTCCGCAAATGGACAGGAAAATATTACTTTCGTCTACAGTTTTGGCAATAACAAAATTTTTGCCATGTTTTGTAAGGAGGGTTCGTCTTCGTTGTGACAATCTTATCGACACGGGGTCAAACTTGTTTCCACCGAATAGCATTTGGAGAAGAGTATCCAAGCTTATCGTGATGGAGCCACTCAGAGACCAACCTAACAACCGGGCCGATGGATGGATCAATAAAGTTTATAGATGAGCGGGGCAGAATCCCAAACGGTAGACGTGACGATATGTGTCTACGATTTTATACATTGTTGGCGCCATTCCATCAAACGTCGCTCGATGGCTTCCTAAAAATCACCAAGAAACACTTACCGCCCCAGAAAAACCAACCACATGCACATCAAAATCTATGGACCGGTGCAGTTTTCTTTTGCGCGAAAACAGGAAAAACAAACGACTGGAAAGAGCGAGTGGTTCGATCGTAAAATCGAATGAAATTGAAAACAAACAACTCTTCTGTTTTGTGTGAAGGACGTCGTCTTTCCTTCAGCCTTTTCCACGTGGTAAAAAATATTGGCGGTAAAAACGGAAAAGTTCTTGAGCATCGCGCCACATAATGATGGATTGCTCCTTCTCCAAACACCACCACAATTTTCCGCCCGGCTGTAGCACCGATCAACCGATTTCCAAATATTTCTCGCTACAATGTTTGGCCTCGGGAAGGAAAATCCTTCGCTCAAATATTTATGTCCCGGGGCTGGTCGGGGGAGGCCGGGGAAATGGTTCATACGCCACCCGGATCCCTTAATAGTTCAATATTTAATGTTTGCCTTACAGTATTTGAGTTCGTTTCTTATACCACTCGAACGAAATCCGCCGAATTCACTCATCGAAAAAAGAAAAGAAAACCCACCAACCATTATGGGTGCTGCCAAAAGCGTCCATATGGTCGTCAATGTTGGTAGACTTTTTCCTCCGGAAGGAAGAATGATTTTCCGACAAAGTGCAAGCAAGGGAACACATCCACAAAGCCTTAAGGCTCCTTTCCTCGGGAAGGATATTTATGGCATGCGAAATGACTCTCGAACGAAGTGAAAGCTTTAATCGAAAAGGAAAAGCTGGCAGAGTATTGGAAGCATTCCTTTCTGGCGTTCTTAAAGCTGATTTCTTTCGCCTGCAAACCTCTGCAACCGCCCTTCATTTTAATGGACGCCCGTAAATGGCGCTCGTATGGAAAATCTGGCCGATCGTTTCTTCCACATTTCTTTACATAACCACACGTAGATACATATACCGACATTGTATGGAGATTGGACTGCTTCTTTCAACCGACTCCTCGCCTTTCCCCCCCTCCAAGGGCTCGAGGGGATGAAAACCGGGACCATGCAACCAACATTAAATTAAATGTTAATGGCACCGTTATGATAATGGTGATAATTTCGATGAAAGGAACCGTAAATGTGAATTTCCGTGGCGTCGTTTTTTTCGTTCCCTCAACTTCCCATTCTTGCTTCCGGTAGGGCGATTTTCCCTCTCCCCAGGTTTCTTTCAACGGCTCCAAGCATAACGAGGAATGCGGTTGATTCGTCCCGGCCATACATGCGCCATGGTTAGGAAATGGATTCCATCCGGTTAAAGATGCGATTTGGTGAAAAAGATATGTTTGTGTTTAGTGTGGTAGGAAAATGTATCAAGCGTGGTGAATTTTTCTTTCCACCGATTTGCTATCAAACATGAGGGAAATAAGGCTTCATTTCCTGGACTTTGGTGAAAGTTAATGGAACTACGCAAAGTATGCTCGAATCGCTTCGGTGAAGAAACATTTCCGTGAAATCATAAATCAGTAACCAAACAAATGTTATTAACACCCCGAGGGAAAAAAACCCTCTACAACACAATCCCCATAATCTTTACGTTTTCATCAACAACAAACAAATGTTTTCCGAAGTAATGTGCTTCCTGGTCCGAACCCTTTTACCACATAATCCATTTATGTGACCATCAACACCTTCACTGATTGAAGCGCCCTTTCTAGAGCATCGGTCATCATTGAAACACCTCACCTGTTTCCATCGGAATGTTCATTGGGTGAGAAAAATTCGGGAAAAGGGGTTCGGAATTAAACACCTCACCAGAGCGCATTTTCTAATGAAACGGTACGTGGATGTACGTTTGCTTTCCCGGAACCAACGAGCTGTGGAAAATTCCTCGGCTACACGATACTCCCGTGAACCATGGAGTTCCTCTCGCTATCTTATTGGATTGTTTCACCGGTGAAAACGAACCGGTCACGACCAGAGGTTGGTTGTTTGTTTGTTGGTGCTTCCATTTTCATTTCGAAGCTCCGGCGGGTTTTTGGAACGCGCAACATTAGCGAGCGCCTCTAATCCACCGGACGTGCCCGTTCCGACGCGACGGGAGATTATGCTATCAACCGACCTTCCGCACCCCCTCCTGTACTCCTCCGGTTGGACAGCAATCATCCCCGCCCGATGCAATTCGGAAGCGAGCACGGGTTGATCGGACACGCACTCAAGACCGGTGTATGCGGAACGGTATTTAAATATTAATATTATTTTAGGATTTATTCAATTTTACCAAAACAAACACACGGCCACTCACCGGCGGTAAACCGTGGCCGGAATGCAGGAAAATGTGCCGGGCACAACAAATTCACCGCCCGAGCAAAGTGAGCACGGCGAAGGACGAAGAACAAGGATCTGAACAGTTCGGTCAAACTGCTCGATGGTCGCTTTCCCATTTTCGATCGAATCGTCCTGCGCGTCCGCCAGCAGGCAGCTGCCACATTTTCCCGGCTGATGAGGGGATGGTGAAAATGTAAAATTGACCCTCCATCCCTCCGTCCGGTACCGTCTCCGAACCGGAGAGTGGAAAACTGCCCGGGTGGCACTAATGGAGCTGAGCCAGCCGATGACTGGGCCGAAGGGCGAAGGGAAAACGGTGGGACGAAATATGCAGATTATGTTTGTTGAATCATTAAAGCAAAAGGCGCGGCCAGCCCGAATCGCGCACCGGTTACAACACGGACCCACCACCCGCCCACGGTCCGTTTCATCAAGCGCGGGATGCGCCGGATGTCCTTTCGGGCGGAACGCAAACAACGTTTTCCTCGGAACAGGGAAAACAAAGGTCGATGAGGGTGAAACGCGGACACGCCGGTCGTTCGTGTTCCTTGGTGAGCTAATGGCGAATAGATCACCCACTTCGCTTGGGGCTGATGCCGATGGAAAATCATGAAAGGAAAAAAAACCCCGATGGTCAGACGAACCTGAAAAGGGCATGAACCCGTGGTATACGAAGTCATCCGGTGGAGGATGGCAAGAAAAAAGTTGATTGCCGGACTTGACGAAGGACATGACGGAGGATTTGTCAACTTTATCCTCGTTTCGCGCATTTTCTTTGTGTATGTTTTTTGTGCTTCAGATTGATCGAATGGATTTCGTTTAAGGGAAGTTTTTCGTTTAAGGGAAGAATGATTTAAATATTCTTCTCTTCAAGGTCTGTTTACTCAAAACATAATAATACAAGCGAAAGAAGAAGCAAAACTCTCCTGAGAGCAAAATTTCTACCATACTTTCATTCAACATGTTTATTAACCTTTCCTCAATAATAAAAAGTTGCGATCAATGTTAAGTTCACTTTATTCCCATCATATTCAAGTGAAATCCCACCGTGGCTGCCATTTCATCTTCCCTGGCGAACATAATGAACGTCAATGTATTGTTTTACGACGGGCAGCAAACGATCCGAACCGCGCCCGTCCCTCCCCAATCTCCCTGGAGAGGTCGGCTCGCCCTGAAATACCCACCGGCTCGGAGTGACTCGTTTTGAAGATTAAAGAACCTTGAAGGACCGTTGCTCGCAAACGCCACAAGACGCCATCGGACGGCATTAGGGTTCGTTACACATACATACTTTTGTTACATTTTTCGATTCTCTCGGGACAATCAAGACCAGTGCAAGAAACGAACGAAAGCACCATAAGCTAGTGCTAGGAACTGGGGAAAAGAGAGATAAAAAATATAGAGAACAATAAGAAAAAACCACCAAGAAAACCAAGGAACAACGTACGAAACTTTCTTCATCAAAAATATTGATTTATGCTTGTTTTGCGACCGAGGCCTCTCCGCACGGCACAGGGACAGGAAAGCAAAGAATGTTCGAGGTAAAATGCCCTCGGGGGCATCCGATAGCGGCCGGAGCCTGATTGGAATCCTACCGTCGGGCGACCCTAAAGTTGCTTTAATGGAAAATATAACTCAATTTCCTCCCGATTCTCAGGTTACGCGGCGGCTTCACGTCAGAATCACGTCCGTCGCACCGAACTGACACATTCCAACCCACGGGTGGCTCGTCGAAGGCTCCCGGTTATTATTTCCGCTGCTGAGTGCGGAACAGAACCACTAACAGACAGAAAAAAACACGGGGGAAAAAATCAACAGAAATGTTAGAAGAAATGGAAAACTTTCCTGTTGAATACCCGTTGAAACTGGAAATGTAGAACAACACCGTGTGGAGAAAAAAAACCAGCTTCGATGAAAACCCATCCGAAACGGTTTGACTTAGTTTTCCCATCGGTTCCCGAGTTTCCCGATCACACCAATGTCGGGCACAATCAATCATCGATACATGGCATAGGCGTAGTTTTCGCGCATCGGCAAAATACACGCTGGGAGGAAGGGTGGCCTGGAAAGTGATACCCGTGCGTCAGTGAAGGTGCGACGCACCGTACATCGGGGCGAAGTGTCGTGTGCATGTGTGGCATGTATCATCATCAGCGGTTTTTTTTTCTCTTCTACCGAATATGCGGGAAAATTGCGGAGATGGATATTGCATTACAAGCGATCCCCGGCCCGGAGGCGCCATGATTGTTGCAGAAATATTTAGCACGATGTAGCGTAGGTGCCCCGGAGGCGAACACGTGGAACATGGTTCGAAAATGTTTACCGAAGGTACACGACGCTGCCAGTGGAAATCCAGTGTACCGGTGGGCGCTTCGGGGGAAAATGGATTTTTCCTTAGTAGGACGAACATTGGAGAAAAATGTTACCCACCATGTTGAGCATGTTGCTTTTAACCAGTGGTTGGAATTAATGGTCTTGTCTTTGGTTCGCCAATTTCCACGAACCTCTCGCTGCAAGTGCAACATGTTTGAAAGCGATTTAAATGGTTTTATACTAAGTTGAACTTACGGTTGGCATGGAAAGAATAATTTGTGCTTAACGCCGCAATGTATGCAACAGTAATAACATAGGAGACAATCCACAGGCGATTTATTTTGATATACTAAACTAAAAATATCTGTTACGTTTATAAGTGTTGTATCGATTGATGTAATTACTTACTTGTATTTCATTGGATTACTCTCGAACTGCTAACTAGGTCAAACTGGACATTTAATTCGTTCGTATCCCATTAAGTTGTCTAAAGGGTCGTCAGTTAGACATATGCACTTGTGCAGCAATCCACCGGTGCAAACACCACTTACAGGTGGCCATAAATTGCGCCTCGGTAAAACCACTTCAAGGAGTGTCCCAATCGGGCGGGGAAAATTGTGTTTCCCGATAGTCCCACCCTTGTCATTTTAATGATGAACTTAAATCGAACCTGGCGTGTCTCGAGTGTGTCGACCGCAATACGCGCTGGGCGTGTCGCACCCCTAGCAGCCATAAATTGTTGCATCAACTTGTTGTGCCTCGATAGGCGAAGGGCACGATCAATATTTACTCCGATAGTGCTCGGAACCAGGCGGGCGTGTGGTTTTTCTTTACGTCAAAAACGCCAAGGCTTTGTCCCGTGGAGTGCACCAGAGTCGAACGTTGGTCCGCAGACGTGGGAAAGCTTGTTAGGTCTGATGAGTCATCGTGCGATGGGAGACGGGATATACAACCCATCGTTCGCGAACGTGTTATAGAGGCCGGCGTGTCCTCCGACGACGCCGTTGGCCACCAGGACGCCATGGGCATGATTAAGTGATTATAAATATTTACCCGTAGCCACATTTATGGGCCAACGCACACCGACACTGGTCTTGGCGTAAGCATTCGCCGTGGAATCGCTAGTGCCCAGCGAAGGGAACATTAAGACGCTACTAATGATTGCTAATACCGTTTGCTATGCGGAGCATCGAAGTCCGAAGGCCGTAAGTGTGGAAATTCCTCCACGAGCGAAACCAAACACATCGTTTTGGGTGCGTTCGCTGGTCGATGGAGGATTATATTGATCGAGTCCGTTGTGAGTGGCTTAGGTTCCATCGGCACGAGTCGTTTGCTTTGGGAACTGCATCTGCCTGGATACCACAACACGTCCGACGATGGCCGGCTTTGGTCCATTTGTTTGGTTTCGCAGCATTTGCTGCACTTTGGCTTGCAAGTACATTGAAAGGATTATGCAGCCTTATCCGGTGAGTGTCTGTGTCCGGATTGATTACTTGTTGTCGATGAACTTGTTATTAGAGTGACATAATCGAAAACTTTCCAAAAATGACTCGATGGAGTATATAACCATATGATGATTTTAAATATCAATTTGAAATAGTTGTTTTATGAACTGTGAGTAATTTGACTCTACGTAGCGTTAACAGTTTTGAGAAGAAAAGACACCAATTTCACCATGAAGCCCTTGAGTTCAAAGGGTTTAATCATACGTTGGTTTCAATTCAATGGTTTCAAATATGATGATAGTGTTGTACTGAGGTTCAAAGTGTTGAAGCTATGGAGTTCAAAAGGATATTGATTTAATGAGGTTCTATAGATTTAAAATGCTCTTAGTAAAACTTAACTTTCCTACAATAAATCCTTCGTCGCATAACAACTTTAATCCATTTTTATTACAATCAAATTTCATGAATCGGGTCGACTACCTTCTGGAAAAGGGGGTTTCTTTTGGCTGTAACATAAACTCTTTAAAATCCTTTAATTGTTTCCCGCTCGCAAGGGCCCGCTACTTAAAACCCGAGAAAAACAGACGCAACCCGAGCAGGTTTCGGTCGGATAATTTCCAAATCAATCTGCTTTCTGATACCGCACGACAAACAGCGTCCCTTTTTCTTACCCAAAAAGTCGAGGCTAATTCCAGGGCATGTCATTCTGCCGAGAAGTGAAAGGTCACTGGCGTACATCGGCAAATCTGTGCACGTCTTGTGCCGATTTAATCCTTTCAACGTCCACGACCAGACCGCAGCTCGGCAAAAGAGGGGCGAAAGTCAAGTTGTAAAACGAAACGAGCCAAAAAGGCAACCGAAACACGAGCCATTGGTGTGTTCTTTGTTCCATAAATTCCTTCCCTCCCTTCATCTCCATTCACAACATGCTTGTCCGAAGTCCCGGCAAAGGACAATCGTCGATCGGGATTTCGGATACCGAAACGGGGAGTTATAAAATTTGTCACAAAGTTACCGAAATCACCCATTTCCGAGCCATGAAAATGAGAGTGTCTCCCCGGGCGGGCTTTAAGCGGGCTCCTATGGGAGGTGGTTCGATTTCGATGATTTCACCACACACGCACACACCCCACAATCTTACACCAGTACGGTGGGGGTTTTAAGGTTTTAATCGAGGAACAAGTTCCTAAACTACCTAAATTAAGGGATATTGGCTAGATAGTTTTATGAAGCAGTCAGCGTGTTTGCAGCCCGGGGAGAGATTTTAGACGAAAGATTAAAAACTTTCAGTCGCCCATCAAACATACGAGTGTGCACGAGTGTATGTGTGGGTTTGGGTGTGTACAGACTTAGCAGATAGTTGGAGCCGTAGCCGGGCGGACAGGTCATCTGGAGGGCTGGGACTAACCCCTTTTCGCCCCTACCGAAACCCAATTCGATGGCTTCATTTCACCCAAAGGCGTACCGAAAGAAAAACAGTTTAATTATAAGATATCCTATGTGACATGCATTCATTACCGAACCGTCCCCGACTCAAAGGGCTAACCGTTGTTCCCAGGACGGCAAACCGGACAAGTCGTAGGGAGGGCAGACGCAGACGGGTTTCGAAAGCGGGCAGCCGGTCAAACCCGGTGGCAGCTTAATCGAATTGGAGAAAGTTTTCCGCCGACGCCCGGGTTTCCCGAAATTTCCCCCCGGTGCCATTGGGTTTTATGTGTCCGAGCCGGGGCTGTCGATGTCTTGGCGACTACTAATGTCCCCGGCTGTCGAGGCGGGATGTGGACATGCGAGTAGTTGTGCGTGTGCTGTGAGTTTGTCTGCTCGAATCTGCTGGCGCTCGGAAGATAACTTAATTTCTGTTCACCGACAATGGAAAACTCGGGTGTACTTCGTCGACCCGTTACCCGCTCCTCCGGGGCTAAACCGTCTTTCGTTGGACAAAAACATATTCTTGTCGCCGCATAATATGTGCTAAACTGTGTTTTATCTTTCGGAAATATAATGAGAACAGATTTCAACCGGTTTCCTAGTGTGTCCGCCTAGTGAGCGAGCCCGCCTTCCATTGGGAGCTTCGGAGCTTCGTGCAACGATACTCTTAATCCCGGATTTAAGTGGTTTTGCAACCCGGTTCGCCTCCGCACAATGTCTCCTCCGGAGCCTCCGACCTTCCGATTCCGTTAGTGGCAAAGATCGCATAAAATAATCAACAAATTATAAGTGAAAATCCAGATTTGCACACTTTGCTCGGTGTCCGACCGGGGAAGAGTTGTCCGGAAAAGTGTTGAGTTACCGGAGATCGGTCGCTTGTCGTACGATTATGCAAATTAGAAAATGAAACTGCATCTCATTTCCCGTTACCGTTTGGGATATGGGAACGGAAAAAAGGCATAAAATAAGCGACGTTATGGAAAACGAACCCGCACCGACTGCGGCTACTTCTAAGCCTCCGTTGCGAAAGGCGAATGAGGAAACAGGAGCAGCGGAAAAACACCACCAACAAACATTCCGATGCAAAACGAGTCGAGTCGCATCAGATGCAGATAAACTTGCAACCAAATGCAGCACCATTCCGTCGGTCGTCAAGTGTGAAAAGATCGGAGAGGGCCTCACCGAGAGGGTGTTGGGCAGACCCTAACAAAAAAAAGGATGGTAATGCGATATATTCAGCAACAGCTTTGCACCCGCCCTGCCAGAAGGCCGTCGAGGTTTTGCGCTGATGTTTACAAATTGAATCATGAATATTCTATTTCTCACACCCATATTTCTTTCCCGACGCCGCACGGTGCATTCCATTGCCATCCGACGCCAAGGAATCCTTGGTGATTTGGTTTGAAAACGGTCGCTTCTCTGCGTTGACAAGGGAGTTGTTCATGATTTTGCTCCGCCCGTCCGTCCTTGGAAACGTTTCCATTCCGTTTTCCTTTTTATGCACTTCTTGAGACCATGAAGGGAAATAAATGTGAATGCACATCATTTTCTATTCCTACGAAGGGTAATGGTGTGAAATACGATGTGTTTATAAGTGAGTTTTATAGTTTTAAAGTCAAATTAAATCTGCACACAAGCACGTTTTTAAAATAAAACATTCCTGTTCAACTTATCGTTTAAGTTTATTCATTATAAGCAAGTAGAGGCAATATGAATATTATCAAATTATTAAACAAAAATATAAACAAAACGTTTGATTCATCAAAATTCAAGTAAATTCGAATCACTGCTTTTAAAGTTCCACATGTTTTACATAAACGAAAATATCTTCTACTCATGCTAAAATATTCGGATTAAATCATTTCCACAACTTCTACCCCTCCACTAACCGTACTCTTTTATGGAAAAGCAAGAAAGCGAACCTAAAGCTTGATGGATGATTTTTAAGCTTCTTAAGGCTGCAACTTGTCGATAGTTTGGTTTTAAACACTGCCCAAAAACCTCTTTGGCTGTATGTACGTTGGTTTGAGCAGACGCCGGGAGCAATTTGTCAAGAAGAGTGTACGTATAGGTTTAACATCATCCTGCAGAAGCTTCTAAAACATGAGGAAAAAACTCGACTGCAACCAGACAACACCAATATACACCCTGTGCGCCCTCCCGATGATACGTTAACCCTGTAGCATAACGATGGAAAAGTATGAAGGGAGTTGCCAAAGATACCGGACGCATCTGCACGCCATTGGAAGGCTGCAAGTTTCAGGAAATCGCTCCTTTCACTGTAACCGGAACATCCTACACTGTGCCCGGCCTCGAGGTGCTTTTCAAAACCAAATCCACCTTCACTCGACCATCCGTCCGGTTGGGAAAACCATCCATGGGTGCTCCATTTCATCGTACATATTGTGTAATAATGGAAAACTACCCACGACGTCATCCTCTCCCCGAGGCCTACCCGACCCTGGTGGCAATAAAGGGCTGGATGGAGTCGGAATTTTATGGTTTTAAAACAAATCTACATATAAATATCGAGTGCACACTTCTTCGGCTTTGTGTACGCTTGCTAGAGTTCACTGCATGCACTCGTGGAGGGAAAAACAAGTCCAACAAACGTGCCGTAACCATGCTGGCAACATTTTATCGTTCGAGTGGATTTCTTGGGATGAGTTTCCTATGTTCCCGCTTTAGCCGTCGAGGCCGTGCACGGGCATCGTCTAAACTTGAAACATTTCTTTCATTTGCATCGACTGCCGCCACGACCCTCGACGAGCAGTGTTTGAGTGGATGAGCAGACGTGAATCGGGCGGCAGTGGAAGAAAAAAACCAACATGAGTGCAAACAAATAAACTGTAATTGCAGAAGTAGTCCAGACGGGGTTGTCCAGGCCCATCCCTAGACCAAGGCTTAGGCATTGAACGAGGGCGAAAAAGCAGTTCCTCCCGTAGCAAGTCGATTGTTGTCTATGTTTATTGAGTTTCATCCCGTTGCCTCAAGGATCCGGCAACAGGATGTTCCGACAGCGTTCGTTATGAGAAAAGCGAAAAGTGCTGGCTTTACAACGGATGTACTGGGCCTTTTTTTATTTGTAGTTTTGTTTTCACATAGGGTTAGATGGAAAGTTATGAGCGATCGAAATTGATGTGCATTGTTTGTGTTGTAGATGAACGCTGGAATTGAACCGAACGGAGTGTTCTATTGAAACTCAACCCTTTTTATGAATGGCAAGGCTATTTTCATCACTTTCATAATGTTTTAAAATAGTGTTTTTTAATCACTCATATTCAATAGATTGATTATGTAAAGCCTATTGGTATAAAGTTTCCTAAGTTATTTAAAAAATATAACAAACTTGAAAATGTTCAACCAACCTTAATGTTTTCAATTAATAACGCTACTTGTAACCATACACCAGAAGCAAAGAAGCGTGGAATAAAAACTCATTTTGAAATTAAAGAACCCTTAAGCCGCTACAAAACAACCAAGCGAAACGCATTAAAGGGTCTTCATGGAGCAACGGTAAAAAAAGGCGAACGGGCTCTAAAACTTTTACCCACTTAAGAATTTAAGCCTGCTCGAAATAACTACATTTACTGCAACGCAAAAAAGAGGAAAAATCCTGCCTTTCAAAACAGTACCGAAAACTTTCCCCCGATACGTACACGAACGGCGGAAAAACTTTCATTTCGAACGTTTTTCGGGGTTTTCGAGGCACTTTTTGGGCGCAGCTTTCTCTTTACGTTTCCCTCCGAGGGACGGGAAACAAAGTTTACAGAAAATCAATTTTCCAAAAACCAACCGATTCAATACACAATCCCGTGGTTCGATACGCTGTCAGTTTGTTCTCGATATTTTTCTTATTCCATTCGCTATTCTAATGGTGAAGCAAGGAAAAACCGCGCCTTCAATATAAATGTAGCTGCCAGCAACAGCAGCTGCCAGTCGAACCAACGCCGGAAACGGCTGCCAATGCGATGCGAACAACATCCGAAAAGTGAGAAGTAAACGAAAGTTTTCTCCACGCCAAAATGTATTAAGCAACAACACCAACCGGTGGTGCAAAATACAAATACTTTCACAAAGCATAAAGCCTATTGGGGGTATTATTTTTCCTTCGCCTTTTTTCTGTGCTCGCATTGGTTTTCCAAGAGTCCCACTGTGGCGCAATGGTAAAAACGGCACCAAGCTGTTGCTGCTGCTGACCATCGGTTGTAAAATCACGTCCAGGCAATGCTGAGGGCGCCACCGGACTCGCGTAGTAATTGTAAGTGAAGTGCAACCGGATTTTCCACTTTGCCCCCGCCGGCCGGAGACTTTTAAATGTCACTTTCGATAATGGAGCGAACGCTTGGCGGTAAACCGAGGGGCAGGAATGGGTGCAACAATAATGCGAAGAGATGAATAAATTATTGCACTTCCACATTTTAAGCGATGGCGGTCGTTCCCACCTTCGTAAAGGAAGAAGCAATTTGTTCGTTATACTTTTCTTTTGTCATACTTTATTTCACCAAGGCGCAACAGTCTTGGAAGCTTGGGAAAATTGGAGTGATAAAGGAATGGAAAAGGAAAGTAACTAGCGATGGAAAAGAAGCGCTCGATTGATTGTGAAAAAGTAGGGAAAGGTATTTAAACTTTCATAAGCGGATAAGGACCAACCATCGTCGGTGAATGAGAAGTGGAAATCCAATGCAATCATTTAAGAGGCAGTCTTTCGAGACCCCATAGCATTTCCGTTTACATCATCAAACGGTGGTTTAAATGCTATTTTCTTTTTCCTTGAAATTCTGCTAGGTAGAAACTCTCCCAGGTGTAATTATTAGAGTATGCTTTCGAACAAAAACACACAACGTAGATTACACGCCTTTGCGAGACGACGACAAAACGGACTGCTTTCGTTTGGAACGCAAACACGCCGTCATTAAATCCTTCATTAATTGTACCGAGACGAACGTACCGTAACCGTGCAGGCGTCGGAGTAAGATTAGTGCTAAGTGCAACAAATGGAGCCAGGGTGGTTTCCCCGAAAACTGGGCCAAGAAAAATTGCCCCAGAATTATACGTTTCCATGGGGTGCGAACTACTTTGTACCACTCATTTGTCATACATCGTTTGCACGTGAGCAAAAGGACGAGCAAAATGCCCCACCGTTCGCACGAACGACAATTTCGAAGCGGACGCAGAGAGCACGGTTTAAACCCGTCAGCAATGGTGTGGAACGCGGCAAAACGACTGCAAACCCGAGCTACGACTACGACTCCGTACCGTTTCCACACGAGCGCACTGAAAATTTATTTTTCACCCAATTGACTCGCTATTTGAGACATGGAATGTAATGATGTTTGAAAAACTTCGTGCACATTCCTGCCACTGGGTTCGGTGGGTCGTGTCCGGACAAAGAACATTGGTCATGCAAACGTGGACGTGCCACTCGAGCAAGGATCATTGAACGGCGGGAAAACGATGAATTGCACTCACACTGCCGGGCGCATTTCCTTTTCTCGCATCCTTGAGAGAATGGGAATGGCAAAAATATGTAATAATTTATACATCACAAGGCAAATGGTCGTTCGGTCCATTCCTTTCCCTCCAGTGGCGGACAAGCACTCTCCAGCGCATCGGGGCTGGGAAACGGCGGAGGGCACACATTTTCTATCAATTTTCATATAAAACTCAATGGACTGTGACGTATCATTTCACCGGGACACATCAGCAAACACACGAACGTGGGACGTGGAAAACGACGTGCTCGCAACGCTAACGAACAGTTTTGCTCGATTTCACCTCCGTCAGGCTGACTCATGCACGATCTAGCTAAACCTCTCCCACCACCCAGCTCCAAGGACAATGCTCCATTTTCTTGCGCCAAGCGTAAAGATCGGTGCTTCAAAAAACCCGGAGTAAAAGGCAAATTGAAGCAAATGTGACGGAAACATTGAAGAGAATATCTTCCCTTCTGACAAGGGAATGATTTTTTCGCATGAAGACTTTCAAGTACCCACGTACTCCCTGTACCATGTTGGTGGAAACTTCGTGGAGAAGGAACAAAAACGTGGCACTGCATTGTGAGATTTCGTTCCCGATTTCGTATGGTTGGCAAATACAAAAGAAAGTCAAAAATGCATGTGTTTCCTACAGTTGGTTTGGAGGAACAACTTACTTTGGAAAGAATTATACACTGCTGCAGAAGTTAACATTATTTCTGTGAGAAACGCTCTTTACTTAATTTTCTGTCATCTTTGTCAAAGCAAATTTGATTCCCAGTTGGTTATGATAATTTTTAAATAATTCTAAAATAATTTAAGTTTTTGCAAATAAGGTAAAGTGAAAGATGTCTTTTAATTATTAACAGATAATTTGATGGTAAAACTTGTGATCATATAAAGTAAAACAAATTAAAGCATTAGCACAGTACAAAACCCTGAAGTTAAGACGCTAAGTCACAATACATTCAAGATGAATGCTTTGTACGCTTCTCAGCTCTTTTGTGTTCCACTTCAAGACGTCCGAAGCATTCGCCCGGGGCGAAGATAATCATTTTTGCTGACGTTCGCACGTTCGATTATCGCATGGACCGACGGGAAGTGATCCAGACACACTTCTCCCCGGCCCCTTTCGAACCGCAAATGGTATATCGATCCACCATATGGAGTGCGATGCAATGCGGCCAAATTGGTTGGCAGAGGAAAAACATTTCCTGTGTACGCCCGGTTTTCTTCGCTTTGCTTCTTCGCTGCTTGCGGTTCAATCAATCGATCGTGCCACTAGTTATTCGATTTCGATTACAGCCAGCTGAACCTCCCCCGAGAGCCCGGAGTAATACCACCACGGGACGTACGTGAGCATCTCCGTTTAGTTTACATCTAAATAGCGAAGACGCGAGCTGTGAGATGTTGGTTCATATTTTTTCTGCTTCTTCGCCTGTGAAAACACGCCAGTTGAAAAAGGTGGTAGCGAATGAATTCCCTGCCCCAGAGCGGGAGGAAAGAAAAAAGACGTCCGATGGGATATGCGAACGAATATCAATATCCGCCGGGTCCCGATATTACTACGTACACAACGTACCGGTGGAGGTTTCGACGAGTGAACGTAAACGTCAGACGATGCCAAGGACGACAACCGCTGACAAGCGTCGTATAATTCGGTGAACCCGAGCGCGGATATCCCCCAAGGGAGGGCTGGAAAGGTTTGGGAAGATATTGAATTAGGTAGTAATTTGATTAAAATTTGAAGTACCGCTTCCGACATCCGGTTCCTGGCCATATTCCGCCCCTCATCTGCCTCGGCCATGCTGACAGTAACGTCCACGGATGTTCGACATTCTGTCGCTGTCATCTTCCGTTACCGGATGCACATACATTCCATGGGAAATGTGGAGCGAGGTCCTTGCTTCGAAGCGAGATGTGTCGGTGTGAGTGTTGCTAGTGTGTTGGCAAACGAACCAGTCGTCCTTGCACAAACGATCCTCTGCTCATCGGTTCGCCTTCATCGGGACGTTGGAGGGGAAGGAAAATTTAATTCCATCAATTGACGGACGGATAGAAAATTCCAACTTTCTTGTGATTTTTATTTACCTCGTTCCCGCCTGGTCGCGTCATGCCAAATGTTTGCTCTCATATAACATTATCTCGTTGAACACTACCCACAAAATCCTCACAAAAACCCTTCAACTTGCAAACAATTGAATTTAAATGCAGTAAAATGTGATTCTTCGATCGAGATTTCAACATTTAAACACCAACTTTAACATGAGTTGCTACAAATCGGAAGAAGGCATTAAAAAAAACTCACCCTTTAATAGTGAGAAAGCAGAAAAAAGGGTAACTTTCCACCTCCTTTTAAAGAGCAACCCACGGCATCATCTTGATTAATGTTCATAGCTTATTGATTTTCATGACTATCCACATTTTCTCCGGCGCACCATCAAAATGCATGCAACCGTCATCCATCTTCTCGGTAAAGGGATGTTTTTTTGTTATTCTGTGATGTGTTCACCAATCACTCCAAACGCTGCAGCATGAGAAAGGAGAACCTTTAAAAATTTTAACCTGTTTGCCTGCGGTAACTTTTTCTTGAAGAACCCAAGCGCACGAGAAAAATTGGAAAGCGTGTTTGCGAATGTTTTAAAACTTTCAACATCTCACGAATCTTCCTTTTTTGATCTATTACTTTTTTTTGTTCGGCCAGTCCCTGTCAATAGCCTTGGCGCAAGCAAGCGATGGAAGCTAACTAATGTCGGTAGCTCATTGGCCGCAACGCGCTGTAAAACGATATTAAATGGTACATGATTTTTAATTTTTCCTCCTACACAACGTGTTCGCTTTCAAAAACGGGACGAGTGAAAAATCATTCCTCACTCCGGCGTGGCCGACCAATTTTTCGTGCCGCGTAATGAGGGCGCGTAAAATGACGAGCCAGAAGGTCGAGTTCGGGAAAAAATACCTCCCAAAATTGAAGGATGAAAAAAAACCCTCTGATACCAAAACGGCTCATTGCCCTTCTCTTTTATTCTTTTGGGCAAAATTTTCCGATGTTTTGGTTTTTTTTTTCTACAGCTTTCCATCCTCCACACCTACCATTCGTCCATCATTAGTGGGCAGCAAAAAGGGAATCTCAGCCACCATCGGCCGCGAACGGAACAAACGATGAGCGAATCAATTTTTCCTTTAATAACCTAATTATGTGTACTTTTTTAGGGCTCTTTCTACGCTTTTGTAGCACCAAGTTGGGGCTGGCTGAAACATGCTGGCCTTGTCATGTAAAAAAACAACCATCAGCACAAAGGAAGGTTACAGTCCTTCACGCATACTGAAAAAAAAAGCCAATGCTTTCCCCCCGGTGGGAAGATTGGTCGGAAAATCGGCATCTTTAACAGGCCGTCGTAAAATCAGTGAAGAGAGGAGGGAAAAAATATCCACCGAACGCACACGCGCTCCTAAACGAGGGAAAAAGCAGTGAATTGAAGAAGAAGAGGAACAAGAAAATTTGAGATCCTTGGATCCGGGCAAGAAAACTCAACGCCAGTGGCCCAGCGTAAACTTTCCACTTGTCCGGTTCGGACGCCGGACGCACAAACGAGCAAACTTACGAGTCGCATGAAAAATTCAAACCCAGCTGTAAGGATCTCGGTCTGGCGTTTTTCTTGAATTTTCGTTCTACAATTTCCGAAGAAAACCAAAGGCGAAGGCGGTCCGGCGCGAGTGTAAGACCGTGTGACGGCGAACGTCCGGTCGGAGACGCCTGGCGAGTGACGCTGATGGGGGTCGTTTAAAATTAAACTTTATTTAATCGTTTTGATTATTATTTGAAAAGCTATTTTGGAACTTTGCCAGCGTTTCACTTGGGAAAGGAAGAAAAAATATCAAGCGTGTCCGGGAATGCAGGGAAAACCTCCGACTGTAGTGCCAGGCGTATGTGTGTGTGTGTAAACAATTTTTTGCTCAGAGCGTCCAACCGGTCTGGGACCAAATGCGATGAAAAGGAAAATCGTAAACACTTACCCTAATGCCAGTTGGCTTCTTGTTTCTCCACTATCCACGCTAGTGTGGACTTTGTGTTCCGTTGAGGCGTGAAATCCAAAACGCTCCCTCCTTGGCCGGAACATGCAACTTGTTGTGCGATTTAGTTCGTCCTTCTCCTTCCAACTTCTCTTTCTAACTCTCTTTGGCTCCTTTTTTTTGTACATCATGAAAATAGTTCCCCAACGGTTGGGTACATTTTTCCAACAACGTGAAAAGCCTGCACGAACGCGAACACTACCACTTTACCCACCGCACGGACAAAGTGGGTAGTTATTATTACCAAGCGCAAGCCAGTTTGCGGCATGTTCCGGGCGTGTTCCGGAGGAGTTTGCTGCCAGCGCCTGTTGCACAGTTTTCGAAAACATCCCTAACCCACCGAAAGGGGAAACCCACCGAAAGGGGGCCCGAGGTCACGACAATTTATGAATATTATCATTATATGCACATCGTATTACCAGCGCCACTGTGTTCACTCCATGCACTCCAAGGGTTGAATTACGGACGGAAGTTTTTAGCCTCTGGCCAAGGCGAAGCAACACGATACGGACCTCTGCCGTCTCGGAGCAGATTGTTCAGGCAGGCAATCTAATATATCACATTTTTGGCGGCTTGTTGGACTGCAACAAAAGGCGGCCACAAGTGGCTGGTGGGAAAGCGAATGGAAACCTTCCGTTTTATTCGCTGCTGATGCGGAAAATGGATGTGGCTTACTGCCCGAAAAAGGATTCACCACCGCTTACTGGGATACATTTCACGCATTTCAAAGGCTTTGGAAAGATGATAGATTTGTGGTTTTGGACACAAGCAAGAAAACGAAGGGGGTAGGTGTTAAACCGTAACCCAAGGCTACCTTTAAAGTGTGTTTACGAACTTTGGATTATGTTTGACCCATGAGGAATCATAAGTCGAGGAGTTTGAACCATTTGTTATTGTTGATTATCGGTTTTGTCATCATTTTTTTTTTAAATTCAATTCTGGTGCTACAAAGTTCTGCAGGTAAAAGAGTGGAAATTTCACTTAACTTATTCTAATGTTTAGCATTTCATTATGTTTAGTTTGTTTCTTAAACCAGGTAACTGTACTGATTTCTTTGAAGGTATTAATAAATTTATCAAGAAGTTCATTTTGGTTAGAAATGCTAAGGATTTGAAAATGGTTCTTTTATGGATTAGATTTTTAGGTCCTTTCCCTATCAATTTATAAATTTTGTATTCCACTTGAACAAATAATCATATTGATATATTAAATGTTTCTGTTGCTCGTAAAATACTTTCAACTGCATTAAATTGCTATGTTCACCTTCCAGCCACACAAAGAACTACATATTTTCAATGTCTAAAATAGTTTTAAAGCTTACTCAACCAGCTTTAAGTTCACACATTTCGAACAAACTACACTCCCGAATTCTTCACGTCTGCCGCTAAGCATGGTCGTCAAGTGCACAACCGCAACGCTTTATTCCCCGGATAGCAAAATAATAATGTCAACAAATTTAGATACATTACACTGCACCTTTCACAAAGAAAAGGGGAAAAAGAACCTAAAATGTCTCAAGGAAAGGCCGGGAAAAACAAGCAGTAACCACGATGGACGGTTTCGGAAAAGGGCGAAAAACCCGTAAGCCATATTTGCGCTTTTCCTTAAAGTGCGCTCTCACCGCCGGAAGCGCAACGCCTGATGCGAACCGGGAGTAGACATTTTATTTATTTTTCCCGCTTACCCGCTGCCGGGCCGTTTTCCCGGCC
>KE525340.1:1337580-1365305 GCA_000441895.2 Anopheles sinensis | reverse complement strand
CACCGACCTCGACCGTTGCAGATGACGCTGATGATGCCGGTTGCAGATGGTTCGCTCGGGGTTGTGTTTCATTACAGTGTGATCCAATGTTGCAACATTCTGGGCCGGGGCACGCGGTGGAAAAGTAACAAGCCCACCGGGACTGGAAGCCGGGAAACCGTTCGTTCCACGGTCGCCTTGTTGCATCTTTCCCTGCGCTTGGGTGGCCGATGGGCCGGCATTTTCCACTCCAGCACTGAAGATCCTCTTGTTTGCTCCTTGAAGCGTACCGTGAGCAGTAACCGAGGCACCGCCGAAGAGAACTAGCGATAAAGTAGCGGTGCAATGTTACGTGGTGTTCGGAAGATACTCGTCCCCGACTCCCGCCCCTCCCCCGGGGGAGGTCTTTAGGAGGTAAAAGTTTTCCTATCTGTTGATTTTCTGCCGAACCCAAACGGAAGTACTTGTGGTGGTGATGGTTCCCCAAGTTCTTCGCCTCTCCCTCCCTGCATGCTCCTTTCAGGACGAAGGGAAATGAATAAAATATTGAAAGCTTTTGTCCGTTGAGCCTCGAGTTTTTCACTCACCTCGAAGCGTGCAAACGGGAACCCTGCTTACAGAACGCTGGAAGCCAACACTTAGCAAAAGGGGTTGGCACCGGCACTCCTGAACTCCATTCAGTAAATAAAACAAATGAAATAAAATGCTTCCACCGGTTTGCAGGTGAGCGCTTGTCGAACCGTCGAACCGGTTTGCAGCTCCAGTTGTAGTTTGCCCGATTGCAGGAGACGGACGGACAACGACGGTTGCAAAAGTGTTATTGATGGAATGAAGTTTCAAGTGGATGTGCCGAGTGCCTTGTGCACATTACACGGAGGATAACGAATCAGCTCAATTCAATTAGGGACCAAAGCTCTTCAATAAAATGTATCGTCTGCAAGGGGTTTTCGGGCAAGATGGAGGCGTACGGACGATGGTATTGTTTGAATTTGCTGGAGCGATTGTACCGGCGCTCGGTGCAGCGCCCCATGATTTTCCTCCTAATGGACGGTTTTATTTATTGTTTGAAGAGATTTTCATCCTCAAAGCGCCGGGCACGGATTGTTCCATTTTCCAGGGCCATTGTTTTCTCGTCTCGCTTTTAACGTCCATTGAGAGAATCGAATTTATTGAATACCTGTGTGTTGTGCAACAGCGGAGTGCAAACAGATTGCCGAAAGGATTGAAGACAAGTTGTCGATTTGTTTGCCTCACGGCATAGAGTTTGAATGATGTTAAACATTCGTTGATTTTTATTGCAAATCAGTTCAACTGGTGTTACTATTTCTTCAAATGGATAAATTATCTTCCGAAATGCAACAAATAGCAGTGTTCCCGAAAGCTCCTATGAGAATATGTTCTATTTGTCAACAAGTTTGGATGTTTTTCCCTAGATTTCGAAACCGATTAGATTTACCTGTAGCCCGCCGTAAGTTCATAAATCATTCCCGTCAACGATCACTCTCCAACCACCCGAAAGCTCTTCAATTTGTCATCAATTAACCCCCAGGGGGGCTTCTGCCTGAAAGTCAATCGCTTTGGTCCCACCAAGCCCTTTTCGGTAGGCGGTAATTGAATCAAAACCGTGCGAACGTCCGGTACGCGCCAACCTGCCAACCAGCAGCTTAATCAATAATATCCTGTCGTACACTGTGTTGCTTCACCTTTGCACCGAAACGTTGTTGCCCATTGTGACCTCTCTCGGGCATGAAAAAAAACACGGACCGGGACTGGGTAGCAAACATCCGGAACGTCTTCAGAGGCCTCGGCCACGCCCCACACCGGGCCTAACGCCATCATTAATAATGCCCTTTGTGTGTGACGAAGTGATGACAATCCACCAACCTGGTGAAGGAAGGCCTTCCGGCCGAGCCTGCCTTTACCCT
Organism: Anopheles sinensis; assembly: GCA_000441895.2. Lineage (NCBI taxonomy): Eukaryota > Metazoa > Arthropoda > Insecta > Diptera > Culicidae > Anopheles > Anopheles sinensis. Next base: position 1,363,401 of record KE525340.1, on the reverse strand, counting down.
CGGATGGGAAAGCAATTTCATCGGCAATTCTTTTCGGCCGAAGCCGATTTCCTTCTTTTTTTGCTGTGGGATGCCTTTTCCATTTGTTCGCTTGCCTTCCCATCACACGGATCATTTCCCATTCAATACCGTTGTGGTGGTGGTGGTGGTCATTGGAAGGAAGATAACTCGACGAGGGCGATGACGAAGACAATTCCAAGCCGAACGAAGACAGCGGCTCGATTGCGAAACGACGAAATAATAATGCCTTTGACGTGACGTGACGGCGGTGAAAGTCCTCCATCGTCTTTCGAACGTACAAATCCGAACCGGTGGGCCTCTTCCGATGGAAATACCTAACAACAGGTTTCCGTATTCAAAACCGTACCGACGCAACAGTTGAACAACCTCCCATCCCACCCCGGGATAGGAAAAATCAGTCAAAAGTCGGCAAGCAACACGGAAATGACTCTCATAGTTTCGTGGCATTCGAGGGTGAGTTGGTGGTATTGAAAACTTCATAACGATAGTTTTTCCCCCACTCACGAACGGGAGTCCGTAAAGTGACGTTCGGAGAACCGTGGAAATTCAAGCCACGAACGTCAACTCCCGTTTTCTTTCGTTTGGTATGCTAAACACACACATGGGCTGTGTTTTTCTCGTTTCCCTTTTTTCCAAACGCCACCGAAACGATTCACGACCTGCGGCCTACGTTCAGACCGTTGTTTGCACCGACGATGGCATGACTGGAAAAGCCACAAGCATGCCAAGATTTTTTTTTGTTCTTTGTCCATCCATCGTCCATCGGCAACAGGTGTGTGCGTGTGAGACCTGTTTGGGCATCGGGTCCATCGTTTTGTCCGCCCGTGCCACATTCCATTTCTCTCGTGGGAAAGCCAGAGGGGTTGGTGGAAATTCCACAATAACCTCATGTCGTGTACATCGTGTACGGAGAGTAATTTCAGCAATTACTCCACAGGTGTGGCCTATGGAATGGGAAACACACACTGGTCTTGAACTTTCCTTTTTCTTCTTTTTTTTGAGAAAATAATGAAAGTAAGAAGTAGAGAGCGAAAACGAAAAACCATGGAAAATTGTAACCATTCGTAACCAATTTAAGGAATTTTTCAATTCTAGGAAATTTGTAACCAATTTAAGGAATTGGTTTACGACATGTTCTGTTTGATTTAATCACTAAGAAAAGTTTAAAAAAATGCTGTTAAGTAAATTAAGTGTTGATAACATTGGCTAAGTTAAAGTTTTATTCAAATTATTCTAGCATCGTAGCAAATTTTAAGTGCAACACTGTATCCTGTATCCAAAACTTCTAGTGAAACAATTTTCCTCAGGACACGCCGGACAGCTTTCGTCCGTCCTCTAATCGCCATAATTGTTCCCGTGGGAGTGTGTGTTTATAAATGTTTCTGTGTCACTGTGTAATCACTGGATGTAGTCAGCCGTGTATCGCTGTGCCGTGCTGTTTTTTTGTTGATGTTTAGACAATTGCGCCTTACCTCGGAGTGCCTCGGAGTATGTATACACATTCTTCACCGGAGCGTTTGTAATTAATCTTGTTAGAAGCGGATCTCCGTGTTGGTCGTGGAGCATAAATCCTCGGAAAAGCCCCACACCGAATCCGGTCCGGCTATCAAAGTAATGCTCGTTCAAGCGATATTGTATCTTGTGTTTGTGTGTGTTGTGATGTACTTATCATCGGCCTTTCCGGCTTCCCCCCGGGCCACAACTAAATTGTAATCGCTTTCGTTTTGTGGTGGCGTTTGCAAACAGAACAATAAACCACGGGCCCATTTGGGCGCGTCGCGAGCGGTGAAGATATAAATGGATATGAATTATTCGTTCCGTTGTGTGCTGTTGTTTAGCTCCACTTAATAGGATGATGATTTACGTGCCGCCCAAGATTTATGTTATTAACGTAAGGATTGTTTTTTTCTCTTCCTCCGTCTTTTTCTCTCTTTCTTCTTCGGTTTCTTGCGAACTTGCGCCTCCCTCCGCCCGCTCCTCCTCCTCGGCTTCCACAGGGTGCATCCTCTAGCTTAGTGGTAAAGTTCGCTGACACCGAGAAAGAGAGGCAACTCCGTCGCATGCAGCAAATGGCCGGCCATATGAACCTGCTGAGCCCGTTCGTGTTCAACCAGTTCGGACCGTACGGCGCGTACGCGCAGCAGCAGCAGGCGGCCCTGATGGCGGCCGCGACCGCCCAGGGAACGTACATCAATCCCATGGCCGCACTAGCAACACAAATACCTCACGCGCTGAACGGTAAGTGCCCGGCCGGGGAGGGCGCTCGCGGCTCCCACCAGCACCACCCGGACGACGGCTCGCTCGGCATGATGATGACGATGGCCACGATGACGGACGGCTCGGTTCGCTTCGTTGCAGGTTCAGGACAGCCGGTGAACGGTGCCATCCCCTCGCTGCCGTCGCCCACGATGCCCACCTTCAACATGGCCGCACAAACGCCCAACGGCCAGCCGGCCGGCTCCGAGGCCGTCTACACCAACGGGATTCCCCAGACTTACCCCGGACGTAAGTAGCGATCTTTCACGCCATGTCTTTTCCACCCACCCACCGCCATTCCCGGGATTTCCCACCTTCCCCATCACGAACTTTGTTCTGCCGGAATCACAATAATTTATGCAGCCCTTTACGTAGATGCGCTGCACCTGTCGATACCCGCTCAAGGACTTCCGAACGGAGATGCCGCCCTGCCGCACGCCGCCTACCCCGGCATCCAGCCGTACCCCGGTGTCGGTAAGTTCCGCCTCACTGGCCTCTTTTACATGCGGCTCCCGCATTGCCTGTTTCTACTCTAAAGGCTCAAATCCCGCCCTAACACACATAAACGAAACGCCACCACGTGAATGTCTAGAAATCCTCCCCTTCTCCCTACTCACTACACCTCCCTCAGCCACCTCCCATGTATGTCCGTGCGTTTCTCTGTACCACTCGTGTTTGTTGCTATGCTGTAGTGTTTTTTTCTATCGTACCTCACGTTTAACCTTATTTCGTTATTCACTTAGAGTTATTTACAGTTTGTCTTTCGATTGACTCGTTTCCGTTACGTTTTCGCTCGCGTCCAACGTTTCGTATGCAAACTCTTGCTATTTATTTTAACCTTTGTTTCACTCGACTTTTTACTCTATTGTTTTGCTACTGCTACCATTTGTCTAAAACGAGTGCACCTTTGTGTGATTTAGTACTTTTTTAAATATCTTAGTTTTGCTATCGTTATCGATATGCGCGTCGTGGTTTTTTCTTCGTCGTCCGCCAACCGTTTCGTTGTTTATGTGTCGCTGTGTTTAACTTTCCGGATATTTTAGATATTTTGTACATGCCTTCTACTGTGCCACCTAACTCAGTTTCTACTTTGCACTATTTTATAAAAAATTACTGAATTTTAAAGTGGTTTAACCATGAGAAAAAGTGACAAAATACTTCATAAGCAAATTGTTTGATTCAAACAACACTTAAAAATGAGTTCAAATAGAAAATTCAAATCACTAAAAAAATTGTAAAAATACTCCATTGATATAATTTCAATGCTCAGATGGAATTTGCCTACAATAGCACAAATGAGTTGGTTTTTGCTTCCGCCAACATCAATAACGAACGTATGGAGTGGCATAATTGAGAGTTAAAAATAATACTATCAACTCCGATCAGCATCAGACCGCCACCATTCAGCTCTTAGCCACAAAAACATACCGCTCCACTGAAAAAATATCATTGCACAGAAAAGCTTAAATAAAACCTAACGCTGAAGGAGAGAATAAAACAAAACACGTACGGAGTAAAACATAACACAACAAGTATGTTCTGCCTGCAGACTGGGCGGGCCCGGCTAAGGGAGCATTTCCCCAACTAGCGGCAGCGGTCGTTGAGTCATGTTTCATTGAAATTATAAACTTTCTCACCCGAAAACAAATAACAAACTTTAATTGCATTTCACTTCCATGCACTTCCACGTCCACGGGTCGCTTGCTGGTCCCTTATTTTATCACACATTTTTTGTTACTCTCGTTTGGTGTCGTGAGTGCAAGCGCAATGGAAGCAGCCCGTTGTTGCTTCACACGTACCCCGTCCTTTAAAGTGCACATACAGTTGGTGGAAACTCATTCGGAGGGACCATTTTTTTAAAGTAATGATTCTGTTTGGTTTGATTTCAGAGAGTTGTGACGGTACACTTTCGACGTAACCACTTTTGCGTCCTTCATCATCAGCCCAGACACTCGCTTCTTGCTATTTGCGGAGCGCTCGTTTTATTTCACATTTTATTTATTTTTATTTTGGTCCAGACTCGTGCTTCCACCACCTTCGACTATCAGATGCTTTATAACTTTGCGACGGTAAATAACAACTTAGTTGCAAATTGCGACACTTTTTCACCATTGCCCGTCTGCTGCAACAATGGTGATGTTTACTGAGCTTTCCGGGATGCGTTAGTTTGTGCCCAAACTCCAAACTCAACCGTTTGGTTTGTACACCAATGTACGTGATCAAAACTGCAACTGTTAGCGTAAACAAGAACCGTTCGTCTCTGTGGGATGCTGTTTGTGCTGCATTGTCTCGGATTTAAGATGGCAAACAAACATTCCCGCATTTCATTCATTACAAATACGGTACCTCAACCACCACTGTGCGGGCCGCTTGTCAGCGCTTACCTAAATTGCCGGTGACATTTAAATGGTACAAAATTTTAAATTGTCACTGCCTCCCGCCGGAAGCCTTCAGAATTAGTTTTTCTTCGGCGCGTTCCGTGCGCCACCAGGCGCCTCCATTGTTTTGGTGTCACCGCTGGCGGAATTTCTCCGGCTTCCCCGAGAGAGAAAAGCCCTCCCCCGCCATTTGACAACTTTCAGCTGTCGGGCAAAATTTTCGGTGAATCTCAATGAGGCGGAAGTAAATTAAATCTGATTTCACCCACCCACCACTCCGGGCCGCCCTTTCGCCCGTACGATTGGATGCCTGTATCTGTGTATTGCTTTGATTTGTGCGGAGTTTGCCGAACCGTACCGACCGGAGCCGCAAGGAAGTTAGTCCACGGACTAGAAGCGTATAGCTCCGGGCCAGCACTGTTTACGTCAAAGGCAGACCCGGATATTGACGGAGAAATTACTAATAGAATTAAATGTTCGCCGTCCCGAGCGCTTCCGTTTAGCGACGATGGAATGCTGGAACCTTCGTTTTGATGGCGTTCATCACAGTTGGGGTGCTTCGAGTGAAATGTTTACATTGTATGCTCTGACTAGTGGAAAATATTTTCAAGATTTTCAAAAATTGCTATTTTTGACGTTTTAACATAAAGTTTTTTTATTTTTCTTTTCAAGAGGTGACCACGCTTGTTGTACATTTGAAAAGAGCTAATTCTTCAAGAAGGGCATAAGTTTAAAGCAAAATGAAATTAGAATAATTTTAAATTAACATATTGAATTTGTGGTTAACATTTTCTTGCCTTTTTCGCTCAATCAAATAGTTTCATAAACACTTATCTGGTACAAAAACCAAAACTTGAACTAGTGGCAATTTTTGGAACAAAGACAAATACATCAATGATAAAAGCTTGGGTTCAAATGTCGTTTGAAGAAACAAAAAAATCCTCTACAGTTTAACGACAGCTTATGGCCACCCCACCCCTATGGTAAAAGTACAGCCGGAAAAGTCATGTAAAAGACGACTGAGTATTACTCTTCGTTCCTTCTTGCTTTACTTCATCCAGTTGATATTTTCGACCTCATATTTTCCCACGTCGAGAAAATGTTGTGTGCCATTTTCGGCAAAGATTTATGCACCGTTCCTGTTTTATTATTACTGCCACTAACTTCTGGCCCCGTTTTTTCCCCTCGTTTTCGGCCAGTGAGTGGTTGTTACGGAGCTTTTACCGCACCGGAAGACCCCGGACCGCCGGGCGAACAAAGAAAACTACCCTTAACGGATTATGGAATTGCGAATAGGCCATTGGTTGTGAGTTTAAGTGGATTCCAGTGTGGTGGAAAAAAGGCTATCCCTCCCGCTGTTCAATGGACCAATTTTTGCTGCGCTGTTCAGACGAGAGTCGCTCGCACCGATATTCCCTATATCGGCCATGGATCGTCTTGCTTCTAGCCGTTTATCTCCGGATGCCAATTTTTTTGCAACTCCGATGTGTTACTGCGCAGCATAACAACAGATCTACAAAATCGGTAGCCATTCCGAGGATGGGTTCGGTGTGGAAAATTATGACCTTGTTGTTTTTCCGATATGCTTACCCGGGCCACGATACCGGCCACGTCTCATCTTCCTAGTGAAGCATGTTTTTCAGCCCGGAAAAGGCTTTTTTTTCCAGTCCATCCGCCACACATACCATCCCAAAACATAGAAGAAAAAAAACCTAACAGCATAAACCCATCCGTGTATTTCTTTACTCTCCATCTCTTTCATATCTTTTCTTCGCCCCCAACATCCTTACAATGGGGGCGACGATTTGGTCGACGGAATTTTCCATTTCATTAAACAATACTTTTAGGCAATTGGTTTTTAGCAGCTTGAATTATGGGGCCAGCTACAGCCCGGGCACGGCAATAATCACCATGTGGTGCCAAACGGTCCAGGTCGGGTTGTAATTTTCAGCTCAACACGGAGCCAACCTTTCCCGGTACCTCATGATAAAGCAGTTACCTTGATAACGATAAGCCACATGGTAACCCCTGGCTTATCTTTATTGTCTTTTTCACGACGGATCGGGGAGTTTAGGTACCGTTCGATTTTCAAAAGTACTCGAATGAAGTACGAATGATCTAATATATTTTGATGTCATTTTAACTGTTTGTAGAAGAACAAACTCTAGGTCCAAATGTATTCCGTTAACAAAGAAATATTTTCATAAGATACGTTTCTGTTTATTTTCTGTAAAAGAAAATTACTAAAACCATAAAATAATTATCCAATGGCAGTCAACAGTGAAGCCAGTCTTATCAAATTTCATTGCATATATCAAATTAGTATATAACAGTTTGTTTTTTCTTTTAAATAAAAAGTAACCACACCAACAGAACAAAATTGAACCCACTTTAATTTCAAATTCGTTCCCATGCTGCCAGTGTTTCCCATTGCTCTCCTGCGAAAGCATTTTTGCAGAATTATGCTTAACAGTAGACTCCTCAACTAAAAACACCCTGCGCTTAGTGCCTCATACATTTAACCAAGCTTGACCATTTGTTCATTCCACGTAGCAGTAGCTAGTAGCCTGAAAGTAGTAGCAATTGTCCCCGGGAGCGTGGATCGAATTGAGTGCCGGAAAGCTCGCTCCAAAATCGAAATTGATGCCAGCTTTTGCGACACTCGCCGACCGATCCATGCTCGCGACCGACAATCCCTAGGCTGTCCCTGCCCATTTCAACACGATCCCACCGAATCGATATTTCTACTGTGTGTTGTTGATGTATACTTGTTTTTTGATTGTAAATTTGTAAATTTAACAGCCTACCCAGCCGTTTATGGACAATTTCCGCAAGCTATTCCGCAACCGATTGTCGCCGTTGCACCAGCACAGCGCGAAGGTAAGCATCGCCTTCCCATCTCCAAGACCGCCAGTAACTGCCCGGCAAAACGGCAAAAAGAGAACAAGAAAACTAAAGCCAGTGGGTTAGGAATGTATTGGACGCTCGGTAATCACAAAAAGATAGTCCTTACGTTAAAAGAGACGAAAATTGAAACCCCATCTTCTGAATATTCGTAACGAGCTGTTCAGTTGATAAATTTTGATTCAAATGTTAAACGATGACTGGCGACAGGAATTAATAAAGTAACTCAAAAAAATCACTTGAAACATTAACACATTTCGCAACACCCTGAATCGGTTTTTCTTAGCCCTGAAAATAAAAACCAAACAAAAACAGTCTTGTTCTACGAAAATCCCACCAAGAAACAACGATGCGACCAATAGTTCCCATGTTTTACTGTTACGCTCATTATTAGTGTTTTCTCTATGTTTCTGTATGTTTGTGTGTGCGTGTCTGTTTGTATGTTATTTACGTTATTGGCCGCTTTCGAAGGATAGCGAGTTTGAGTTTTGTTATTCCACTTCCGTTCGGTGTCACTAATGCTACCTTAACCTGCGGGGGCCAACCGTTTCTGCTTTCGGACACGCTGGACGGCATGGTACAGTTGATTCCCAATCAACACTGGGACACTGTAGTAATGATAACGCCTCAGAACTCAACCACCTGTCAAGCAGAACCGGCTGTCCCTACAAAGGGCAAAGGGCGATTTAGTACGCGCTGTGAAGATTTACCGCCAGGATCGTTCATATTTGGTTCAAAACTGCAAACCTCCAATCGAAATCTACGCCTGATTTGGTCCTGATTCTCGTTGTTTTACGCTCTTTCTTCAGTTTGTTATCTGTTCCTGTGTCCTACGTAATGCACCTTTCAATGTTTGATTTTATACGTGTTTTCCCTGCCTCATACTATGTCACTCGAATCCCTTTTAGCATATGAACTACAGAAAAAATAAATTGCAAGTAGAAAATTCGCTAAAACATAAAATAAGACATTTCGAGCTTTGTGGACTAGTTTCATATCCTTTACACTCTGGTAGGGATCTAACCGTCCCGCATTCCGCGGGCGATTAGACTTCTACCGCCGGTGTTCACCTTTTCTTTTCATTATTTTTCATTTTACCTAGAAAAAACAAGAAAAAACACCATTCATGAGCCATACGCTGTTTTGAGTCGTATGATCCATTCGAACACAACCCCGAAGCTCTTCTTCGGCTGAGGGTCGCGGTCTACGGAACCGCTCTCTACCAGCTATCGCATTGTTTTCTTTGCAAACCTTTGAGTTGATCATTCAAAATGAACACAATTTTTACGTTGGTGATGGATTGTTTTAATTTTCTGTAAAGACATGTTGATGTTCCCAGGCTGCTCCATATCGGGCCCGGAGGGTTGCAACCTGTTCATCTACCATCTGCCCCAGGAGTTCGGCGACGGCGAGCTGATGCAGATGTTTATGCCCTTCGGAACTGTGATAAGTTCTAAAGTCTTCATCGATCGAGCTACCAACCAGAGTAAATGTTTCGGTAAGTTGATTTGAGGAGAAATTTAATGGTTGCTAGTGATATAGCATTTGCATTGTGACATTATCTCTATCTCTACTCTTCTCTCCATTTCTCTCCCCCGCACAGGTTTTGTATCGTTTGACAATCCAGCCAGCGCTCAAGCTGCGATTCAAGCCATGAACGGTTTTCAGATTGGTATGAAAAGACTGAAAGTTCAGCTGAAAAGACCAAAGGATGCGAATAGACCCTATTAACAATCAGAGATTAAAAGCGCTTTAAAGAGTGCTTCTGGTGAGTGTTAAATCGTTTATCGTTTGAATTTATACCACCCAAAAACATTTATGTTTCCTTGCTCCCGAAACCCAACCGGCCAAGTGATGCGTTTTAAAATTAGCATATCAATAAACTCCACTCTTTTCTTCATTTTCTATTCTCGTCCTCGCCACGCAACCAAACATGCCAACTTTGGACACCAAACGTACGTACGTATTACCAACAGCTGAAGCTTTAAAATATGAAGTTAATCCTTAGACAAATTTAATCTAATATCATCAATTATCAGTGCAGTTATGAATAGAACAAACAAAACTACAACCAATCGCTTAAAGTTTAAAAAAGGAAAAAAACCAACTTAACAACAAACATATGAGGAAAAAAGGAAGAAAAGTTTAATCTACTTAATATAAAAACGAACAAAAAATCCTACACTAAACAAAAAAAAACAACCAACAGATTACAAAGCTATACAACAACTGTTATGGCAGTGAATTTCATCTTATAATAAATCTTATATACCAACCTACGACCGTTCGTGGAGGCAGTACCGCAGTGCGCGTTGCAGTTGCAGCCGAGTTGAATCTGCTTTTGATTCACATCGGCACGTCGGCAAGCGTCATCCTGGTACCTGGGAACAAGAGGGCACCGGCACCGAGCACCGGCGACAGGCACCAGCTACATCGGGAGGCAAAACTAGCGTTTCATTGGCAGCGGACGGCGGCATCGTTTCACGTAGCGGCAGTCTGGTCGGCGGATGGCGGAAGGAAGGCGTTTGCCAACTGTGGAAAGCGCGGTGATAGGGTGGCAGAAGTACGTACATGATCTTACAGTTAAGTTGATCTACGATCTAGATACACAACCGAACACTCTCAACGATTTCATGCAAGTTGGATAAGCGGAAGGCGATGGCCCTTAAGAATGGTGCTGCAAGATTGTTGAACTCGAAACAAAGCAGGTTTTATTTTACTTAGCGCACATATCAGCAAAGTTCATCGATCACTGCTTGACTCGGCTGACGATCGATTGATCGAGTTGGTAAAACCTTTTCTAACGACTTACGCATTTTCGTCAGAATAATGCTACCATCATAAATTAGTTTAATTACGACCACAGTTTTTTTTACATTTTATACAGAGTTAATCATGTACTATGATGACTCCATTTCATATTGGAGTTGTACACGAATTGAGAGAATAACATTGTCTCTCTCTTCCTGACATATTTGTATGTCGTTGAAAGGCAAATACAAAACTATGCTCATATTTAATATCGGCAGCTATGCATCTTGCAGCATATGACTTTCCAAGTACTTTGCATTTAATTCAACTAGAGAAAGATAAACTCCATGCACAGCATTATTTCAAACGAATTTGTAGCATGAATGCATTTACCGTAGGAATTTCGAACCGAAAGCTAGTCCAACCAGGCAAAGGGACATTGTGTTATCTTTCTTGCAAACAACCTATTTAAAAAAGGCGTACTTATACCCTGGAGCTAGGTACGCTTTATCTTTTCCTCAAGTTTTAGATCGCTTAAAACATTAACAATCGCATTATCCAAGGGCCGGTAGGGTATTTAAATACCGCACGACTCACTTTAACGATTTAAACAGACAACATAAAACTAACAAAAACGAAAAAAACACACACGGTACTGGGAGTATGTAGACAACAGGAATTAGTTCTAAAGTTGAATCAATCGCATAGATGAATAATGATGTAAAACAAATAACAAAACAACCAAGTGCAAGGCGTGTGGCTGGAAGAGAAACATTGCTACAATGGAGCCACGTCATCCTACCAAATTAATTGAAATCAATAAATAATTAAACAAATAAACCACAAAAACAAACCAAACTTACTTCATAAGATGATTACGGACCGTCAGCAAAAAAAGAAAAACAAACATACAAACAAATATTTTACATAAAACGCATACACACGTGGTAATCGACGATGTAGCCCATACTTTAGTATACTAGATAGCAATAATTTTTTTCTTAAACACAATTTTTCATCGATATCAATTTGACTCTTCTGTAAAGGCAGTACTTACTTATAAGCCTTTACTTATCCCTCACCTGCCACGTTGGATGAGGTTCTTGCGTTTTTCCCCCTCCCTTTTACCGGTACACTGTTACGCTACTTGCAACGACACGTTTAGAAAGTTCAATTTCTCACCTATAACAACATCAACCACTTTATGCACGCGTATGATCTATTGACCCGCTTTTCACATAATCTCAAAATTCTGCATATAATCAAACCTTCCCAGAATTGGGGAAGACTAATGAGGAAACAACAGGAAATAGGAATTACTTTCGAAAGTAAATTTATTAAAATAAAAAAACACAAACAAATAACTAGTTCCAAATGCCAGTGGTATCGTGTAACCAGGTAGCTAAATATTTAACAACACTGAACCGAAATGGAATACTTTAGTGTGCTTTAGGTTCTCTAGATCGTGTTTGCATCGTTTTACCTACTGCAGTATTAATTTATCTTTATCAATTCAAGCCAATGTATGTTAGTTTCCTGCAAGCGCCTTTTCAAAGCCTTCCCTCCTATTTCTCTTCATTAACACACACACACACATACACATACACCCACCACACCCACCCACACTCTCCCATTGAAATATAGGCTTTTGATAAAAGGGCATTGCAAGGATTTGCGAATAACATGCGTTTCCACTTTCAAACTAGTCACCTAGTAGGGTATAAGAATTTGAGTATATCCAAATCTACAAATCGCCCGCCACAGTAGAGCTTTGCGTTTCGTAGTTTTGCATCCCTCCAGAATGTTGCCCAGCCAACGACGCGCGTGGCGGGGCACGTTGGACATCTTAGTAATCGGATTCCTGCCTAAAAGAAAACAAACAAAAAAAAACATAAACATATTAGGGATTAGTAGTCATAGGCACTTGAACGAAAGAATTCAAGCATAAAACTTTAAACTAATATTGAACAAAAACGAGTATAACCAAAAAAAAAAACTCACACACAAATCGTATAAGTACTACTAATTCAAATGAAGAATCTACAGCTAAGCAAAGCCAAAAAGAAACAAACATATACACGAGCGGCGTATCGCGGCGCATTTAATACGCGCGTCAATGCTGACAGGCCGATCGAGGAATGTGATCGTCAACCGTGGTACGGATTAGCAGGATGTTAAGATTGTGGGTTTTTTTTCTAGCGAGAAACGAAAAGAAAAACGTCTTTACCATTGATCAAGTCTTACGCTAAATTAACCAACGCCTAAGTTACGATATGTTTGAACCATCAAACAGCAAGTTGCTTGTTCTATACGAAGGTAGATAACCTATAAACGGCACCAGTACAGGAAACACGTCAATCGACGTGGTACATTTCTTTCATCTTTCATTAACGGTTAAGTTTGAACGATCATCTTTGAAAGTTAGTTTATAAAGTAATCAAAGTGGAAACTAAGTTTAAATGTACATATTTGTTATTAGTTTGAAAATACATAATCCTTTCACGAAGAATAGTTTGCAATCGAGGTGGTTAACTATATTTTATAAATATTTTCCTTTTTTTCTATGGCCCAGCGCATAAGCATTTCTTTTGAATATGTTGAATTTAATGGCATCACATCGCTTCAAAAGGTTTCAGTAAAATCATGAAGGATTATGCAGGGCAAAATATTGAGTCGGTTATCAATGATTGCATCGATGCAGCGCACAATCTCAGTACATCGATGATGTAGAACGTTATAACCTTGATTCCTGCCTCAGTTGCTTTCGTTTTAAAAATGTGTTCTTTACTTCAGCATGCTTTCAGGGTCGTGTTCTGCGCTTGCTCTCATCAGTTGCACCGTTCGTTGTATCCGATGTTGACAATTGACACCTTTCTTGTTCCCCATTTTTCGTCATAAACGCTTCGACCATTTTAAAACCCACCCATCCTGTGCATTTGCTTTTGCCGCACGGTTCGGTGGTGTCATTGCGTAGGAAATTCCCAACAGCTGCAAAACACACAAACGAAAACATACTATTGTTAGATAAACCAACAAAATGGGCTGTGATTTCAAGGTATGATTTGCAAACCAAAAAAAAACAAAGAACAAATGAACGAACGCAACATTTATCGATAACGAAAAACCCATCACATCAACCGACCGGCTGAATTGTATCCCCGTCAAACGTCAAATGCGGATGCGGATCCAAAATTACCCAGTGCCTATTCGTTTCATCCGTTTTCCTTTTCGTTTGACTGTATGGATGTGCTGCATGTAATCACTTGAGTTGATGGCGTTTTCCCCCTGCGAGCGACGATCAATTTGCCAAACTGTGAAGGATTGTCCGCTGTTTTCCCTGAAAGCATGCTGGGCCCATAGTGCGGAGAGCCTGTGGGGCGCGCTAAAGCATAAAGAAAAATTGCTGCTGAAACCGACCAACCGACCAGGATGGTTTGATACTTTGCCAAACAAAAATCGAGTTGACAAGAACAAAAACTAGTAGGAAGAAAAGCCCACGTACATAGACAAATTGTTCAAAGCACCTGTACATAGAAGTAAACTCGAAGAAGATTTTTTTCTCTCTCTATTCTACGTATAACAAACCAAACAAAAAAAAAATACTGCAAACCTTAGTAGCAAACCTAGCAAGTATATCTTACACGACACCCACTAGCTGAACGGCGTACTGGATGCGTAACTATATAAATATATTGGAAGCCATATCAGTTATTGAGACTTAAAGTTTCATTTTCGAACGCTACGAACGTAGAAACGAGCCATGAGCCATATTGCCATTCTTGACCGCGCGGAGAGCATCTAGAATCCTAACGTCTTTATTGCGTCGAAAGCATATGAACAAAACACAACCACTAGATTTGGAGTGCCATTGGCGGTCCTGCAACACGATGAACCAAAAAAAAAGCGAAGGCGGGAAAAAGAAGAAAAAAGTGACATTATAGCAAAACAAGTAAACAAAACTAGTCTAATAATTAATAAAACAAAAAGATCCAGCATCCAAACATATAAACTACTTGAACAGATAAACAAACACAACAAAGTATGAATGAAAAAAATGGACTACAGCCCAACGAACGTGAACCCACCTTCTTCGAGAGAAAAAGCTTTGAAACTTTTCCGTCAAGTTTGATTTTTCTCTCACACTCTACTTGTCTCTCACTCTATCTCTATCCATCTCTCTCTCTCTCTCTTGCTCTATCTTGACAGGGAGCTTTGAGTTGTATCCCTCCTAAACTGCCTCTTTAAAGTAATTGTAGTTAGTGTCCTCCCTTCTCGAAGTTAGTTACCCGTCCCGTCCTTTCTCTCGATATGGCTTATCGGTTTATTATTCGCATACGATTTTAATTCTGGTATATGTTGTTTTTTTCTATTTAACAAATCCGCCTTTACTTTAAAACAATTCGATGGTTTTCAATTACTTTCCCTTTCTAATGGTTTTTGCGTCATAATCAATATTTGTTTCTATTGTCATAAACAAAACCTTTCATTAGTGTTGTTTTTCAAACTCCGGTTTGACCTTTCTCTATGTTAACCGTAGCACAATTCTGGGAGTAGCTCTTATTTTCTACTTCCAAATATGTTTCACTACAAAAAGAGATTGCGACCGTGCCGTAACGAGGAGAATGGGAGTGACTAAGTAGCATCACGCAAAACAAACGAAGGTATCTTTATAGTATTTAAGGCAAAGGAGCTAGAGTATGGTAGTAGCAGGTATGGTATGGTACTGTAAGGCAGCAACGTTGGCCCGATAACTCGAAGGACACAGGACAAGCGTGTTACAAACTAGGTGAAATAAATGCCCGTATCAAATCCGTACTGAATCTAAGTAGCTCGGTTAGCGATCTCCTTGCATGGACCCTTAACATACACTACACACACACACACGTACGTACATTCTTTGCTGCGTTGTTACCCTTCATATCTCCCTACTCCGATGGACGGTAAACAAGGAATTGGTTTAGTTTCGTTCGAAAACTCCTTCACCGCGTGTACTTTAGTTTCATTCTTAGAAAATTTCGTTTTCCTTCCAGCAGGGAAGCCACACAAAATCGGTGTAATTAAACTCATGTGATAGTTAGATCATCATGTTTGCGACAAAGTCATTGTTTGTTGCTTTCGAGGCAAACCGTATAGTAAGTTAATTTTCTCCCTCAAACCAACCAATACAGTTACTAACACACTAACACAAAAGAATTAAAAACAAAAAACAACAAACGTAGCGAAAAGTAGATGCAGAACATAGGAAAGTTCTTTTATTTGCTTGAACCAGTGGAAGGAAGCTAACGCTAACACGACAGAATATACATACATATATACATATATATATATATATATATACATATATTTAGAGATTCGAATTATTATACACATTTATCTTTATAACACGTGTACACACGCATCACACAGAGTTACATTAACAGAAGTATTAACTTGGCACACTAGATCGAAGCAAAAACCGCGAACCAAACTACTACTACTACACTGGTCCAGAGTATTCAGCAGTGCGAGGTGAATATTATTCCGGGAAGAAATTATTTTAAACTCTTGAAAAGTTAGAGTATTTGCAGGTGAAAAGAGGGAAGCGCAGTCCGGCGTATATACGGAATACCTAGCATAAGTAAATAGAGGCGTATTGGTGCACATGTTCGCACCGACGCACGGGAGGGTTCGCCCACGTGCTGTTGTGTGTGCATATGTGCATAAATATACGCACATTACGTAGTTATAACTAGATGATACAAACAGTGTAGTAAGCTATTTGCAAGAAAACAATTCATGGGAGGTAAGCGGCAGTGTAAAAATCTAGGATACAGGGTATTTCTTGCAATTATTGAAAATAATGAGAAATTAAATACTTATAGGAATCATGTTGACTACCGATGGGCGGAAGAGAGTAAAACAAAACTTAAACTTTTAATACTATTACGAAACTCATTATTATTGCGATGACTAAAGCAAAACCCCTTAATTATATACATTTTGCTAAATATTATTCCATTTACGAAACACGACCATCCCGGGCGGAATCGGCGGTTCAGTTTATTCAAATCAAAGGATCATTCTATGAGATCGGGACAAGAATTTACACAACGCATTAATCCCTTACTCTTATATAATCATAACACATTATTAAAAGAAATCTAAAGCATTTAAACACCCTTACGTAATAAGAAACAGTACTCGTAACGGCAGCAGTTGCAACTCGTTCACGTTTCTAGATGGCCCTCCGAACCATTTTACGAACCCTTCGTTTCGATTCGCTACACAGATTCGATTCCATTTATATTCTGTAGCCTTTAGACGTTCTGCCTGTGGAAGGGAAAGCAAGGAAGCAGCCACGGATGGGGTAAAGTAAAGGAAAGCGGTATGGTGTTTAAAGGAGATTAGTTTTGTGATATGAATATTTGTAAAGAAAAGATACATCTCTTTATGAAATTTGCTAAAATTGAAAACAGGAAATAAAAATACGCGATAGGCCCGCCCCGCCCCGGTAGGATGCGAACAAACACGGCGAACGGTAGGCGAGCAGGCTTTCCACTCGGAAAAAAGATATGGAAGACATATTCGTAAACAATAAAGGAATGATGAATTTATTAACATTTTACAATTTATTACACCGGAACACGGAAACTCTTCGCACTTGCAAATGGTGGAAAGGAAGGAAGGTGACACACAACACTGAAGTTATCAACAATCGGTCGGAACGAAACGTCCAATTGGCATGGAAATGAACTAGTCCTGATGATAAACATAAATCAATTTCAATCTTCTTATCGTACAAACAACCTGTTCGGTTTTGATTTCCAAGTGGAATTTGTTAGGCTTCTTCAATGTAAGAAGGGACTTTTAGTTTTTTCCATGAGCATTTTCCGTACATGTTGAATGAAGGAAAATGTTGTTTTTTTTTCTATTAGGAAGCTCAAAACAGAATCTTTTCTGTTATAAAAAAAATTCTACTATTTGACGAGAACAATAGGTGGATCCTTTACAATTTAAACATAGCAAAAGTGACTTGCAACTTGTTCGGCATATTTTGCATCTTGCCATTTGCGAGGTATCGAAAAAAAAATCATCAAAATAAAATACAAACCATCTAAGTTTTAAAACATACTAACTTAGCAGATTTTTTGCATACTTTCAATAAAAGATAATTAGTAGTTCGAAACTCAGAATTAACTGGACAGGGCCATCGATTGGTGCAGCACGTTTAAGGTATAGAATCAATCAAAGAGGAGCCAAAGCAGAATGACGCAGGAATTCCTGGGAGATGACGCTCTGACTGGCGAAAGATGTGACGCTGGGCTGGAGAAGGGCGCACAAGATGAAAGAAATATATATATACCATATATACAAACAAACTACTTTAAACAAAAATTCACTAAACTAAAATCCAATGTGAGAACATCTGTACATTGCGATATTTGACGCTTCGAAACAAAAAAAAGTAATATATAAATGATAATTTAGTATATTTAGTATAACAAAAGGATCGTAAACGATAACTCGTAGCAGCAGAGCCACAAATTGATAACATGTCATGTGAGAACTAACCAAACAAACAAACAAACAAACAGAAGAGAAAAAAAACATAAAAGCGGAAGGTAGATCGGAGGGAAAACACTGACGGTGAATACTGGAATGCTAAAACTTATTGAAATTAAATGAAATTTTTAGACAAATTTACTTTGTTTTCTTTTTTCCGAAATTGAGAAAACAAGGATCAGATGGAATTCCAAAAGCACTCGCGTATGTTGCCGTGCACGTCAACCCTGCACAAAGCACCTAAAAAGTAATCGAATGGGTAACGGTTTTATGAAGGGTTTACTAAAGTATTCACCGACGTACTGGGTAAATTTATTGAGTAAAGTAGTTTTGAAAAAATACATCAATTCCTGCAAAAACGCCTAGATTTGCTTTTTTCAATCTGAGTGTTTTTCCTTTCCTTACATTATACAACACAAACGCACAATCGCAAACAACCAAACTCAGTTCGATTAGTCGATTCTTCGTGAACTTATGATTATGAAAATACATATATTCTTTGCAAGTAAATTTGTTAACCATTCCTTCAATGGAGGTTCTAGTAAACGAGTAATCAAAAAGGTTTGATTGTCTGTATATCAGTTGTGATATTGGAGAAAAATTTGAAGGAAAAGTGATTCGACCATATTCGTTATTGATTTCGTAAAACAAAACACGGCATTAGTGAGTGATAAAGCACATCTACTGGTATTGAACAACATTCAATTCCCAACCGGAACGGATAATAGAAGGTAATCAAAGACCGAACTACAAAACGTCAGAATAGAACAGTCCCCAAAAGCCTCCGAATTTCACTGCATTGCGGTCGCATTGTTTCTACAACGCACACCCCCGTGTGTGATTGTATGCGCGCGGTACTACGTGCACAATACAAAGTCAAATGATTCATGAGCAACCCCATGAAACGGATAATTCATATGAAACAAATATTATATGTACGCCAGGTAGTGCAGACACAAAATAATTAAATGGGAAACTTTAATTATTACGACAATATGGTATTATAATAAAAAAGTAACATAAAGAAAAATTGAAATGAAGCCTTAAACCATGTATATGCTACATTAAAAGCCGACTGTACACGACTTAATTAATGGTGAAACGAGAGTTTTCCATCAAACAAACCACAACAACAACAACAAAAACAACAACAACATCAACTACAAACAGCACAATTTAGAGTACACGTGCGCTTTCAAATCCTGACACACATCAACTATCACACAGACACACACATACAAATACACATTCACACCGAAATATAAAACGGACTAACACTCAGCTGCATGCATGCTCCAGCGGGACAAGAAAAAAAGCACGTGTCATGATTAGCACGTGGTAGGACGACTCCGATGGGTTGGCGAAACCTGGGTTCGAACTGGGCGTGTTGTTTTGTGGAGCGGCCCGACAAAACCGGCACCGACTAACGGCCACAGATCGCTTAACAACCTAACGCCCATCAACCACTACGACCATTTGAATGGTTTCAATCAAAGAATTTTCTCTTTAAAAAAATCTTTAAACGGATAATACAAAGCACATCTGCTGGTGGCCAGAAGGAAACAAACGAAGATAAAAAAAAACAAACAAAGAAGCAGAAGAGCTACAAAGCAGGGGCCGTACTAACTTTAAATAAGCATGTATCCTAATACTACTACTTTAATGGAACGTTTCATCGCGATGCAGCACGCTATGCGGTGCGATGATGGCACAGGGAACGACTGTTTGTACCATATCTCTCCGGATTACTGTGCCGGGCACGACGCTGCAAACTTGTGCCAGGGCTGTGGATAAGTGAGTAATGCGATTGGAACGGTATAATTTGCGGCATCAATCCTACCAAACTATCCCTCAACTATCACCCCTCTCGCGATTCGAATTCATTCATTCAGTTGGAGCTAAAGGCCTGATTCCTTCGTCCCTTCAAACGTTTGAGTTGCACAATGTTTTTTTATTTGTTTTTTTTATGCTGAACCGGACGAATTTGAAAATTAGTGCAAATCAAATGCAAGATGAATCCACGTTTTCGGATGTAACTCGTGGATGACCCCTTTCTGTTCTGGTAACTCAAACAACGGAGCAAAAGGGCACCGTCGATGCAAAGGACTACACGGTAGGGTAGGCCGGTCAGGCTAAGTAGAATTTCAATTTGTTTGCGATAACCACACGTAGATCGATATGATCGCTACCGAAAAAGGGAATACCGGAATACAAACAATGATTACTAGCATAGTTGAAATTAACAAAAGGGAGAATAAAAATAAAAGGGAAGACATAAATAACAAAGTACGGACGTACGGGGTAGAAAAACCCCCGCCCCAGACGAGGCCGCTGGTGAGAAGGTATATATTTATAAAAATAAGAATTATTTATATCGCAACTAAAAACACAAACACAACAGAATAGAACAGCCAGAGTAGAAGAACAAAAACAAGGGGAAATAGCAGCACGAGCATGATCTAAATTTTAAGTACAACAGTATTAGATATGCATAAAAAGGGCAACATTGGAAAAGTAAACAAAAGAGCGTTCATTGCGAGGATAGTGCTAGTGTTTTGCTACATTTGTTTTGTTTTCCTAATCTTTGTCCCGCTCTTTGAAGACCGGAGCGAATGAAAACTGTTTCTTTATTGTTTGCACTGAACCCAAACGGAGACTTAAGCCTCGGTGGTACGTAAACAAAATTTAGTCAAAAGTGACAAACATGTGGTGCACGAATACAATTCTTTTGCATGTCCTCTTCGAAATCGAACCGAAATTCCATCAGCCAAACAACAAAACGATCTCATCAAAAATGAAAAAAAAACACACACATGGCAGTGCTGCAAACGGAAACTCAAATCATATCAAACAGGTACTAAAACTAATGGCGAACGATGAGTAACATGGTTTGTGGAGGATAAAGTTCCAGTTGATAATTTACAACTTAAAATATGAAACTATGTTTAAGACCCTTCCGACTTGTCTCTACTTAATGATTGCATTACAATGGTACCATTGAATAGGATGATGTACGATAAAATACGGTTCATTTTGTTTTCCAAAAATAAACGATTATAACGTTTCTTTGTACTTCCGTTTTCTTTTCAATTATGTTATCTCAAACCGATACTGTCCTTAAACACCCAATAGCTTCGGCCAGCATGAAGCCCGAAAAATAGAAATTGATATGAAATATGATTGCGGACTGTATTGGGAATGAGTTAAAATAAAATAAACCCTAACGGTGCAGCATCCACAGAACGTATATAAAGAGCATTTTGAAGTGGAAAGTTCTTAACAAATTATACAATAACTATTGAGTAAGAAAACCGTATATAGTAAATACTACAATCCAACCAACACAAGGGCTTGTGCATCACTAGTTCGCCAGGCCACTAATAGCCCTTTACTAGGAGGCAGAAATGGAAACCACAACAGGCACATCCTTACTTTAATTAACATATTTAAAAACAACTACAAATATTTCCATTAACATTCTCGTGTCCTAAGCGGGCCCGTCAATATTTTACGCTCGTAATCCACTTTTGGCGCACATGGCAGTAAAGGGAAGAGTGTACCTTAAATGAAAATGGAAAGTAAATACAATTCCAAAAATTCGTAACGGCCCATAATATGAGGACGAAAGTATAAAACAATCAAAGCCCAGCCCATGAACAACCGGTACCGGAAGACAAAACACGAAACAAACTGTTGGCCTTTTTCCACACGCTTCACGCTGTGTTGTCCTTGTTGATGCGGTAGTGTGGAAGGTAGTAAAATTATTGAACGAGAAAGAATGTAGCAAACACGGAAGCTGGAAGCTGGCGACTCTAGGCCACACGGATCGGCAGTGATCGCGAACCTTTCCGTCGAATTAAATTACCCATTTTCATAATACTTGGCATGCATTTACACATTACGGACAAACAAAAACACACACTAGAAACCCAACTCATCCATTATTATACCATCTGAACAACTTTACTTACTCTCGTTCGTAGTGTTACATGGAGCTTTTTTCTGAATTTGTTAAATCATTGCTTACATTAGAGACTAAGAGTGCTGATATGATGCTCGTCAAACACGCACGCCTGGATAGCCAGGGAACATCAATAAAATGCCAAAACATTAAATAAGGAGCATATTATATGAGAAGCGAAAGCATAAGTCTGCGAAGCGAAACCGAAACCGGGTGGGAGTGAAAGAAACACATAACGTATGCTATTAGAAAGGATGAGACGGATGGTGGCAGTTAGTTATAAATCGATGCAAATTTGACTGGAAGCGAAAGAAAGTTAAGGTCCCAAATTGATTGGCTCGTGCTGAGGCAGGCACGGCAAGATTGTACGAGCACTAACTATGAGATCGTGCGATCATGAATCATTAAAAAAAAATGGAACCATCTGTAGTGAAATGGAAGACAGCTAGAAAAAAAACAACTAAAACAAACACATTACGAGACCAGCGGGGTAGTAAACGCAAGCCACGCGTCAACAGTAAACTGCGAAACAGTTGCAGTGAATTAGCGAAAAGCTGTACAGAAACCCAAGTGCAGAGGTGAAAAAAAACAGCGGCAAGCAAACCATTGAGGGGCAAGCCAACCAGTCAAGAACAAGTTACTTGCTATATTATTAGAAAAGTTAATGCGAAATGTAGGCGAAAACAAAATAAATCTAACACGATTGAAACAGGAGGAAAAAGTTAAAACTTATTATGACTTATCATCAATTAATTATTAGTATCGAAGGTGATTACATAAACTGAGCAGTACGCAAAACAAAACCAAACTAAAACAAACAAACAAACAAAAAAAACTCGTAGGAAAATACCAAACAACAACAAGAGAAAAAACTCCGAAAAAATGCGATAAAAATATATGAAAATAAACTAATTTTATTATTGAACACTTACTTATTAATTCTTGCAATTCTATTACAAAATGCAAACAAAATAATTCTAATTATGATTACGATTATTGTGACCACTGTACTAGCGAACAAACAGGTAAACGAGGACGAAACGGTGGGCGAATTAAATAATGGTAGGGGCAGTGAATGAGCTAGGCAAAACTGTGCAGAAAAAAAAACAAAAGAGGAGAAATACACACACTTACACACACATACACAACCGATCATTGAATTATTTTGTAGATGAAGGCCCACACTGAATGCCCGTCGCGCAGTGTCGTCGGATTGTCACTGATAGACTTTCACTCAGCGTGTTAAGGATAAGAGGAATTTACAGGATAGTTGCGATAGTCTAGGACTAGCACGGGTACGTGAAACAGGCAGCGTCACTCCCGTTAGCAGCTGATTTACGAAAATATTCTCAAAAAGTAGAAGCTCCTAAAAAGAAATAATAAAAAAAAAATGTCCATTGCAAATGCTAACAGTGACAATTCGTTACGATTGTCTTCGATGATCAGAAAAATTATTATATATAAAAAAGAAAAAAAACATATTATCTTTATAACGAAGAAAAGTAACAAAATAAAAGTTAAAAATACACTTTTAAACTACGGGTGTAATCATTTCGTTACGGTTTTGAAAGAAAGACATATTTAGCCATATTAAGGTTTACGCCAAGAAGGTTTGAAAATGACGAAAAGTTCGAGTCAATATTGTTATTTATCAATCCTTTCACAGTTTTGCCCGCGTCCGGCACGATTTATTTCTGTTTTCATGGCGTTGATTTTGAGAGCACCTGCTTTGAAAACACGTCCTTATGTATTTTTACATTTCTATTCATTTATTTGATACTAATAGGCAATTTAACCAAGTTGAAACTACAGATAACATGTATGACCATCATTTAATTTATTTTTACCATTTAATTAATCAAATCTCAACAATTATTCGGAAGATGTAATTTTTGCTTTTGTTTAAGATCAAAAACTATACAAAAATATAAATGTCATTTTATTGCAACATTTTATCGACTTGGCTGGACTGTAAAGGGGTCGATTGATTAAGGACACATTTCCATATTGAATATTAAAATCACTTAAAAATTTTGGTTGAGTAATTCTTTGAATCCTTGTTTGACACTTGTTTGCCCACCACACAAAGATTTCCTCAGTTATCTAAGCATTCATGTTCGTTTTTTGATTTTGTTTTCAGCTTCGAATACGTAATTTTAATGAAATTGTATTATGTACTAACGGCAATGAGAGTTTTTCTGTAATTTTTGAAAGAAAATCTCTTGAGAACGTAACTCAGCTCTTTCTATTCAGTTTTTTGGTATTCAATCAAACAACCTTGGCTTTTATATCATGACTTTAATAGCAAAATGAAAATGTGTACATGAATATGAATTTATCATATATTTCTAGATGAATAATGGACAAGGTAAAGTTCGTTGATCGATAAATGTTTTCTTAAATCGATGCACTCATTTTCAAGATTCGTCGGTCCTGAAATGATATGCTTTATTTAAAAACATCAACCAATTACAAAATTGTTCAAACTTTAAAACCATTTGTAGGAAAGCATTGAATTAGCTTCGCACATTATCTTTTTCGAAATTTGGTCCATCCAAAGACTTCTTACTATTTTTTGGCATTTTTTCGATCCAATATACTATTTAATATCTATAAACTACTTAAAATAATCCAAACTTGCTGCCCATGGTACTTAACGAAATAGAAAAAGCATTGATTTTATAATAAAAATTGTTGTTGTACGTCACTGGAACAAAACAAAAAGGTGCATAGCTGGAAAAGATTAACAAATCTTGTTGCCCAGTGTGACAACAATACGTTCATCTGACACATGTTTATACACAACGTACAGCGTCACGTGCTCAACCTACTTAAAATATTAAGCAAAACACATGACACGCAGTGGTGTCTACGGACTCCACCATCCCCCCTGCTGGCCAATGCAGGGCGTAACCAAAAAGGGATTTTATTTAAATTACAGAACTTCATTCGACAGCTGTTCCTTTGCGCGTGTTGAATTATCACCTGATAGTCCCTAAATCCAGATTTATGGTATAACGCCTGTCTAGTCTTTAATTGTACATCATATTCACATAAATTTTACAGTTTAATCTCGCCCCGGAACGGACACCTACGATTATGTGGCGTAAACAAGTTCCGGCACTCTTTTGTGCACGTTCCGGACCGGACATTCGAAGCGCCATCGATAAGTCACCCTCACCAGGTGTCCATTTGGGTTGTGTCGAGCCGATTTTGTAAAATCCCCCATGCAACATTCACCGTGGAAAACACGTCAAACGGACCCCCAATTGGTTTGGACTACGATTCTCCCGAGGACACACCGAGTCCCACCGGCCGCACATGGTAACAATCGGTCTCCCAGACAGTTACAAAATTTTAAATCAATTGCACACACTGAAAATTTCAACGCATCAATTAATTTATACCATTGTTTAAAGTCGCGCCGGATGGAGTTCGGCCCGACTGAAGGACTCCGTGGAGGTAAAACGCACAAACACAGCTGCAATCGCTGACGGATTGGCATGCGACGTGACACATTGTAGCCGTGCTTCTGTTTTCGGCGTTAGCAGCAGGGCCATTTTTTGTTGTCATTAAATTATAATGACTTTTCCGCCCGGTGAGCGCGAGGGTTATCGCACCGATGGCATCGGCTCCCGTGGAAAGCCAAGTGTGACCTGGTAAACACCTACGCTAAATGGGGTTTTCCACCTCGACCCGGTGCCGGGCGCCAACATGCCAGCGGAGTCGCACATATTTTGACACGTGTTAACCACGGTGGCAGCACCGCTTGATGGAATGCTCGTATTAACGTCCATCCACAACCATTGTGGGGGAACTGTGAAGGTAAAAGTAGAAAGAATCCGTTACTGTCAAAACCAACCCGTGACCAAACCAGCTCGGTTTGGACACAAATGCGCTAGAATAGTGTAAACAGTAGATGCATATCTTGGCCATCACAGTTCATGTTGGTGCTGGTGCTGTCAGATTTTAGCAACATTCGTAAACGGTCAATCCAGAAGAAAAATG